>CM032897.1:6958989-7321489 GCA_019176425.1 Megalops atlanticus | reverse complement strand
CTCCGGCTCGGAGGGGCCCTTTGGCGGCCGGCGTTTCGGGCGCGAGGCCGCTCATCCGCAGAGCCTACGTGACTCAAGGAGGTAATCTAATCAGCGAGCAATCAGGAGCAGGCCGCTGCACGGGCCGAGCCACCTCCTGTTGGACGGGCTCACGCTCCATTAGGACGGCGAGCGTCGCTGATGGGATTGATGATATTGATGGGATGAGTGAGTCATTACCCACGAGCCCCTTCAGCACACCTGTGCACATAAGGCCAGCTGGAATATTCTCTCTCTCTCTGTCCCTCTCTCTCTCTGCCTTTATTGTTTCTGTTTGTATCTCAGAAACCAGTGGATTTACATTACATTATTATCATTTGTCAGTGCCATTTAGCAAAGTTCTTATCCAGAGCAAATTTTATAGGTTACGATTTTACCCATTTATACAGCTGAATATTTACTGAGGTAATTGTGGGTTAAGTACCTCGTCCAAGGGTACAACAGCAGTGCCCCAGTGGGGAATCAAACCAGCAAGCCCTGCCCCTTAGCGCTATACCACACTGCTACCTACTGATTGATCCCCAACATGACAGTGCTTGTGAAGAATGTGAGGATTCCCAGGGTTCAGTGCTTCAGACTGAGCTTGCACCCAGGACTCTTGCCCTTCTTTCAGTCTTCCAGGTAGTTTTGTTTCTTAAGTCTTAATTTACAGCCTCCCCTCCATAAGAGGGACTCAGAGGGACTCACCATCACACTCCATGCCCTCCATGTCTGAATGGAGTTCAGGCTGCATCCTCTATAGCAGCATAAGGACTTGCTAGGCCTCTACACTGTCTGTCAACCAATTGGACTTCAGCGCTGCAAGGAAAATGGCCACTGTGGACAGGGGTCAAAGGTCGCCCCGACTGTTGCCACAGCTGTATCGCATGGCGAGATGTTTTGGAATCTCTGGTGTGATGGGAAGGGATGCAGACCTTGTTATTATGCAATTCACTTGCGAGTACATTTTCCGCTCTTTTTTCATTTTGATTAATAGGCACGGCAAAGCAGCTGTCTCCCTTCAAAAAAAAAAAGAAGAGAGAAAAGTTTTGAGTGACTGGAACTTAGGCAGGGGCTGGCCCTCCGGCTGTGTCTTCCTGAACTGTGCGTGAACTCTCATTTCGTTCATGCCTTTGGAAAGAAAGGCTCATGAGCAGAACCGCAGATGCTGTATAGAGTTGAATCTTCTCGTCACAGATAATAATCAGTTGCCAATAATCTGAGGTTTTTCGAATAAAGGGAAGCCCTGGAAGGTATTAGTGCCACTAAGGAGTTGTGTAACTAGTGTGATGAAAATGAATCCTACAGTTTGGTACAGGGCAAGAAGATTAGTGTTGTTTAGTGCCTAGGGGCCATGGGAGAAGTGAGAAGTTTTCTGTATCTGAGCACAGAATTTGGTGTATGTGTTCCTGTAGCTGAAGGCAGAGTTAGGTGTATGCTTTCCTGTAGCTGAGGGAAGAGGTAGTGTAAATTTCCCTGTAGCCCGACAGGAGAGGTAAGTGTAAATTTCCCTGTAGCTGAGTGAATGTATTCATTTTTTCAGCTGAGGGCAGAGGTGGGTGTCAGTTTTCCTGTGGCTGAGGGCAGAGCTAAGTTTATGCTTTCCTGTAGCTCAGGGCAGAAGTGAGTGTTTTCATGTAGCTGCGGGCAGAGATGAGTGTCAGTTTTCCTGTACCTGAGGGCAGAGGTAAATGTCAGTTTTCCTATGGCTGAGGGCAGAGATCAGTGTCAGTGTTCCTGTAGCTGGGGGCAGAAGTGAGTGTCAGTGTTCCTGTAGCTGGGGGCAGAGATGAACATAAATGTTTCTGTAGCTGATTCTGAATGGTCCCCTCATGAACATGGAGAGGGTGCAGGGTGAACTGTGGGGATGCAGTGATTATGGATTAGTGAGTGAACTCGGATCAGAACGGGATGTTTCTGCCAGGAGAAAGGTTTATGTAATCCCATCAGAGAACATGTCTCTCTCCCGCCCAGTGGAGAAAGAACAGATCTGTTTCCCTTCCTCTCTCCCTCCCTCCCTCCCTCCCTCTCTCTTTCTCTCCATCTGGAGACACCAAGGCACAATTTCAGTACCTTCCCTCAAGTCTGATAGTGGTCAGGAATGAGAGCAGATAAAGTTAACACCTTTAGCCCACCCAGTGGGAAGAGTCACAACAATCAAAGACATGCTGTGTGATTAACTGTGATGTAAATGATGGGAAACCGCTCACCATTCTCTCACTCTTTTCACTGCTGGTCTCAGGTGGAACGAAATAAAAATGGAAAATTTTGGACTAAAGTCAGACGGGGCTCCAGCCACCGGCTTTTAGTCTTTAGCTATGAGCAATGGGTTTAGGCAAGTGCTGGTAGTTACACAGTAGGACTGAGGTGGATATGAGTCACAACACAGCTTTCTGGGTTTATATATGCAAGACATTGTTTTTATGCCCTGTGATCTTCACATGAGAGCGGCTCATCACCTGTTTTAGCCTGGTGCTGCTGACTTTTGACCTTCTCTAAGATATCCTCACAAGATCAAAGCTGATCTCTCTTATGTATATATATATTTATTTATTAAAAGTTTGGTGGTCCTTGAAATGTGTAGGAAGTATTTGCTTGAAATCCTGACTCAAAGTTAATGACAAAGCCCCATGGTGGTTAGATTGAATGCCCCCCAGAGGTTACTACCAATATCATTCTTGAAGGACATTTCAGACAACTTTTATCTTGTGGAAAAAAAGAAATAGTTGATGATTTGCATATTAAAGACTTTTCGTTTAGATTTTAAACTGTGGACAACAAAATGTAACACAGTTGTAGAGGAGATATTCAGTCTTTTCAGATGCTATTTTCAAACATTAAATATGGAAAGAACAAAGAATATTCCGGGGACGATTCTGAAAATGCACTCTGACGCATGACTTGTCTCTAAAGTGTCTCATCTTTCTCTTTTGTACGACATCCCGTGTCGTAAAACTGCCCCAATAATTAATGAACTCATTTTTGAGGAAAGTTGGAGGAGGGAAAAAAAAACACAGAGAGGATCAGAGAGAAAGGAGGCTAGTGCGAAACGCATTAGCTCTGTTAGCAGTCGTTCCCTGCAGCCTCCTGCCACGCACGTACACACACGTGAGAGCGCAAACAGCCAACTCTCCCGTTTGCTTAAGCCGCCCTTGGTCAATACTGTTTTGCTAACCTAAGCAAGGCCAAATCATTTCGGTGTGATGACGGTACGGCAATTAATGGACTACCATATGTGCGGGTAAACTGGCCAGTGGGATACAACTCAATAACTCCAATCAGGCTACTGTACTTTGTTTGCTCGTCCCGGTTACCTGGCCCTCCTGCTTAACAGGTGATGAACTTGTTTCCCCTCTGAGTGACACCAGAGGTGGATTCACAGGGTAAGGAGTGAGGCGAACGGTCTGTCTGAATCGTAAGACCAAAGACTCTTCCTGTTCAGGTTTTCCATGTGCTCTAACTATTTAGTCTGCTAAGCAAACTTAGGGCTGAAACTTAAGGTGAGGCTAAGAAAGCTGAAGCTTTCAGTCCCCGATCCCCTCACACACACACAAAATTAAATGGTTTCAATGACTAAACTGACCCAAACAACAGGATACGAATCAATTGGACATCACTGGTCAGTCACAATAATAAACGGAGTGCTGTCAAGGTCATAATACTGGACATCACTTATTTTAACTTTTTTCCTTTGTCCCCAAGAAAGGTCTTGTGGCACATGTCCACAGTCTTGACCTCACGGTACAGTCTGAGTATGTGCCTTCAGCTGCTAACTGGAAGCTAATCTAGTTTATTTTTTAAAATACATATTGACATTTTGCAGAGGACTTGACATTTATTTTCAAGCACTGATTCGAGCGCACAAGTTCAAAGGTGAGCGTAGCAGAACGAGCCCTGAATGCACTTGCGAATGGGCAGTTGTGACCGTGAAGCGTAATCTCAAAAGCTCACATTGATTGACAGCCACACCTAGACATGGTCACAGAGCCTCCCTGCCCTCTGTGGGTGGCAAAAAAAAAAACCAGGCACATGGTTTTCACTCAATCTACCAAATCAAACATTTAGACAGCAGCTAACTGGACTTGTGCTTGTGCCACCAGACACGATGCATGACACAGCATAGCATTAGCGCAAAACACAGCATAGCTCTCTCCTTGGAGAGAGGGATTTGCAATGACCAGGTCATGGCAACCCACCTTCTTCAAGTACACCAAGGGCTATTCTGTGCGGAAAAAAAAAACACAGGTAAAAAATCCCAGGCAAGTGTTTGGTTGGATGTTCCAAGCGGTTGTCGGCCACCCTCTCAAAGACGCTCTGCAACGTTTTTGCTTTGAATAAGCCAAACATTTTACCATGGTTTAATTTTCAAACACTTCTTGCTTGTTCTAGATAACTTAAAATGGAATACGTGTTCGCAGTGGGTGTCTTTGTATTACAAGGTAAAGAATCAATCCTTTCTCCTAGGAGACCTACCCTTCCTGCCCTTTTGTAGAGCTCCAGACGGTACGGGGGCAGTTAAACAGGTATATTGTGCTGCAGGTGTGGAAATGTGAGAAACTCGAGACCTTTGAATGCCACCTCCCTCAACCAATAGGCTGACATTGCAGAAATCATCACAATTAAATTGACATATAGCAAAATGTATAAAAACTCACTGAGCAATAGTGGTGTCCACATCCTGAGTTTTTCAGTTAGCTGTTTGTGTCTGTGAATGTCTCCTTGGAAAATGGTTCCCGCATCTGTTTATGTTTTATTGGAACATTCGATGTTAGCTTTTATCATATTTTTTGACAATCATTAACCCACCACATTCTCAGTTATTGATGACACAGAGTTGGCAAACCAGCAGGCTTTGTAAGAGAGGGCTTTTAGGGTAGCTCACTGATAACTGCAGTTCAGATGGTGGCTAGCTTCTGTCTTCTCTCTGGGTATTGAAAGAATACCACGTTAACCTTCAGAAGCACCGGTGGATACCAGTTGTTAGGAATTAGAAGTAAGTACTTGGTCTTTTTCAAAATTATTACCTTTAAATCCATGGCCTTTTAGAAAAAAGGCCACGTCTTACTTTCCGGTTTATGTCTGAGCAACGGGGTGAGAGGAGGCATGCTTTGAGGCAGGGCTTGGTCCGACAGTAGTTTTGGACAGTTTTGATTCAGTGATTGTGTCCGTCTGCCTCTCTGGTTGGGTCCAGGATGCAGGCTTCCAGGTCAGGAGTGACGAGCTTCGCATAAACAGTGATGTTACATTTCATATTTGTTTTGACACTGTTTTACGTCCACGGTTCTCTTGTAACGCCTTGGCACAGTACACCATCAGGTCACCTTGGATTAAACCCAGAACAGAAACAATACAAACAATGATTACGGTGGTGATAGCTGTGTTATGAGAACAGTACAGCCTGCAATGCAATACAGTAGACAGCTCCTGCCTGCTCCTGACTTTATTAGGAACTGGTAAAGCAGTTTGAATATCTTCTTTATTCTTCTTTATCATCTTAATTTACTACGTAATGTGTTTGGCCTCATACTCTGTCCAGTCACACCTCCCTTTTCCTGGGAATACCCGGAGCCCGCTGGGTGCAGGTGGAGCAGCAGGGACGCAGGTGAGCCCGGGCTGTGTGTGGTGTGGCTCAGTGGATAAAGCACTGGATGTCTGGAGTCCCCAGCGAGATGCTGATGAGGTAGCCTGGAGGAGAGGCCCTTCGCCTCAGCTGCTCCAGTGAAAGTCCAGCTGCTTTAATGTATTAATGGGTTACAGACGAGCGCTGGCGGGGAAAAGGTGTGAGCGCAGCGTGACTCCCGTGTCCGAGACATCTGCTGAGGAAGTGGAAAATGTCTAGAAAAAAAAGCGCGGTGCCGGGAGCTGGGCCCTCCCGTGGCAGCCGATCGAGACAGCATTGTGCCGCAAGCGCTTGTCGGGGACACGAGTGCCCCGTTTCTGACCCGTGGGGCGGTTTGGTCCAGACAGGGCCGTATTGTGCCGCCTCATTACTCAGGAGATGGGGGGGAGAGAGGGCGCAGTCGTGACACGTGGCCATACGGCCCCTGCTGGCCCCCGCTGCCATTCACACACAATCATCTGTCCCTTTCAGGTGCATCCTCTTACCCCCCCCCCCCTCCTCCAGGAGCACAAGGGTCACTGTAACCTATTGTGCCAATGACAGTCTTATTAAGGCATGAATGGCAGCAGCAGCCCCTCCCCCCGCTCTGTGCGCTCCTTGTGAGGCCTTGTCGGCGCTGACGTCATGTGTTTCTGCGCTAACCTGCCTCTGCGGAAACAAAAAGGAGAACAAGGTCCGCCGCACCGCACGGTGCTCTGACGCGGGGGAGAATGGGACTTTAATTGACGCAGATTGGTTACCGCGGTACATCGTGTCCCCGGTTAAATTTAACTTAGAAATTTAGCTACGCGGAAGAAGAAAAAAAAAAAGCGAAATGAAAAAAGAAAAAAAAAAGTGAGGAGTGTGCTGAGAAGAAAAATAAAACATGGAACTGACACATTCTTTATTCTATGGGAGGAAAAGTTCTTTTATTTTTTTTATTTAGGGCTACTGTGAGAGATGATTCACACTTACGTGAATAACGCAGGCAGAGAGTGAATGGAGGAATGAGGAACTGAGCGAATGATGACCGAGAGGCTCACGGCGGCTCCTGGGGAAGGCGGCCTGAAGTCGCACTGTTGGGTGCAGGGAGATTTTCCCACCACTGCCTGACCGCTGTCGGACTTCTCCAGTGTGTGCTGAGAGCAGGACCAAGGTGCACCTTCGAGAGGGAGAGATGGAGAGAGAGAGAGAGCTGCAGAGCTGCTCTGTGTGATGTAGAAACAAGAAACAAACCCCTGTGTGTGTATTTTTACAAGGATTCCTTGGATGTTTAAACAGCAGCCTAACAAAGTCCGCCAACAATGTTTTCCTAATCCTGTGGTTTGCTTTAATGCAGCTCCAGATATCCCCCCTTCTCCAAAATGCACACACACACACACACACACACACACACACAGACTTTCAGCAAGAAGGGATTGCTCCAGCGTGTTCATCTGAAATATATATATTTTATTATTACTGTTTTGTCGCTCCCTCTGGGATCCAGTGAATAGTCAGAGGTGGGTGGTCTCCTCTGGGTCATGCAGAGGGGTGTTTATGACAGCCGCCCCCCCCCCAACCCCCCCGCCCCCTCTGCCAACACCTCAGTCGCGCTGTGTTCTGCCGCCGCCTGTGGGAGCTGAACCGGCACAGGCTTTCAGGCCTGCACTGGGCGAGAGTACAGATGTTCCCTCTCTCTCCGTTTCTTTTTCCATCACTCTCTCCTTTTCTCTTTCTTTCTCACTCTCTCTCTCTCTACGTCGTTTGCGCTCCCTGTCTCTCTCTCATCTGACTCTCTCATCCTCTTTCCTCTGTCGGTTTCCACTTGTTTTTTTTTCATTGTGATGACAAAATATAGTTTTGTTAAACTCCACCTCTCTCTTTATCTCTATCTGACTCTCTGCCTCATGCTCATGGACACTATTCAGTCACATGAAATGTGAACTGAGTTAACAGATTTCATCAGACAGAGGTTACAGTTCTTACAAGTCAGATTTGCTTGTGGGACTATTATGTATTTATGTTAACTGCTCCATGTCTAAGACAGATCTGTCTCCTGGAAGCCTCCCCTCATTCATTTTAATGAAACTTCTCCTGAGAAGATTACTGTTGAAAACATACTCAGCAGTGTCCACGTTTGTGCCTTATAGCTGTGTCATAACACGGTAATTACACCACATTCCTGTCTCTGTTCGGCAGCAGAAGCTTTTTGTTGCCGAGGAGTGCTCTGCCCTTCTGGTTGGGTGAGCTCGTTTGCAGTGTGCCGAAGGCACTGGGCCCTCGCTGTGGTGTGTGGTTGCTGTACGCAGTCTGTTCTGTTGTTCTCTGTGCGGACGTGTGCGTCACAGCGTTTGACTCTGTTTTGGGACACGGTCAATCTCCAGCCATTGGCCGCAGATGACAGGATCTGTCCTCATTGGCAGCGATTCATCCCGAAGGCCCTGGCGGAACATGTGATCGTCCTGCTCTGTCGTTAGAAGTCGTTTGCTTTTTTTTGAAACTGTTGAAAAGGACTCTGAACCGGGCTCCCCAGTGGTTCTGTAAGGGCGTTTGTTCTTAGTGTAGGCTAAGCCCTATGACCAGGGTTCGAAACCAGCTGGGTTATGTGCCAACAGTGAGCGGGAGCCGACAGCGGTGGAACAGATTGGCTTCGTTCTGCTGGGAACAGCGCTGGGCAAGTCAGCAAGGGTTAGCACATTGCCCTGCTGATGCCTTGAGACTCACTCGGGCACCTGGGGTATGTGCCTGTCCTCCGCTCAGTCTCTGCCTCCCGGTGCACTGTGGGAGTTGTAGTGTGAAAAGCAGTCACACTAGCATGCATGTGTATTAGAGGATTGCATGCCCCTTGCACTGTACTCCCGCTCGGGTGAAGAGTCTGCCTCAGTGGGGTGAGCTTGACGTGCAGTTGACTTTTGAGAGATGGTTGGGTAGAAAAAGCTGGAGGAACAAGAGTTTGCAGGTGCTGTTGTGACATCAGAGTATTATCGTGGGGGTCCACCATTAGCCCAGGGGACAAGGGAAGGTACTCCATTTCTTCTGTTTCTTTTACTTCCTCTGTTTCTCAGCTGATCCCCATTGCCACAGCCCAGGCCTTACCCCAAGCTGGACTCACAGTGGCGAAGGACGCGTGTGTTTGTACAAGCGCTGATAACCCAACGTCTTCCTGACCCACCAACAGCTTGTTTCAGAGAGCTGTGACTGCAGCAACAATTCCTGGCCAAGGGGGACTATGGGAAGGGGGGAGTGGGGAATATGCTGATTTATGCCTTTGTGGGATAAACACATGGTCTCCATTAGGATTCTGCCTCCTTGGCTGGTGAGGAAGACGCAGTTGTGCACGGTTGTTGTTTATCGTCTGGTGGAACCCTTTGCCGTTCGGTTTCGTTGAAATTATCCAGCCCTGAGCCCGCGCGCTTTCTTTTCTGCATAACTGTGATTTATGACAGGACTGCAGCTTTGTTTTCTTTGGTAGAAAAGCGATCTAAGGATGCCGCGCATCGGGACAAAGCTGCATTATCTGTTGTGCTTGCAGTGATGTTTATTCTGCTTGTGAAAGTAATTGCAGTAAATCTACTGAACTGCGTGCAGTGTGCACGTTCTCCACGGAAGTATTTCGGAAGACGTGTGTGGTCTTCTTTAAGAGTGGACATTACCCCCCGTGTTCAACAGAGCGCTCTTGAACATCTTGGAGTGGAACTTCCATTGACACAGACCAGTCCTGTTAAACCCATCAAGTTACTGTCCCTAAAACAAAAAGAGCCAAACAACTGCCTGTGTCGTCCTAAATCACAGGGTCCTCTTTTAATGTGAAGCAGTTTAGAGGTCTGTCCTCTGCTGTCCTCCACATCTCTGTGTAGTGTGTGTGTCTGTGTGTGTTTTCCAGTGTGTGTATGTATACTTCTGTGTGTGTGCGTGTGTGTGTGTGTGTGTGTGTGTGTGTGTGTGTGTGTGTGTGTGTGTGTGTGTGTGCACACACGTGCATGTGTGTGAGACTGTGGCCACATTCCAGTCCTCCCGTACACACTTTCTGGAAGCATGTCACCCACCATACTCTAGCCACTATCGTACCTGGGCACAGCCAACATGCTGTCAGCCCAGGTGGGGCTGCTGTGTAAACACCTCCAGCTTCCCGCAGGTACATCCAACACACACCTGAGCAGCTATGTATGTCACCTCTGACAGGAATGTGTACACTGTGGAGCCTTTCAAGGCTGCATAAGTTGCAACATTTTGAACAAGAGTGTGTGAGAAGCTGATGATCTCCTGTATCTAAGGAGCTATTTATATGAACACACACATAACCCTCTGGGTTTGATAGCGGCATTCTCTTTGCCCTGTATGTTCTTCATTATAACACAGTGTAGTGTGACCTGCTTTGTTTGTTACTGAGACAGTGTATTGTACCTTAACCAAGGGTTCATCAAAGGTCTCCCAGCTGGGATCTGAACTCACAACCTTCTGGTTTCAATCTAGTTCTCTCCCACTGTGCTGCCTGCATTAAGACCAAGCGTCAGTTCTCACATGACCACTGATTCTGCCATCAGTTGAGTATTCTCCTGTTTGCATCGGTGTCTTCATTGCTGCAGAGATGCAGTGATACAGCGCTGCTTTTGCAGTGTGGTATCTTGCGTCTGCTTGGTGTTTGTAAACTGTGTGTGTGAACTTTTAAGAGTTGTGCCTTTTGGCAATGTAGCGTCAGTGTGCCAGGGAAAAAAGCACTGAGTTGACTGGTGTGCTTTTTAGTTCTTTCGGCTTCAGAGAAGAAAAAAATAAACTTGGCGGTTCTCTTGAACAGGTCTCTCCCTTTCAGAATCAAATTTCATGGTAGGTTTTGTGTCAAAATGAACAGAAATGTTCATTAGCTTTTAAAAAGCAGTCTTCAGAGTTTGATGTCCCTGAAGAAATATTACGCCAGTCAGACTTCTAGCTTCATAAAAGTTTTACAGTGGAACCATAACACCCATGTCTTTTGTTTCAGTCTGAAAAGTAGGCAATAAACACGCTGGAATGTGTTGATTTGCGTAACTTATATGAGAGAGGCCCATGAAGGCTAGGAAACTTATTTCACAATACTGTCTATGGGCCTTTCAGAAGTTGTTAGGGGAAGCCATTTTGTGTGCTCCACTCTTCTCCCTGGTTCTGTGAATGTAACTGAAATCTGTTCTGTCTCTTTGAAGTCTCTGCAATCATCAGTGCTATTTCCATTTCCAACTGGAGGTAAGGTCAGAAATGCTTTGGGGGAGACCATTTAGAAGATTGAACATAGGCAGAAAAACACCTCTCAACACCTTGAATTTGCATCTCTTGCGCTGATGCACTCTTTTACTTAAACAAAATGGTGTTTATCGTACCCTTTTAGCTGTATATTCTCATGTGAACAAATAATGTCTGTACTTTCAAATCCATCAGTCACAACAGTGGGAGCAAAGAGGGACAAGGCTACTGCAGCTACTGTATAACACAGGTCCTTCAAGAAGTAATTACATCACATGTTGCCCTGTGGCTAATATTGTACTAGCTAGGGCCTGGCTCTGATTTGCCAGTCTTTTCTTTCATTCAGCAGTGTGTTCCATCATCTAATTCTCTAAACCATTATTGTTTATGCAGTTGATATTGATGTTTACATTATGGCGAGTACATGCCGTTAAGGGTTCACTTCCTAATGGTACGTCATCAGTAAATTATGACTAGCAGCTTAGCTAACTACTTCAGAGGAGCAAGACGATCATCTTTTCAACCTGTGTCCACTGGAGAAATGTAGAGGTCTGGGCTGATGGTTTTGTTTGCTGTATTTTCAAATTAATGATATGAGTTAGAAGGTGGGTGACATTCAAGGAACAGTGCAAATTGTAAAACTGATTAGAAAATAAACTGTTGTGCTAGCGAGCCAGCAGGTTATGACTCTTAACTCTAAACACTGAGAAAACATTTTAAATGGTGTGTGTGTGCGGATCCATCTGCATTTTTTGATGGACTGACAACAATTAAGTAAATACATAAATGAATTTAAACCTGCTTCTTTTAAATACAGATAATCATAATGAAGACTGGTAATGACAAAAAGACGTATCAGTTAACAGTAACACCAAAGATGTCCCCCACAATATAACAGTCACAGTCAAACTGGCAGCAGTGAACCGGCCATTCCTAAGAAAACACACACACAAAAAATAGGTTCTTTGTTCTCGGTTTGTGTTTAAAATGCTACCTATCTGTCCGACCTTTAGCAGAGGCATGAATGTGCTATTATATCCTAATGGCTTTGGAGGGCCTTGAAATCCACTGTTAGCAGACTGGGGTCCGGAGCCAACTCTAGTTAAAGCTCCAGGTTCCAGTTTCCTGTGGAGCTTTGGAGTTCAGCCATTGGTGCAGGGGTCTTCCAGGGGCTTCTGGGGGTTTTTATTAATTTTATTTTTTTCGAGGGAGGGTATGGGCCGGTCTTGACCCCATCCCGCCCCGTGGGGCAGGTTGGCTGTCCTGCCCGACGAAGGCCGAGCACAGAGTAACTGCACACTTGGCCGAAATCTCGGGATCATAACTGCTGGTCCGAGCGGTATCTGCTCTATCTTGCACAGATTCCCATCTCTGTGTGGATGCCTTGGCCATGCTGCCCCCTGTTTCTGAGAAACGGAGGGCTCCAATTTGTCCTGGCTCCTGATACCTGTTGCGGGAACGAAGGTAAACAGCAGTAATTCAGTAGTTATTGCTCTTCTGTTATTGCGCTTTCTAATGGCGGCAGCGTCATCACCTGACTCCCTCAGTTGCCCGCCCCCCTTTTCCAGAGAAATAAGGACCAGACTCTGAGAACCAGGACCACGGTACGGCCTCTTCCAGACTGCAGCTGGGAGGATGGTTGGGCCAAGTTCACAAGGATAACATTTCACTAAATAAATTAACCGCAAGCCTTTTTTTTTTTTTTACACAGCTATTGTATTAAAGAAGAGATGATAAGTCTGGGAAGGGTTTGTAAACTCTTAATGTGGACTTTGACTGGAGGGGCCTATGCACATCGCTGTTGACACTGGCTCGTGTTCCGTAAACCAAAAAAAAAAAGAATCCTTCTGGCGATTATTTAAAAATAAATGGCTGCCTTTGAGTCAATTTTTCAAGCGCGCCGCAGACGACGCAGCCTGGACCTCCGCAAGCGGACGGGGCGGCCCCATTCTCTTTTCCCCCTGCACGTTTTCTGAATTATGCTTTATGTCAGCGTAATGGTAATTAAGCGTTCTGCTCGGTGGGGAGCTGCAATTTGTTTTGTACTGGCTTCCAGATGAACGTAAGGATTTACAGTAATACGGATTCAGGAGGTTTGCTTTTTATTATGATCTACAGAACCTAATGCACTGAGCGCATACTTGTTTTTATAAGCGATGTTTCTGTCACTGGCATGCCTCAGCCAAAATTTAGGTAGCAACACACTGGTAATATATCATTGGCAGAAAGATATTGTTTTTTATTATAATAGCTATTATAATTATTATTGGTAGTAGAAGTGTGTTACTTCTGTATAGCAACTGTGCTTGAAGAACGATCCCCACCCTGAGATAAGCACATAAAATTGATTTTGAATGTAAATATTTTAGTTGAATATTTGAGGAGCATGACGTGCGGCCTCCACTGGTGGCTTTGTGGCTCAGGCATGATTCGTGTTGTAAAATTCCTGGCTCTCTACTGGAAAGATGGGATCCCCTTCCGGGCTGGGGGGGCGAGGGGGGAGCTGATTAGTCATGGTGTGAAGATTAGGGCTGGAATCTCTCTCTCTCTCTCTCTCTCTCTCTCGGCGTGAACGCTCCTCAGTTAAAGGGACAGGGGCAGTCTCTGGCTGGGGCCCGTGCCGGAACAGGGGGAGGGGCGGGCGGTGTTGGACTCCCCCCTCCTCCCAGGCCCCCTCTTCCTCTGGCACCTCCGGTGATGACGCAAATGACCCCTGGAGCCTGACCCCCACAGCGAACCTGTAAATCATTAGACGCCACCAATAATACGCTTTTTCAGCTTTTTTTTTTACACAGTCTCAACAGCTGCTCTGGGTTTGGGAGTGAGAGGCGGACGGACCCCATCACGGGGAGTGGGGCTGAGATGCGTGTCAGAGTCGGTTTTCTTCGGGATTTCAGGATCCCTTTTGCGGTCGGTTTACATCACCGCATAGGGTTCGGATACAAAACGGCACAACCCCTGAGGATTTAAAGATTTTGCTTTTATGCGTTCAGTTTAATTGGATAAAAAGAAAGCCCTGCCCATCCACCCCAGCAGAGATGGGGTTCTGGAGGGAAAATGGCTGCCATATTTTACTCTGGTTAAGGCTAGCTGCTCCTCCCCTCAGTGTGCAGTACTTTGGGATATGTGGAAGGGGATTGTAGCGACAGTGTAATTCCAAATCATTATCATTACTCTCATGACTCACGTCTCTTGCTGTGTTGTAGTGACATTATCTAGCTGCTTTTGCGTTCTGTTTTATTTCACCCCTGTCAAAAGTGTGAAGAAACTGTCTGGACCGCAGAACACAAACAAAGCTGCTTTTATGAAGAGCCACCTCATGGCATGCTTTGGATTTGATTTGCTTTCAGTTACATTTGCAGGATTTTTTTGGTCTTTACCCTCATTTGGACCACTGTTCTGCCTTTTTTGGCAAGGGGGGGGCAATTCCGAATGGCCAAAACCAAGCACCTGATGACATGACATCAGACATTTGATAGCCATCTGGTCCCCCTAACAGTCCGAGAGACAGCCGTATTCTCGAACTCCACCAAAACACTGGCATAAAGGTACCATCTGAAAAAGACCGGACCGCTGTTCTGAGGCTTAGGGAGCTGTGTTTTGGCTCGCATCGGCCGCGCGGGTTGTCGCTGTGCAGAAACTGAATTAGTCATTGGTTCCTGTGGAATTTTCCCCAAAGTTATGAACCCACAGAGAGAATGACAGCGTCCTCAGTTGTTTAAGTGATTGAAACCCATTGCCCCTGAGCTGGCTGATGATAGGGCTCTCTGAACAAAGAATAAAAAGCTTGGCTATTTCCTCTTTATTGTTTTGTCTTTGGGGATTACCGTGATTAATATGTATTGCTTGTTTTGCCATGTTCCTAAGCCCAGCAACTAAACATTTGTCATTATACTCACAGACAGTTGAAATGCAAGCAGATTTTGTTGGGCAAGCTACACACGTTGTTTTTGCAGAAGCAGCGCAGCGTCGGTAGATTCTTGCTTTGAGCATCTGATAGCAAACACAGGCCCACACATGGAGGAAAAAACCCCTGCCCTGACTGAAGCAGATTTTTCACTGTGACGCTGCAGATAGTTTTGTACCTACAAACAAGCCACGAACTACTGCGGTGGCATGACACAGGTATCAGACTGTAGCACTAAAATGAACGTCTGTCGTGAAGCCTCTCTGTCAAAGCTTTGTGGGCTCAAAGTGCACACAGATTTTGTGCATCTGCTGGCAGGCTGCATGGGGCGGCAAGGCAGATTCTCTGCATCAGGAGAAAGAATGCAGGCCTTTGCGGTGACCTTTTCAAAGTTCCAAACAGGAAGTGGCACTGAGCTGACCGGGTGAGAGGGACTCATTTGTCACTCGGAAAGTGTGCGATGTAATTAAGCGCAATGCTAGCCACCCATTTTTAGACGTCCTAATTGCTTGAAATGTAAATGGCGTCATGGCGGGCGTATCTGGATCATTGTCTCTGTGCCAGCACAAATTCCACAAGTTTTGATCTGCTGTACTGTTTGTTTCAGAAACATACATGCATACATGCATATACACAACCTTACAGTGCCATGACCTCATTAAGAATCTTGTTAGTGTGCAGAATAGAACTGCTCCTGTTTGAGTGTTTGAGAGGACTGTTGTGCATGTGAATTGTGTTTCTCAGTGCAGTGTTAACCTGATTTTGCCTGAAACTTGTCGACATTGCATGACAATGACATATGATGGATGACTGATGTTCAGGGCAGTTTTCACGCATTCTGGTTGTTCCTTTAGGAGCAAACGCATCCACAGAAGAAGCCCACTGTCTTTTTCTCTCATCCCAGCCCCTTGGAGGATTAGTTTACAGGAGAGCTGCTCTCCTCCAGAGCCTTGACGTTTATATGTGCTGCACAAATCTTGAGAGTACCTCCACCTGCAGGTGATAGAGGGTATTACATCATCTTCCTGTCACACAGACTGGCAACCCTCTGATTGTGGTCTGTGGTCTGATGTGCAAACTACAGTCATGACAAGCACAACTGGGGGACTGCACACCCTTGTCCCTTTAACTCCACCTGGACCTCTAGTGGTGGAAGATCATTACTGCACCCCTTTGATGCTGAAGACAGACCTACGGACAGTGGGATGAACTTACATTCTGATATACTGAGCCAAACACAATAACCTTGGTGTAAGGATCATCAGAGTACAGTGTCAGATTAATTAGACAGATATCGCTAAAAACACTGGGATGGTAAAGACTGGATTCGGCAAACCCAGGATTTGATTCTCACTGTGTTAAAGCAATTAGGGGTCCATTAGTGTCGAACCAGCAATGCAATATGTATCATAAAAGCAGCTAGAAGGAAGCTATTACTGTATAACTTTTTAAACAAGGTTTTATCAGAGCTTTTCTCTGTTTGCTCTTCTTTCATTTTTCAGACCCACACACATAAGCAGTTTAGGCAGAAGAGAGGGAGTAAATTGATGCAAAGGGGCTGGAATTGAAGATGGCCAAAAGGAACAGAAAATGAGCATTACGCTGGTTACGAGTGAATGATTGTGAAACAGGGGGGGAATGGTAATCTTGTGCGGGACCGTATGAGGCTTCTGCAATTTCCTGCTCTCTTCTACTCTTACATTATTAAAAGTGCATTAGAGCCGTAATGGAGACCATCAGAGCGCACCGAGGAGGGTGAGCGGAGGGTTTATGAGCTCTAAGGCTGGTCAGAGTGAAACAGGCGAGGTGGGATATGTGGAGGGCTGACAGGATTTGAGTCATAGGGCTGCACCGGAGTAGGGCACTGAATGTGTTTGGGGGCCGAGACCCGTGCAAACCCGTGCCGGGTTACAATCTGCTCTGCCCGAATTATTCCGTCGCCTCATTGGTGGAAGACCGATTTGTCTGTTGTTGTGCAAAACAACAACAACAACAACAAAAAACCTCCCTCCAGTATCACCCTGCTGGACGCCTCAGTGTTCTGCCCTCATCGTGAGCACAAGGCTGCCTTCTCTTGGCTTTCTTGGGTGTTGCGTTCTTGGCTTTGTTGAGGCTGCGGCGTAGTCAGTAGCTACTCCAAGTGGGCCGTATCACTGGCTGTCTGTTAAGCCGTTTCTGCCACGGCTCAGGACGACATCCAATCACGTTACCCCCGGGCTCCATCCCTACACCGCTGCCCCGGGCAGCAGGGGGAGTGTCTGACATAACATAAATACGCCGGGTGTTAACGGGGGCAACTTCGCTACCTGCTATTTGCGTTCCAGATAAGCCAGCCTTTAAAAGTCGCGAGTGTTTACACGCTGCCCCTGTTCTCTGGCTTGTTCGGAGTGGCTGTGGGCCATGTTGAAAAAGCACTGGGTTTATAGTACCATTCACACGGGTTATGAGGAAAAACACAAACAGCAGCGTGGCTCCGCTGTAAACATGATTCACTGTGTTTGGGATTAGAAATAGTTTCATTAGTTTAGCAGCACAGAGAGAGACCACAGCAGGGAACCTAGCTGTGTGTATCACTGAGTAAAATAAATCAGAGATGTCATTCCTACCCTTAATTAAGAGATGGCATCATGAATGAAAAATCATAAAGGTCTACATTAGTCAAAGTTTCTATTATTATTGTTATTACTATGTTTGGGGTCAAGCTTTGAGTTTAGATGACTTTGCATTAGTTTTCTAGTTTACACTTATGTGGCCTGCAGTTCACAGTAGTAGAGGTGAACAGTGATGGTAAGGTAGGGAATTGTCATAGGCTGCCTAAGGGACTGAGGTTACAAGGCATGTCCAATCAAAGACTGGAAGGCTTCAGAGTGCAGCAGATCAGGTCAGAACGTGTCATCAGATTGGAACAGAAGCCCTCAGAACGTAGGACTTTTTAACCCTGCTTTGTGCTGTGCGTGAGATTGATTGAAAATCCTTTGAAGATGCACATTTACCAAAAAGCTGCATTGCCCCTCTTTGCTGCTTTGAGGAATTTCTTCTCTTGCATTCTACATAAAAAAGTATAGTCGTTCTAGTTTGGTGGAATCAAAGTTTGATGTATCATAGCTTGGTTGTATCAAAGTGGAGCTCATAAGCTCTGAGATATTGCCCTTGACCATACAAATTCATCTAGCAGGCAGCCTTGAGGTTTAGTAGCTGAGGCACTTTGACTCATAATCAGGTTACAGGTTCTGTTCCCATGTGGGGCATCCTGTAGTTGTACCCTTGAGCAAGGTACTTAAGCTGAGATGGCTCACTAAAAAGTCCAGCTGTATAAACGAATCATATGTGAAATATGTTCCGTATAAATATATGTCGAAGTTTCCCTGGGTAAGTATGAAAAAATGTAAAGAAATGTACTCCTCCATGGTTAGCTAGATTAGCGTGCTTGTTATTTCTCCCAGCTGAGGGAGGCACAGAGGAATGACTGTGGACAGAGCGGGTGCAGTGTCTTATGAATGAGATAAGTCCTTTTTTAAGTCGCTGGCCTCATTTGCCCTCGGAATAGGATTAGGCTTGCCATGGAGCTTTTAAAGAGAAGAAAGGGTTTCCGCTTTCACTGATCACTAATGCTAACTCACAGCATGATCTCAACATTGTTTCTACATCATCGCAACATTGCTTCAGTGTTTCAGTAGTGCTATGCATGCATTAGGCTCTGACTCCCTTACTGTTGCAGGGAAGTGAATCTACACATTGTGAAGCTGCAGTTATGCTACAAAGGGACAGGTATAAATGTTGGAAAGGTATTGTGTTGCGCTGTTTTGAATTGCGGTGATTTAATGGTTTTAACAGAGGGCTGCGCAGAGAGGATTATTTCGGGCTGTGCTGTTATTATTTCTCTCTGGAGGCGTGCTGCAGTTTTATGAAGAAGGTCCAGATTTTAAATTTTGCCATGTCGGTCTGCAGTGTTCGGAAACCTTGGAAAACATCCATGAAAAATGTCGAGATTTCAAAGAAGCCCTTTCATGCATAATATTACCTTTTTGGAAGGAAAAAAAAATTCTCAGAATCTTCAGACATCTAGGGGTAGCGGGTTCCTCTCCAAAACCTCCCGCCCTCTGGGGTAGCAAGTGCACCTGCGGCATCAAACGGTGACCGCAGCAGAGTGACAGGCAACAGCAGGTCTCTCACGAGACTGGAACACTGATTTTGCTGGGTGTTCAGTTAAGTCTTTAGCCCCTCCTCCCTTCACCCTCCTCCCCACCAAAGCAAGAAGTCAGCTCACACGTAACATTCACACACTAATCTACAGCGTTATTTCCATGTTGTGAGAAAGTTTTGAGCAGGAAAGAGAAAAGTTTATTGGATGTAGTGAAAGAGATCTTAATGCTTCATAGCAACTGGGTTTTACATATTTTGGTTGACCCCTTGTCAGTATACTGTGCTGTGGGCACAGAAGGTCCATTATACAACAGTCCTTTCTGCTGACACAAGGAAAAGTCCTATTGTAATTATTATGTCAACAGTCATGGTTTCACAAAAAGGCACTTAACAAAGGCATCAGTAAATACCATACACAAGTATTTACGAGGATTCTTTGATACCCTCAGGCTAGAATTAAAGTTACATATGCTCAAAGTGAGGACTAAACAAGTAGAAACATGCTTTTTCCAGCTTCTAACATTAGAACTAATGTATTTATACAAAAATGAGCAAAATGACTGTGAACATAGAAGAGATGTGAAATCTCAGCCTGTTTCATTGACAATGAACTGTTTACCACAAAAATCTGGCATTTTTCCACCGTGGCAGGAGTACCGTGGCAGTTCCAGAAGTTTTTTAGCCACACAATTTTGTACAGTGTGTCAACCTGTCTAGAGGGATTTTTACTAAAAGAGAAAAGTGAGGGGCAGAAGAAACCAATCCAGCACGAGCTGAAACCACACGTTCATTTAGTCTGTGAATCTGTAAGTGAAGAGAGAAAAAAAAAGTTAATGATCATTGATGATTTCCCTTCAACTGCATTCCCTTTGTCCCAGGGTGAGATATGGTGAGTTCATTAGAGACCCAGAGGTCTTCCCTCGATTTCCTGCTTTTGAGAAATAGAGGAAGTCGTTGAGGAAGTGAGGAAAGCACTGTGACCGCTGGGGCTCCACTGACTGCCAGCAGTTAAAGTGAAGGAAGCCGTTTTTATCGCCGACTAATAATTTACAAACTGCAAAGCTGTCTGAGATGGAGATTGCCCGTCCCAACGCCCTTACCCTGCTGCAATGTCATGGCTCTGTCCAGTGTTTAGTATTGTGAAGATGGCAATTTTGGCCATAAGTACCGTGCCTGTTTCCCATAATGCAAGGCTGTGCACTGCAGTGTTCCTCTCACAATGGGTTTCATGGCGGAGTCAACAACGTCACTCTCCCCAAGCGTGCCGCTGATGCCTCTCTCTCGATCCAGGGGCCGCTAAGCACCATCACTCTGAGAGTACCCATGGTGCACCACCTCCCTCTGTGGACCGAGAGTCAGTATGTCGTGGGGGTCACCTCCCTTGTTCCCCCGCCTTCCTGATTATGGGTCCGATAACCGCTGTTTTCAGCAGAGCACAGTGGCCTGTTATGGGGCTGTGCTGGTTGCCCATAACGGCTAGCGGCGTACCCAGTAGCAGAGGCAGCCATCACCTATAGGAAGAGCTCTAGTAATGTCATGCAAATCTTCACCTCAGCTCCCTGTGTCTTCAGTTTTTTCTCACAGAAGGCCCAGTATAGAGACACACAGAAAGAAGGGTTTGTGTTGTATTATCTCGAGTGTAGAGCTGTTTATACTCTGGGAACTCAACCTGCGTTCCAGTGAAATCCCAGCAATGCACAGGCCTTAGGTTGTAGCCTACCTAATCTATTGCTAATAGCTATTGCTGATTCTCAGAGCGGAAGAAGATGATTGATACACAGGATTAGGCCCGAGCCAAGGGGCCCGATCACAGATGCGCAGTGCTGCAACAGCAGTTGATACTCTCTGATATTTACAACAGCAGTTGAACAGCAACGCGTAAACAGCCCTAGAGGAGTTCTGGATGAGTGACAGATCGTGTAGTTCCTCCATCGGACATCAGGAGCATAAATCAGGCACCTACTGTCATACAACCTGTTCTTCAGCGCAAGCGGGGTTACAACTTCCCCTTTCTCGCTCTGCATTAAATCACTCAACAGAGAGAGCGGAGGATAAAGACTTAACCCCCACCCCCCACCCCCAGCCTGCAAGCTGTGTATACCACTCAACGAACAGGATGTCGGTTGTAGCGTATTGTTTCTATGGGAGAAATGTGGACGCTTGTTTTTTTTTTTTTTTTTTGTTTTTTGTGAACGTGTTCAGGCCAAATCCTCAGGGGCTGTGCCAAAGCTGGAGAAGCCGCCCCACATGGAAGTAGGATACAGCTGATTTACTGCCGTTCGACCGCAAACTATTAAACATGGAGGATGTGCCACCGAAAATACATTTTTCTTTTGTTTACTTCCTCCGCGCTGTGGGAAAATGTTCTCGGTTACAGACTTATCTCTGTGTACTTTATTTTCCATGTAAATCGCCCCCCTGTCTGCGCTGCGGGACGGACGAAGCCCGGCAAACGCATCAATGTTTTCGCAACATTGTAGAAGCGTTGCAGTGAGGCCGCTGACATCGCTGCCGCATCGCGGCAACGTTGAGGGAGCGCTGCGCGCTAACCGAGGGGATTTATGGAGCTCAGCCTGCGTTCACCCCTCTTACATTGTGTTATCAAGGCCAGACAGCGTGTGATGCGCAATAGTTAAAGCAATAGAGCGCCTCTGAAACTCAGTGTATTGTCCCAGGCAAGTGGAAAATGGCTTTACGATGCCTGCATGAGATTTTACTGCCTGTTAATTAAAGTGCATAAAGTTTTCAGCTCCGTGGAGCCCATTAGGGCGCTATGTAAACCAAACCTGACTGTGAAATTGAATTATAAGCTTGCGCTGTTGAACAAAATGGAAATTGGAAAAAAAATGGAGAAACCCAGGAGCGTTTATGATTTATTTTATTTCTTTTCTTCTCAGCACTGCCTTTTATTTTTAGCCTAATAGTACAGTAACAGAAGAGGAAGCTCGTCTGCGTGAATACTGTGTAGCATGCCATGAGGAATGCATTTTAATCTTTTATCCCTCTGTCTCTCTCTCTCCCTCTGTCTTGTTTGTGCGCCTGTGTGTGTGTGTGTGTGTTTGTGTATTTGTTTGTGTGTGTGTCTGTGTGTACGTATGTTTGTGTATGTTTTGTGTATGTGTGTGTGTCTGTATGTTTGTGTGTGTGTGTATGTGTGTGTGCGTGCCTGCGTGTCTGCGTGTGTGTGTGTGTGTGTGTGTGTGTGTATGCGTGTTTCCCTCCACAGATGCTCTCCCAGTCAGAATGGGATCACAAGCGTGGCCCCCGAGGATCTCAGGTCAGTGAGACAGACTCACAGAGAGTCTTGCCGCTGTGTATTAAACGATTATTTTAATTACAGCCATTAGAGGAGCATATCCATCCAAAGCCAAGTGTACTGACATTACCTGCAAAGAAGGTTCTGACCGTGTCCAGCACTGGTCAGATCAGGGAGGATCAGTGTTGTAGAGACTGAAAGACACTGCCAACTGTGTGTATGCATGTATAGTGTATCTGTGTTGTTCTGCACAGTGTCTGCATGATTTCCAGCGAGTCCAAAATCAAAGATTATCCCAGATAAATCAACCTGGTATCAAGGGATTAGTCTGCCTCTGTGGTATGAAGAGGACAGAGGGTGAAATTGTTATCTATTTATTTATTTTATTTATTTATTTATTTGGCAGATGTTCTTACTCTTAGGGACTTAAGCTGCAAGCTCAGACAGACGTGAATACATAGGGCATGGGTTACAGTGAGGAACAGGAAAATACTGTTCAGTCACCCTGTGCCACAATTGTCCTGTTTCTACCTGAGGTCCCTGGTGGGGAAGGTCATATATTGAGCTGCTGTATAATCTTCCATTTTGGGCCTGCACCCAGCCCCGGCTGCACAATGCCCTCGTGCACCTTCCACAATCGTGAGGATATCCTTATGTTTGCGGCCCCGCCATGGCTAGACAGGCAGGCAGCTATAGTGTCTACAATGTGCGCTTAGTTGTAACAGAATGTCTGGTGTTACGTGTATGGAAATAAGCAGCCATATTCATAATGCTGTATGTGTAGCTAGAGTACATTACAATCATACAGTAATAAACAGATAAATGCGGGCTGAGAAGCTTGGGAAATGCAACAGCATGGGTGTTTAATGAATTATGTGGGTCCCACTTCTTCTTTTCTTTATTTTTGCATAACTTTGAATGAAATTTGTACACCTGTCCCATTTCCTTATTGTTCATAATGATGTCAGATGGTCATAAAATTAATAGCATGATGTTGTCAATAAGATGGAGATATTACGCAGGGTTACTGGAGGAGAGCAGTGAATGTACAGTGTGTCCAAACCATGCAGTGACTCTAATGACCTGGGCACCGCAGCGGAATGTTTCAGGTAGACGGGCGGAGGAGCTAATTACCCGGTCCCATTTACCTGAGAGCCGATCTCTATCTGTGAGCTACCTGATGCGGTTTGTGCAGTGCCATTTGCACTGTATATTGTCAGAGAGTTTTTTTTTTCCCCCCCTTTCCGTTATCACAATTAACCAAATGGGAGGAGTGGGGGTGGTGGTGAAAGCTTTTTGTTGCATCCAATTTCGCCCAAATAACTATTTATTGTGTGGGACTCAGGCATTGCTCTTTGCCCCGCCGTCTCCTAGCAACGGTTATTTTCAATATAGCGGCTTCCTGTGCTGCCCACCTCGGCGCGCGGAGCTCCTCCGTGCCTGTCCTCTCGCTGTGCCGGCCCCAGCCAGCTCACACATCCGGCCCCCCACGGACAGCCAGCGTGCGAGCAATGCCCCTGCCTCCACCGTCCCCGGCACCCGCACCCGCATCCCGGATGAGGATCCTCTGAGGGCAGAGTCGCCCCGGAAACAAGCGTCAAATATTTTTTTGTGGGGGTTGTCTACACGCAGGATGATGAACAGGGGGTGTTCACAGGGCGGCGGGGGACACCCTCGGGGGGACACCTTCCTTCCGATTCAGGTGTGGCCTTTTCCCTTCTCTTTCTTTACCTTTCTCCAAACCTGTCTCTGAGGGTTTCCTGTCGGTGCAGGTCTGGCTGTGGGTGCTGTTTGAAATGGTTCGTGTCATTCCACTCTCAGACCCCCTAACTGACAGTGTTGGACCCTTAACTTAACATTTGGGTTTGCGGTTTGCTGGCTAAGTCTAACTGAAATGTGTGTTTTTGTGATTTTTTTTGTATTATTGTGAAAGGCTTTTTGGCAAATAGTTGCTAATGGGGGTTGCAGGGAGCAAGTCACCATGTCCTGATTGATGGTTATTTTAGAGTGAAGTTTTGATGGAGACGTATACTTTTTAATATTTATGTATTTTTGAAAAGTATCTGGGTGCAATCTCATAAAAGTCCAGACTTAAAAGAATTTGAAGCTTGTCTTGGCTTTTTTGCCTCATCATGTAGATGTTTCCTCTTGGTTTATTTCTCTGAAATGAATCCTATGTCTTAGAAAAGGCCAGGGTTGCTGCATGCCACAGCAGTTCATTTCATGTGTAAATCACGTAGTCTTGCTAAGCTTGTTGACCACGAAGATTTATTGATTTGTGCAGGACTGTATTTGCCAACGAGCACACATTAGCAGGGTAATCTTCCTGACCGCTTTTTTTTTCTAAAGTTTGCGGTGAACGCTTTAAGTTACAAATCTAAAGGAAAGTTATGTATGGAAAGCACTATTTAAATATTTATATTCAGCCTGAAAACACATTGGTTTTGGAACATGCCTGTACCTGGGGGGAGATTATTTGAGAAAAGGGAATTTGAAGCCCCGGCTGTTACCAGGTATTACCGAGAGAAAGGAGGGACTCGTGAATGAAGTGGAATGAAGCTGGTTCATGTGAACGCACATCCATTAAAATATCCAGCTCCATTTCCTCATTTTTGCTGAGAAGCTATGAAAAAAAAATCTCACTGAGGTGAATCAAAATTGGAGGCGGCCATGCAAATAAATGAATTTTACAGTACAAGCCATAGAAAAGACCCCTGGATTAAAATGAAATCAGTTTGAATCACTGCAAATGTACAGACTTTGGGTCAGAGCCAGCTGCAGCAGGTAATGAATCGTGATGCGTGGTGTGAAGTTAGTCTGTCAAGCGTTTATGGTCAGTGCACGGCCATAAAAATTCTTAGCTGGTTAAGGAGACAGACATCATAAAAGCCCCAGGACATTGTACCTTTGTGATTCATCTGACAGCAGATAACAGGAGTGACAACTACGGAATCACAGGTGTACCCCTGGTTACACCTTACCTACCCTACAATCCATCATTCATTTTGCAGTTCATTACTCACTGTTAGGTCCATCACCCACAATCCATGAAAACTGTGATCCATCCATGCCCTTTACAATTCATCACTCTGCTTACAGTCCATCACCCACCCAGAAATCCATCATACATCTAATAATGCATCGCTGACCTTACAGAAGGTCCCCTACCTTACAATTCATCAATGACCCTGCAATCCTTTATCCATGGTAAAATCCATCACCCACCATACACCTAATCATGTGTTTTATAATCCAACACTCACCTTGCAACCCCTCATCCACCCTACAGTCATCCATTTTACACTCCATCATCACCCTTACAATCCATCACCTATCATGCAATACCCCCAAAACCCATCACCCATTTTACAGTATCCTAAATTCCATCATCGATCTTACAATCCATCACCTATCATGCAGTACCCCCAAAATCCATCACCCAACACCCTGCAATTCATCACCTACCCTACAATTTATCACCCATTTTACAATCTGTCATCTACCTTACAGTCCCTCACCTTTCCATCCATCACCCACCTTACAAACACATCACTTACCATACAATCCATCATCTTCCAAAATCCATCAACTGTCAGTCCATAACCTATTTTACAATGCTCTATAATCCTTCACCAGTGCTACAATCTGTCATTGACCTTACAATCCATATCTCACACTGAAGTTCACCACCAATCAGTGAAAAATCTCTGATGTTTGAAATCACAGTTTATTGGGTATTTCTCATCTGGTAGAACCTTGATACTTGGCAGAATAATTATTATTCGCAATAATGTTATTTTCTGATTACTTTTTGATTGGTGCTGTAGGAAATTGTCAAATTCTCCAGCATGATTATCAGTTAGCCTAAGTTAGCTATTGTGCATTTTGCACAGCTGAAGTGTCTCAAAGTTGTTGGACAGATTACATTTTCCAAGGGGAATGGGAAAATAAAATAAAATTTTCAAAAAAGGGAAACACTCGGACCAGTTTCAGAAAAGATGGAAATTATTCCCTGACCCCAGAAAAGGCGGGTGGAGAAACGCTCCCGGAACACAGTGGAAAAGGACACAAACAGTTTGAATAGAAACACAGGGAGGCCTATAAACGAGAGTATCCAGCAAGTTGACTGTCCAGAGACTGCTAGGCAACCGGAGGGGTGGTTCTCGGTGGGCTCTGGCAGGCTGTCTGGGCATTACCACACTGTGTAAGGAACACCACATTTGCAGAACAACAACAGAAAAGGCCGCCCTTGTTTATGGCTGTGTTTGAACAGGTTCTGCTGTGTTTGTTGTTTGTTTTACTCCTCGTAGGGGTCCTCTCTGACGTTCAAAGCTGAAGTGCCGGTTTGTGAGGGCCTGCCCTGATTCAGACCTCGCTCTGTTTCTGTCAATCAGCTGTTCGCAGACGTTAAGTTTACGCCTTGCTGCCTCTGTTTCGCCCACAGACGCAGCTGGCCATATGCCTGGCTCCATTTCAGCCACCTGAACCGGCCTCATGCGCTACCATTTCCTTTCATGTCCGGCTGTTAACATCTCTGAGGGGCAAGCAGGGTGAGGAGGGGCACATGAGGAGGACAGTGAAGGAAAGACACGGGAAAGTGTATCTAATGCAAGCAAGAGACAGAGAGCCTCAGAGGAGGTGCAGGAATTCCGGCAGGTTTTGTGGATGTCCCCTTCAATCAGTGTGCGTGTCATCGGGCTGTGAAGTGTGTTACAGGACAGCACCACGCACAAGCATCTAATTCTCAGATTGACGCGTTGGGTTTAATAACCTTTAAGCCCTTCAGTCGGCACGGGCCCACGCGGGGCCTGTTCCCACATGGCCGCCCTTGCAGAGCCTGATTAAGGGTTTCCTGGCCGGCCTTTGTTGCAGCTCGGCTGCGTGCTGTCCCGTTTTGTTTGCGGACCGCTTGAACCCGTGGGAACAACCCTATGCGTACCGCTGCTCTTTTGTCACCTTTGGACCACTTCCCGGCCCCGTTTGGTTCCGCCAGGCCGCTGTTCCCTCTACTGCATAGCACACGCAAACGTGCACATGAACACATGCACACATGCACACAAATGCATGCAGACATACGTGCATGCACACCTATACTCATATGCCCTCTCACAGGCATATGCATTGCACACCCATACATACGTCATACATACATGTACCCATACATGCTCACACACATACGCATGCACACACAACACAGAAATCACGTACACGGGCATGCTCACAGCGCGCACACGCTCGCACGGAAAGCTTACAAACGCACGCACACGCAAGCAAGCACACCCACGCACATTCACACACTGCAGGAAATAAGCCTCGGAGAGTCCATTACTGCCAGGTAATATGGGAATGTTATGATCACAGGATGTAATAAACGGCTAAGTGAGGAATGGCCTAATGCATTTTGTTCGGGGTGATTTGATTCAGAGCGCAATGCGGAAATCTGCAAGATGGCCTCATCCGCGTTTCGAGGAAATCGTTGGGTAATTCTTTGCTTCTGTTTCTTTCCCTCTTTTTGTGTGTCTCAGTCCTCATAGATTTTTTTTCATAATTGCATGCACATTAATATAGTTAACTTAAATTGAATGTGGAAAAAATGAATGGAATATTTTATTAATTTACGTCAAAATATGTGCCAAATCATAAAACTATCTACACATGCGTAAAAATGGTGCTTTCCTAGGCCAAATTAATTGTATTTTACAGTACAATTACAGAAAATTATGTTCTTCATATTCCATATTTATTTTCCTCTTTTAAATTTTTGTGAGGGTCTGGAACTTCAGAGTCCAGGGAAATTCATACGTGGACTGTGGCCGGTTATTGTGCTTATTTCTGACTCAGAGAACGTTGAGCTGGCGTGAAATAATTAAAGAAGCTCAGTCTTGAGCCCGAACTCTCAATCAATAAAACTCGATCATCAAAGCAGATGTGTGAAATAGGAATCGTGATGATTAGATTCAGTCTGCTCTTGCTTTAAAATAGTGTTTGTTTCTTTTTGCCTTTGTTTACTGGAGGCTAGTGGCAGATGCAAAGAGAGCCGTAGCGAAAAAACAGCAAACTCCCACGCAGGGAGCAGAGAGGGTTGAGGCCACTAGACCTTTTTTTCACAGAGCACTCTATATATAAGAGATATTTATGCTTCCTGCTGTCCACAACTGCCCTCTTCACCGTCGCTTGTTCAAACATGGAAAGAAAAATATAACAAACAAGAAAACAGGATGTGCCTCATTTTGCCACTGCCGTTATCTGCCGCCATACTGGATTGCGAGCTTAATATGAGGTAACTCCATACGCTGGGTGAGCATTGTCAAGCCACTGGGGGCTTATAGTCCGGTCTGTTGGTCCGAAAAATTGATAAAAGCACCAGATTTAGTAGAGATATTCTTTGGGATGTATAGAGTCATCTTATATGGGGTGCCAAAACTATGAACATTTTGAATATTTGAATACGTTACGATCATTTTGAATACTCATACGATAGTGTAATAATGTAATATAGTGAGAAATACATTGTTCAGTCAGAGAATATATTGCAAGTGCAATAAAGAGTATATATTAAATATTATTAATAATATAGATTAATATATTCATGCAAAGCTGAAATATATTGCAATGTAACAAAATGGCAATAATTTACATATTTTAAATGTATTGATTGAGCTAAAGAATACATTCTTAATATATATTTTTTTTCTATGAGAATGATGAGGAGCCCCCATCAAAATGGCTTACATGTCATTTGAGGACAGTTTGTGCCAAATTTGATGCTTTATACTCATACTTACAATGTCAGAATATATTGGCCTTTTTTTGAATATCTTGCCTTTTGTTGGAATTTCAGGTGGGTGGCCCGTCTAGGTTACTTATACATCCACCATGTAACAATCTTTTTTTGCTAACAGACATCCAGTCTGTTAGCAAATGCAACGGGGAGATATAAGCGTTGTGCACCAGCTAAAAACGACACAATGAAGTGGCCACTCAGCAAGAAATGTGCAGCATTTTTTTTTTCACAAAAACCTTTATTTATATTAATGGTGGAGAGCAGGAAATACCACATTTGCAGTTCTAAAGCTTCTCTGGCGTTGTGCGTAATCGCTGCGAGGCTGGAAAGTTTCTCCTTGGCACTGTGGAATACAGTAATGGTTTTAATGACGCTGTTTAAAGTGCGCACACACACACACACACACGGAGCGCTATTGGTTGTGTGTCGCTGCTGACGCACCCGTCCAGAGCACGCTCCGTTTCGCGCGGCACCTCAGCTGCCCCCGGCCCGTGGGCACCCTTCTGCATCTCCCAGCGCTTTCAGCCCAACTGCGGCCGCTTCGTCCTCAGAGGGGAGGATTAATGCGTGCGTTATGTCTAGTAAGCATATGAGAAGACTTTTACTTCTAACATTATTATTATTTTAACACTAGGGCTTGAATAATGTCATGCTCGCACTCACTGGTCTGGGAGTGTTGTGAGCCTGGTCTGACGCTGTTGCTCGTTTAAACTGAATGGTTACACTCATGTTCTGTTGTTATGGAAGTTGCTCTGGATAAGAGCGTCTGCTAAATGCATGTAATGTAATGTAATGTAACACGAAAACAATAACACTAGTTTTTTTCATCTGCCTGATTTAGGCAATTATTGAAAGTTATAAAATTATATTGTTAGAAGACTAAAAATTGTAATTCCTTGCGTTCTTTAGTTAAATTTAAGGATGAAGATCCACCCGGGAGGGTTAGATGAAATGCCCCCCTCTGTGGTCACAGACAGAGAGCGTTTGTGTTTTTGCATGCCAAGTGGAGGATTCATCATTCACTTCCCGTAACTGATGGACCAATGACTACAGAGCAGTGTCAGCCAACAGGAAGAGGCTATGGGGCACGCACAGATGGGGGGACCGAGGGTTTGCTGAGTTCACATGTGAGATACCCACTGAGCCGTTAAAGTCTGAAAAACGGGCCTGATGGCTGTAGCTGAACGGCTGTGGGTTATAGCTGCTGAATGATTGAAAATGATTGAAAGTGCCACTAAATTGCAAAACAAATGTTTTTTTTTCAGTTAAATTAATGTTATTATTCAGTATATATCCTAAAGGAGTGCTACAACCTGTCTAAATGGGGAAAGAATTCTACCTTCCATTCCAGAATTTTTGGTCCCTCTGAATTCTAAACACTGCCTGTTTCCCCCACAGATTTAGAAATGAACATCTACTATCTGCTTTTTGGTGTGGATTTATGCTGTCATAAAGATGAGGAACATTGTACAGATTCATAGAATTGTGATAGAATACCTTAGGCAGGACAGATTATGTACAGACTGCTGACCACAGCATCACAGATTTCATCATTTGCCAGAAGATGTGACCTTTAACTCAAAGGTGCAGCACCGTTGGAAGGGGATTATGAGGGGAGCATTGAGTTATGCATGTTTACACAAACATGCCTAATGCAAGCTGGACCTGTACTTTTCCGTGCAGGTGACCTTTGAACTGAGCGATCTGTTGGCATCTAGGTCGATACTGCTGTCCTCCAATTGCTGTCTGAGATTAACCTTATTTATTGTCTGTATTTCAGGGTTGATCCTTGTCGGTAAAATTTAATGTTGACCGAGACGTGCTCTCTCAGATTTTGAATGGAAGTTGAGTTATTGTGAGACATAAATAAAGAAGTTGGCTGCCTTTACTCTTTTACTTCTGGCACTTGCCGTAAAACCCTTTGTCCTCTGTTAACCTGCTGTAGATCAGAGTAAAATGAAGGGAAACAGCAGTGCAACAGTGTTTGACCTTATGACAGCTGACTTTGTTGCACGGTGTCAGCGAGCTAAACGCTCCCTCCGGGAAATGAACGGGCAGCCTCTCCGCGGGTCCCACAGACGCTCCTGGCTGCACTGACAAGAGCTGAGCACTGTGTGGGTCGGTCTGTCTGAGGTGAGAGATGTTCCTTTTCACAGTCAGTGGGCTGGGAACTAGCGGAAGGCGCGACTGATCCAGCAGCGCTGTGGGTTTGGGCGGCCGGTGGAGCGTGTGGGGTCAGGTCCTGACGAAAGCCAGCCTGCATGTGCTTCTTGTGTCTTTACTTAAAGCATATTGTCATGTTTGTGTAGTGTTATTTGAATTCATCCGCTGGTTGCTGGGGAATGATTATGCCTGTTACTCATTCAGTATTAAACATTTTAGGTTTGTTAAGACTGAGATAGGAAGAAAAGAATGTAAACTAGTCCAGAATTCTTGTCGTTGGCAGTTGGTGTTCCTCCGTCTCTGTCCTTGAGCCATATGGATTTAGTGAGCAGTCCCTGGACCCAGTGATAGATTGACTGCTCAAAGCTCAGGGCTGACAGACAGTGACTGACACACTAACAGGCAGATGAGCAGGGATTCCACAGGTCCTCTTTGTGTCCTGGGGCCCCTGTCATTGGACCCTTTCTCAGTGTCAGGAGCCTGTCTCACAAGCATGCGGTTTTCTGGGTAAGAGGCTCGTCTTACGGGGCCTGGGGCACAAAGCTATGACCGTCAGCCCCAGCCCCCCTGACTCTGCCCACACCCCCTTCAGACAGAGGCTTCTCCCACTCTGCAACCTGTCCACAACTATCTTAGACAGAATCTCCTCTTTCCCCTCCACAACCATTGCACTTCCATGGAAATGGATTGACCGCTTGATAGTGTTGGACTGGACTGACCTTTCACAATAAATGCTCTGTTAGGGTGTGATTTCTTTTGTTTGTTTTTTTTTCCTCTTCTCCTCATAAAAAAATCTGGAATAAAATACAATGGCGTCGCAGACATAGGGCTAGCTCCAAGTGCCTGGTCCACACAGAACCAAAGCACTCAAAAATGCACCAAATAGAAGAGTCTCTGTTTTGTTATTGTGTCATGATTCATACTGTCATCGGGGATCTGTTTTAACCTGTTTTTAACCCAAGAAAAGTTTCCCAGAAACTCCTTTCACAATAACAGTCTGACAGATACCATAAATGTCATTAAAGTAATAGAAACACAAAAGCCAGAGAGCTTTTAGGCAGTCCGTGGTTGGTAAATACGTTTATCATGTAGCTGCTAGCTTATCGATAATTTCTGCTGCAAAAAGCCTGATGGCACAGTGTAAATGGCATGATGGCATTGTTTGGCTAGTCATAAAAAGTTTATAAAGCCCGGTTTTTTAAAAGGAATTGAATTTGGCAGCTAAACAAGAGGTTCTTATGCAATTTGAATCAATTATATGAAAAAAATAAAATGGTTGCAAATTTGAATTAATGACTCAATATGTTTTGAATGAAATCAGCCAGCCCTGTTTGGAAGGACTGTTTTCCCCATGTACTGTATTGATTAATCAGCTGGGATGTTTCTCTGCCATAGTCCACTGTGTCCACAGTATATCTTCTTCAAGCATAAAAACAAGCCTGACTCCCAGGGAGGAACAGGACTGGAAGGAGGGTTCCACCTTTAATCAGGGAGTGATTTTTGTTTTATATTCCCTTGGAGCGTGATGTGTATTTTGTGTGAATGTGTGTGTGTGTATGTCTGTGTGTTTGTGTGGATGTAGCATGTCTGCGCGTGTGTATGTGTGTGTGTGTGTGTGTGTGTGTGTGTGAGACAGAGAGAGTGTAGAAATTAACTTCAAATTCAGACTGAACCACCGGTCCACTTTGTTGTAGCTACTGAAATTTATGAGAAAAAAAAGTTGTGTAGGAACCAAAAAACTGCAGAACACTTATCTGTGACTCAGAGTGAAAGTAAAAGCACACTGTGGTCAGGCTGATTCTGGCCCCATCCCTCTCTCTCTGCTTCACCTATGTTATTGAGCTGTACTTTCTACCAGGGACCTACAGTATGTACAACAGGGAGAGCAGAACTAATGGCCAAAGGGATCTCAGGCTGCTAAAAGTGTAGGGTAAAACACTGCTTTGTTAACACAAAGCGTCCAGCTCCTACACCGTTCTGTGAAGTGTGCCTCGATGTGTTTGCATTAAATTTACATTTTAGGTGCAGCTGCACTATCATAGATTTCAGTTTCAACTTTAAGAGGTTGCTGTCACTGGATTTGAAGAGTCTGTATTTGTGACTCCCATTTAAATGCATATTTGTGTTTTCAATGCTCACTCAGTAATTTTGCCCATGCAAAACAATTTCTGGCACACACTTCTTGGTTATGTGTAGCCATAGTCATAGGCATGTTTGTTAAATGTGTTTTGGTTAGAAGTATTACAATGTCAGCAATAAAAAGAGCATAAGTATGCATGTTTCAACAGCCTTTAAATATTGTCATTTTGTTGGAGAATGCCAGCCATCTTATCTTGTCTAATTACAACCTACTGAATCAAAGGTACTTTGGCACATATCTTGCAGAGGGAATGAATAATATTTCAAATGGTCTCCTGTAATATCTGTGTGACAGTTGCTTTGTGAATCTGCATCAAGAAACAACATCATTTGCACCACAAATTAATTCAGCCATTGGTTTCTTTAGTTTCTGAGGTCTGGACTGAGTAAATCCCCAGAAACACATTTTGGAGATCAGAAAAACGAAAGCCAGGAGACATAGCCAAAAATTCTACCAAATGGAACACTGATCACCATGGCAACATGGACCAGTACTGTATGAAAGTGACGGTGACTGCTCTAAGGGCTGCTCTAAGTATTCATGACCAATTGTTTATGCACTGGAGCTTTCCATGTCTTTGGGTGTTTGCAGGCTGCCAATTCCCCCAACCCAGTTGCCGGAACATTGCCTCTGTGGTTTTTGACTCGAGCCAGGCTCATTAATAAGAAGAATTATTAATCATATTTTCTCAACCACAGTTTTGTTTAACTCAGCATATAGGGGAATGCTAAACCCTAAAAAATCCTATCTGCAAAATCCCTTTCGGGCCTGCGAGTGACTGTGGTCTTGTGTTTGCTCGTCCTTCTGATGAGGAACATGTGTTTGTTGTTTGTTTTTTCGTGATTGAGAGAGTGTGCAGAGTGTATATTTATTCTAAGTGTGTGGTGTGTGCCCTTCAGTGTTCATCTCCATTTTGTCATATTCCTTAGTCATACTTTTGACTATTTTTTGACTAGATTTTTTTCTGCAAAAATTAGGAGTGCACACACATATTAAGGAATACACACATACACACACACATTCAATATCATAACAGTGTTTGCTTGGCCAAATTCAGATGGCATGTGGGTTACACAATCCACTGTACACATATGACAAAGTTATCAGTATTCTGTCAGGGACACATGAGTTTTCATGGCTGTTTATTGTATTTCTGTTGTGTATCAATGGCCGTGTAACAGAAAACATGCTCATAATATGCCATTTAGTTGGCAGCCACTGTGTAGCTCTAGGAACCGTACAGTCTCTCAGTCACTCACTCGCTTGATGAGTGAGCGGCTCCCCCAGAGTAAGGGCAATACCTTTGTTTTACCACTAGATGGTGATCCACCACAGCAGTCACAGCTTCTAAGCAGTGCCTTGTTGGTACCTGTTTTCTGTGTGAACGTTTAATGCCAAAGCGTCATTGCTCGGGTATGAAAGCAAAGATTGAGTCAGGAGCTGCCTTACGGCAGAGCTTCGCCTTGATGAGGAGAAGGTACTGTAACACGAGTATAAACCCAAACAGGATCCCAACATAGGAAAATACAGGAGAAACAGACCCTCAAGCCAGCCCAGGGATGTGGGCTTGACAAAAAAAGTAGAGGAGAGGAAGGAAAAGTGGATTTTGAACGTTTGAAAACAAACGGCGGAGCAGAACAATTTCCTTTAACCCTCGGCATTCGGACAGAGTGCGGGCAGGACTGGTGTTCCCTCAGCTGTTATGACTGGGATCTGACCAGCTCTGCTCTAAGAGCTGTGGCCTGTTTGTTCAGGGCAGATCGCTGGAAAGTCAAACAAGCACAGATGGATCCCTGTAAAGCTGTGGATAATGCCTGATCGTGTGTGTGTGTGTGTGTGTGTGTGTGTGTGTGTGTGTGTGTGCGTGTGCGTGTGCGTGCGCGTGTGCGTGTGCGTACGCGCGCGTGTCTGGACGTCTGTGAGATTGTGTCTGTATGCATATACCTGTCTGTGTGGGCTTGTATACTTGCATGTGTGTTTGTGTCTTTGTCTGTGAGTGTGTGTGTCTGTGTGCGTATGTGTATGTATATGTGTGTGTGTGTGTGTGCATCTGTGAGATTGTATCTATGTGTATACTTGTCTACGTGGGCTTATATGCTTACCTATTTGCATTTGTGTTTGTGAGTGTGTGTGAGGGTGTGTCTGTGTGCATATGCGTGTGTGTGTGTGTGTGTGTGTGTGTGCATATGTATTTGCATGTTGAGTTCTTCACCCTCTTCACACCTCAGTTGTGCTGTGTGTGCAGACCCCTGGGAGATGTGTGAGAGGTGCAGATGCACCTCGACCCGCCCAGCAGCGACCTGCCAGCTTCCCCCAGCTGCAGCTGTGCTCCAGGAGACGGCAAGGGGGAGAGAGCAGGACAGAGAAGCGCGCATAATCTGAAAATGGCTCTCAGGCCCAGTTAGAATTTCCCCTGTTTGGATCTCAAAGCCCTGCTTCAATGAAGGTTTATTCATATTAATCACTCAGTATATGCTGAAGTGTAAACCGAGGACTGCAGATGTTCGATTTTGGGATCAAGTTAGTAGCACAGTATTTCTTTTCATCACTTTTTTCCACTGCTCTAGAGGAAACACATACTTCACAAGTGAATGTATTCTCCTTTCGCTAGGTGGCAGTTGGAATTGATTAGGATGATGTATACATTGCAGTGGCCGGAACCACTGGACACAAGGGAGAAGGGATCTGTGTGAAAGTGGTGTGGGAAATAAAACAACCTTGATAAATTTTGACAGGCAAAGTCACCTCACCTTCCACAAAGCAGAACTGAATTGTAAGCTTTCACATGCATGCTGCAAAGAACTGAAGGTCAAGCCTCTCGCTGGCTGCCAGTATAAACAGAGTAATTGTGGAGTAGGTGCTGGTTGTGTCATTGTGTGTTTGTGTGTGTGTGTGTGTGTGTGTGTGTGTGTGTGTGTGTGTGTGTGTGTGTGTGTGTGTGTGTGTGTATGTGTGTACGCGTGTGCTTGCTAGCCCAATCCTGCCCCCCTGAATCTGATAAGATTCTATTGAAACATAAAGGTCTTCCAAACTTCCACCGGATTTATGTTTTTCCAGTGAGGAGTGACTTGTGTTTAGTTGTAGTAGGTGCTGTCAAGGTACTTCTGTGGAACTGGATGCTCTCTGAACTTTTCCATTTCCCCCGGCAGGAGAGCAAAGCTCTGTGTGTGTGTGTCAGTGTGACAGGGTGTATTGGACATGTTGGCGCTGCTCTTCTCAGAGACTCAGTAGCGACCTTGACCCCTGACCCTCTTCTGCCCTTGGTCGGAGATGTTCTATGACCTCACAGACGGGGCTCTGTGCCATGACAATCAGACCCGCTGTGACCTCACAGGCAGACCCTCTGTTACCTCACAAGCAGTCTGTGATCTCACAGGCAAACACTCACAGGGAGAGCACAGCTTGTGGTGTGGTTCGAGAGAGAGAGGAAGAGGGAGAGAGAGTAAGATAAAGATAAAACAGCAACGTGACTCAACTGTGCCATTTTTAGCTGAACGTGAGCGGTCGTGGGGCACACTTTAGCAGCCTGAATTGGAGTGGCCAGGCCATAAAAAGAATTGGAGAGCGGCTTTGTGCGTCACGGTGCTTTCGGGTGAAGAAGGCCTGAGTGGCGCCTGTGCAAGCCAAGGCTCTGGCTCCATATAAGGATCTCCCTGTATGATGCATGTGCTGTCCGCCAGCCCTTCCCTGGCGTTGCCTTTCGCCGTGAGCTCTGATAATAATGACCAGATCAAAGTTCATGCAAATGCGGAGCAGCTCAAAAACAGGAAGGATGCTCTTAATGACGAAAGTGGTCCCATTCAGTTAGACTGCAGAATTAGGCTCAGGATTGTAGGCCGCTCCCTTGGCTTCTTTGTATTGTCATTCATTTAGCCGCTCTTGAGTTATTTTCGTGGAGAGTGTGTGAAGCAAGCGGGGTTCTGTCATGACTGGCCGTGCTGTTCTGGTACGCGCTTTTCACCAATGGGTCCAGTGTGTCGCACATCAAAAGCTCTTTCAAGTTGCACTGATAATTGGTTGTGACTGGGTGTGTGTGAATGCGAGGTTGAGTTCAGTGAGCTAATACTTCATTAGTATTATATTGATGTCAGAATTTTGGAAATCAGTAGCTGGGTGTCTGCCTTGGAACCAGAAGTCAATGTGGCCTTGACTCTGCAGCTTGGCCTGATATTTGGGCCCTTCCTCTTGTTTGCACCTCCGTGCCAAAACAGCACAGTGTAGAATGCAGCAAAGCTGTCGTCAGTGCGCTCTGTGTTCCGAGGGGTAGCTTCGCCCCAAATCCCTCAGAACGTTTTCGGAAGGGGGTAGGGGTCAGTGTGGAAAGGCTGAAGTAGCGTCTGTGTCCAGCTCTCAAATCCCTCCACTGTCACACCAAGCCATTCCATTTCTAAGAGCACAAGGACAACACACTTCAACACTGCAGGGGGGACAGTGTGGCGATGTGGTAAAGAGCAGCACTCGTAACCAAAAGGGTGCTGGTTTGATTCCCCAATGGGGCACTGCTGCTGTACCCTTGGGCAAGGTGCTTAACCCACAACTGCCTCAGTAAATATCCAGCTGTATAAATGGATAACACGTACAAAACTGTAACCTATGTAAGTCGCTCGAAATAAGAGCGTCTGCTAAATGACTATAATGTAATGTACAACCCTGATAACCCCGGGTTCTGTATAAACAGAGCTAATGCATGAATTGAGGGGATATCATTTTGTTAGACATTTATTAGCAGTGTACATTCATTCGCATAATCTCCTACCTAAAAAAACAACATCAACAGAAATACTGGAGAAGACTCCTATGAGGAGCCACCTTTGTTCTGCTTGTGGATCTTCTCAGATATGCTTGTATTGATGACAAGGTAATGGTGGAGCATTTACTGAAATTATATGCTTATTTAAAAAAAAATGAACTCTACACTATATTGCCAGATAAGTCAAAATTGATAATGCTAATGGTAAGTGGCAAAAGGAGGCTTTATAAGCCAAAGTGAGGCCAGAATATACAGGGAACATTCAGGAGTTGCATTCTTGTATCTAGCATAGCTGTTGAGTAATGGATAAGCCTACCTGCAGTGGTTATGTTAAAACAGTGGATCAAAAGCTGGGCAGTTATCCCAGGGATTGCAAGGCAGTTTTGTTATCAATTAAGGACAATTTGCTGTCACTGCACCCTTCAGCCCATCAAAAGCAGCTGGCTGAATGAGCAGATAGTCAGTTTAAAATGTACAATCACCAAATTATAAGAATATTAGATCTGATCCAATGTTAAGGTACTGAAGTTTTATTTGCAGTTTTTGATTTATGAGACTAGATCATTTCTGTGACTAGTGGCTATGGTCTCTGCTTCTCTGCAGTATTAAGCTGTGCTCATATCATGCCTGTGACAAAAAAAAATTGCACCACAAAAAAGCATTGTTTTTCAGGGAAAGGATGGCATCAGAAAACCAAAGCCAGACAGCAGGACAGAACTTAATCTTTTGCCATCAGCTGTTGTGGCATCAGTCACGTAATAGTGCAGCAGAAGTTCAGGTCAGAGCACACAAATGTTTGGTGGCCCTGTCACGAGATAAATCCCACCCACACAGACTTCTGCTGCAGACCCATCCTGTACCCGGAGTTTCCCGTTTTCTACCCCTTCCCACCAACGGCTGGCTATGAGTTCAAATGGCCTTGTGAGTTCGGCCACCTTCAAGCGCACCCAGACATGTGCAAGTGGAAATAAGCCTACAGACAGCGCCAGGAATCGGTTAGGATCAAACCCCATTACCAGGGTGATATTGGCCACGGCTCCAGGCGGTGGAGTGACCCCAATGTGTGGGTGTGTTGGGGGGGGGATCTGCGATGGGAGCTGGCAGATGCCCTGGCAGATGGAATAAGCCGCAGCTCTCTCTTCCAGAAAAAATAACAATATTGACGGTGGGTCATGGACCTGGCAGCGTTACAGGAGCAGCAGCGATGAGCAGTGATGATGTCACCGGCTCCGCAGTGCTGTGTTAAAATGGTGACTGCTGATGATGTCATGTCCGTATGGCTTTGTAGTCGGAATGCTGACTGGTCATGAGCTCACGGGCAACGCAGCTGTGCGTTGCAGTTAAGATGCATTCCATTTTGTAACACTGCAAAGATTTTGATCTTGAACAGATATTAAAATGCTTCTGTGAGGTTCTTAAAATACAACACCTTGATGGACCAGTTCTAGTCCAATTTCATGGGCGTATAAAATAGCACTATTATCCTTCTGTTTCTGCCTTCTCAATGACAGTTGTTAAGATGTGTTTTTTAAGAAATAATATGTAAGAGATCCTGTTATAGATTACCCCCAGGAGACTATAATGTGGAGTGTTTCTGTGTGTGATTGCTCATGTCATGTGGTAAACAGTACAGATGTGCTTGCTTAGATGCTGAATGGGTAGAGCAGTAACAGCAGGAGGACTGCTGGACTGCAGGTAGTTCCCAAAGAGAGCAGAGTGCTCACAGCGTTCTGTAAGCAAGACCTGATTGGTCTCTGAACCAGAGTGACGAATCGCCCTGTGTCACTCTGCACGTCCGTTCACTGTGGGAGCTGTTTCAGGGAATTTGCTCCCAAGCCCGGAACTGCACTCCAGTCACAGATGAAAGAGGAAACACATTTACCGCTCGGCCTTGCTGTGTAGAACTGATGACGCAGGACATGCATGGGAAGACCTCTTTTACGCACTCACTCTGGATATTGCATCCTGCTTTTTTAAAAATGAGGTTATCCCTGCATCATGTCTGACTGTTTCCCTGATAAAGTCCTAATGGGTGAGCGGGAGTGATGAATAAAGGCGCAGGCAGATGCTCCTGCATCTCGCTGCAGATGCTGACTGTCAGGCCGATGTTCTGCGCTCCACGACGTTTCGACTGTGGAAACGTGTGCGCCGCCAAATCTGGTCCAAACCAGCCTTTAACATGCACGTGCCTTCTCTCTCTCCCTCTCTATCTTATTTCTCTCTTACTCTCTCTCTCTTCCTCTCCCTTTCTGAGTGCCTCGCGCCTCTCCCTTTTTCTCTCTCTCTCTCTCTCTCTCCCACACGCATTATCGCTCCCATTTCGCTCTCGTTCTCTTTCAGTCTCTTTAAATCTCTCTCACACTCCTTGCGTCAGTGTCGCTGAATCGGAGGTGAATTGCGGAGGAGATTAACCTCTCTCTCTCTCTTGCCCTCCTTTTCTCTCTCTCTCCCTCTCGCTCCCTCCCTCTCTCTGTGCCTCTCTCCCGCTGAGCGGTTTAGATTTCCGCACGCGCGTGCAGCGGCCCGCAGGGGGCAGCGTCACTCTTTGCGTCAGTTCAGCGTCACTGTTGCCAGCCTTGCGAAGGTGAAGGTGAGCTAAGTCTCATCCTGTTTCTCTCTCTCTCTCTCTCTCTCTCTCTCTCTCTCTCTCTCTCTCTCTCCCTCTCTCTCCCTCCCTCTCTCTCCCTCGCAGTCCTTGGGCACCACCGTGACAGTGGACATCGCGGTGATGGGGGAGGCCCACGGGCTCATCACCGACCTGCTGGCCGACCCCTCCCTGCCCGCCAACACCTGCAGCTCCCTGCGGGCCGTCAGCAACCTCCTCAGCACCCAGCTCACCTTCCAGCCCCTGCACCGGCCCCGCGTCAACCCCCTGGGGTCCTTCAGCGACGCCTACACCTGCTCCGACTCGGAGGAGGGCCCCGAGAAGGGCGAGAAGCTGGCCATCCCAAAGGTAAGGCCCAGTGCATCATGGGAATGTACAGCTTCGGTATTGTTGAGACATCTTTGTTGCCGTGGGTTGGAGGTTTTACGTTAAAGACGTAAAGTAAATGTTACGATTTGATAGGACAGTAGGAATTTACTGAGGTGTTTTCAGGGTATGTTAAGTGTAAGGGTGCTGTTAACAGGTCGCTGGGAATGTTGCCAAATTCTGCAGTGCGTTGCGTTCGGGGCACAGTTTCCACTGATGCATAAACGCATAAATGGAGAGAGAGTCAGGTGGATTTTACTCTTACTGTTCCCAGATCAGTCCTCTAAATCTGCTCCCCTGAGGTGGATAACATGCGTAGTAATGTTCAACATGGTCCACTCATCACATCTTCCTGGAAGCTGTTGTTTTCACTGTGACTGGCCTCCCAGATGTGACTGGGAAATTGGCTGGCCATAGCACAGTGTTTCTGTGGGTGTGTCCGCCTGCGTGTGACACACACGGCCGTAGCCTGCCTCCTGTTTTCCAGACCCGTTGTGGGGCTTGTTTTCCCCCCCTTCCTCCAGCCCTGTGATACCGAGGTCAGAATCAGGTTTTAGACGAGTCCTACCTCTCCAGCGGTGCTGAGTGAGGATGCTGGCCCGTTAAAGCCGTCTCTGGGTTTACCCGTTAGCGTTAGCGTTAGCATTAGCGTATGTGAGCTGCCAGCTCCTCGGTGTGCGAGCGTGGCGGGGCCTAATGTAGCAGCGAATGACGCAAGTTGCCGGGGAGCACTTTTAATGTTTTACAGCGCGGCACTTAAAAATGCATTCCGGCGGTTTACGCGTAGGTTAAACTAAATAAAGCCGCTCTGGTGTAGCGCAGGGTCCCAGGCTGAAACACAGTAGATTGTCACAGTGGACCCAGGCCTTTTAGATCCAGCTCTGTGCTCCGCTGTGCCCCCATTTAATTTAATTCAATTTAACACTCAACCCAGTCACTGTGTAGCTGCTAAACAGCTCTGTACTGTGTAGGTCGATGTGAGTCCTGGGTCAGTTTGAAATCCAGGGTTAGTGTTTGGCTGGCCGTAGCACACTGGGTGTATTTCAGGCAGTATTTCCATTCATAGCTGCTTCTGATGTCATGCTGTTCTTCTTCGCATTACATTACATTACACTGTTGTCATGTCAGCAGATGGTCTTATCCAGAACGACTTACATAGCTCACAATTTTATACATTTCTACAGCTGGATATTTACTGAGACAATTCTGGGTTAAGTACCTTTCCCATGGGTACAACAGCAGTGTCCCAGCAGGGGAATTGAACCAGCAACCTTTTGGTTACGAGCCCTGCTCCTTACCGCTATGCCACACTGCCGACGACCTACTTCTTTGACAGCACAACAACACTGCTGCTGCTAACCTAGGTTTCTCCTGATGTCAGAGACGTGTAAGTCGTAGGTAATGACATCTTCCATCTGTTATCACTTCAGTCAGCAGAGGTCTGAACTCTCCAGGCTAGATCGCATATATGTGTGTAATACTTGGTCTCACAGGTGTAAGAGTGAAGTCATCTCTGAACTCTGCAGGCTGACAGTGAACAAAAACAGATGTCTGCCGGGAAACAAGCATTCAAACAAAAAAAAAGGTTGTTTTTGCAGGAAAGAAACATCCATTTGCATTTCCTGGATCAATAATTCTCTGGATATGAGATATTTTGATGGGCCCTCTTCCTGTTTTTAAGCAATCCCTCTCGCGTGTGTCCGTATCTCAGTTGTTCCCACCTCACGCACGGTTCTTCCAGATGAAGTTGTTCTTTCCTCAACGCCAAGGACGAAACCTCTGCCGACTCATGAGGTGCTTTAAATCAAGACCTCTCTTCCTCACCATGGATACGACCTGGTAATCTCCCATTTTATCAAATACCGAAACGAATCTCAATACAAGTCGTTTATTTACAGTATGTTTTGTTTTCTCCTCATATCCTCCACGTTTACCCCAACTGTTTAACTCTTCGCCTGCAGTCATTTTCCCAGTAAAGGGCCAAAAGGGAAGATATTTTTGAATTTTGAGGGAAGAAAAATAGAGCGTCTGTCTCGTTCTTAGAGTGGAGTTCTCCTTTTCGTTTCCACAGCTGTGTCAACATGAGAGAAAAAAAATAGTGTAAAAGGTTAGGAAAAGGGTTTTGGATTTGGAAAACATGAAAGTAATCAAAATACAACTGTTAAAGGGTCAAAAAGAGGCCTGTAGCCTCTGCACAGTAGAAAGCCTGGCCCCTCCTTTCTTTATCGGATTAAACACTGATTGATTTGCTGGGCCACCCAAGTTTAGTGTTGCTACTGCTAAAACTGCCTTTGTGTTTCAATCAAAAATATCAGAGATTCATTATTCAAATTGTGCTTTATTGGCATGACTTCACAGTATAAGTAATGCATTAACACTAATAATTGTGACAGTCATTTAAAAAAAGAGCAGTAATAAAAAGTTCTTAAAAACATGTAATATGTAAAGATAATGAAGAGTGTTGAAACAAGCATTTTGTGATCTGGCTCCACATATTTGTTTTACTTCAAGATGGTCTTCGTCGATATTCTGTATTAGGGTGTAGGGTCACCTTTAACATAAAACAATACTTCTCAAGCGATCATTTATTGTTTTTTTTACACTACAAGTAGATGGAAACACCAATACAGATGTTAATGGTGTAGTACTAAAGTTGTTATCAATTACTTGTAACCATATAGAGATTTAATACCATGCATTCCTGAATACATATAAGTCTACTATACAAAGCCCATTGATAATAGAGCTGCTTGCAAAACTGTTAACAACATTTATCATGTTTTTAAAACAAAATTAGACAAGTAAAGCCAACCACAAAATGGGAGACTATTATATTATTGGCATGTAGTAGATGCTCTTAATCAAACTGATCAACTTACATCAGTTAGTTTTTTTACAGTGTTATCCTGGATAGTTGGATATTTACAAAGACAATTGTGGATTAAGTACCTTGCCTAAGGGTACAGCAGCAGTGTCCCAGTTGAGAATCAAACTGGCAACCTTTTGGTTACGAGTCCTGATCCTTAACCACTATGCTACACTGCCGTCCCATTTATATCTGAGAGATGCTGATGTTTGAGCTGTGATGGCAGAGGACGTGGTTCAAAAGTTGTCCTTTGTTCATGCAAGCCTACCCTAGCCCAGAGGTTTTGATTAATAGAGTGATAATGACAGAGCCAGTAAAGCGGGAGACGTTTCTGCAGCTCAGAGGGCAGAACCGCTGTTTGTCTTCAGCCTCAATCTGCTGCATGCACTCAGTTCACCTTCACACACCAAGGAGGGGGAGGAAAAAAAAGAGATCCCTAATGGAAAACAATTATCCGTCACAAGACGCCGTTGTCATTGAGGCCTACTGTGCCGTGTTCTCAGAACGGGGGGGGGAAGAGAGTGCTTTGCACTGTTCGCGGTTGTTTGAACTGTACTCACTGTGTCTGGAGCGTGGAGATGTCAAATGGTAGTCTGCCGCTGACTGTTCATTGCATCTGTCCTGGTGTTCTCAGTGGATGTGCATTAACCTTACAGCTCACCTCTCCCAGGGCTCTGAATAGAACTCCCAATGTTCTTATTCCTTGTGATGGAAAAGTGAAGCCTCTGGAACCCCATAAGATAGACAGATGGATAGATAGATAGATAGACAGATAGATAGATAGATAGATAGATAGATAGATAGATAGATAGATAGATAGATAGAGATAGATAGTATTTTATTAATCCAAAGATGAAATTGCGTTGCCAACAGTCAAGCATGTGGGGAAACAGAGGTACACAGCATAAAACAATAGGACAATAAAAAATGCAACTGCGCCTGGTGGACCTTCCATATGCTGTCAATCACTGACTCTCATCAGCCAATAAAAATGGTTTTCTGTCTATGGCAGATCTCCGTGATTGGTTGAAATCAGTGTGTTACTGATGACTCATGAATGACCCATGCATTTTGGCGTTCCTAAAGGCTCGCTCTGTCATCATTCCTGTGTGGATCTGCGTCAGGCCCGGGAGTCTGGCTCCTCGCCTCGCTGGCTGTGTGTGGTTTCATCGGTCACCCCCTCGTCCTTGAGCCCCTGCTCTGAGTGGGCCTGCTGTTCTCCCAGCTCTCTGAGCGTTTCGCTCTGGTCAGAAGAACGACCTTACAAAGCCAATGCTTTGCCCAAACAGTGGTTTCAGGGGAACAGAAGATCACCCCTACAGCGTGTTTGTTATATCTATACGTCTAAGGCCTCTGGTGTTTCTTTCTACACCATTACAATGAACAGTAACTGTAGTCGTGAACAGAAGAAGCAGCAGTATTATTGAGGCCCAGTGGTCAGGTGAGTAACCCGGAAGCTGCATGTTTAAATACCCAGGCAGTGTTCTGCTTTCCCACCCTTTAAAAAGTCTCTCAACCTGAATCGCTACTGCTACAGTCCAGCTGTATCAATGGACGATGGCAGTGTGTACATTTTGTAAGCCATGTAAGCTGACCCAAATAAGGGAATCTGCTCAACAAAGGGATGATAATGTGATTTCTGTTTCTGAGCTGTGAATAGCCTCCTTGTGTCAGTGTCAGCTCACACTGTAAGCGTGACTATACTGTCAGTCCATACTGATCTACTGTCAGTGTTTACCCAGGAGAGTGTACAAAGCATTCATTTTACACGTCATCCCATTATGAATTTGGATGCTGCAACACCTGGGGTTGCTCTCAGTCTGGCCGTGCTGTACATTATTATTACATTATAGGCGTTTAGCAGACGCTCTTATCCAGAGCGACTTACATCACTTACAGCTTGACAGGGTGCTGTATCTGTGAGGGTTTGGGGGGGCCTGCAGTGACAGGGTGCTGTATCTGTGAGGGTTTGGGGGGCCTGCAGTGACAGGGTGCTGTATCTGTGAGGGTTTGGGGGCTTGCAGTGACAGGGTTGCTCCCCGTGTGTTAACAGCGTCTGCGGAGGAGCCTCCCGCCCGGCCTGCTGCGCAGGATCTCCTCCACCTGGACCACCACCACCTCCGCCACGGGCCTGCCCACCCTGGAGCCGGGCCCCGTGCGCCGGGACCGGAGCGCCAGCATCAAGCCCCTCCACGAAGGCTCCGCCTGCAGGTGACGTCCCTCCCCCCACACGCCTCTCCGCTTGTTACTCGCCCACCTCTCTATGCGCTGATCTTCTGTGGCTCACTCTCTGTTCTGAGATCAGCTTTATCCTTTCTTGCTGTGTCTGCCATTTGTCATCGTCTCTTTCTATCTCCTTCCTCTCTCCCTCTCTCTCTCTTTCTCATTTTTCTTGTATTACATTTTTTGTTATTACTATATTTTTTGTGACTTTTTTCTGTTTTATGCTCATTTTTAAAGAATGTTGAGTTTTTTTTTAAATAAAAGTTTCTCTCTTTCTCTCTCTCTCTCTCTCTCTCTCCCCCTCTCTCTCTCTCCACCACTTGCTACTTGTTCCCTGCCACACCCTCCTGAGTTTCACATCAGTCAGCTTTGAGCTGCAGTCATCAACCAGTCTTGTTAGATGTAGAGGTCACAAGTGTTGAAAAAAGACCAGAAAGACATTAGTAATCTATCACCTGAGAAGCTTTTGATTCCCCAGAGCTCTGTGCGCTCCCTCTTTCACTAAAGATATAGCCCTCCCTCAGAGGAAAACTGTCCATATTATTATGAACCAATATTTTGGAATGCCATTATAGTTTGCTTTCCCAAATATCTTACCTATTTGACATACACATCAGTACGCAGACAGTCAGGTTTGGCCGAAATGAGGTGTGAATAAGTTTGCTTGTGAGTTAAAGAGGTGTTGTTAAGTGCAGCTGCTAATGACCAAAGCAGAAACCTGCTTGGTAAAGCCACACAGAACCAAGTCTATTTGATTTTGAGGACTACTCAGTGCCTTGCTGTTTTTCTGTCGCTAACAGATTGCTGGAGGAGAGTAACATGGAGTAAAATGGGGAAATGCAGAGAACCGAGAGAAAGCAGCAGTGGGGTGATGCTGCTAGTCTGAAATGTCAAGTTCCATGGGAAATGGGAGGAGCTAAGAGGGGATCAGTAGGATAAGGTGACGTGAAACAGCTGAAATGTCAAGTTGAGGCCAGTGACCGACAGAGGGGTCAGAACATGGTCAGAGTCTCAGAACAATTGTTTACATGCTTTCGGGCCACTGACAAAAATACATGGTGGCTGCGTTCGTCCATTTCAGCAGATGGCATGAGCGGTTGAAACGTGGGGCCGAAACGTTTATTTGTCATATAATAATGACATTCCTGACTGCAACTCCCCGCTAGAACCAGTGGGTCCTTGAAGAGCTGTCTTTGAGAGTGGACAAAGTGAGCTATTTGACTTTTGACCTTCACTCCTGCTCAGTAGATACTGGAGTATTTGCTTGGAGTTGCTGAGATGGTTCTGTTTCAGTTTATGTGACATCAGAGACCCCAAACGGTTCTGGGCAGCACAATGGCAACACATCCTAGCATCTCCATTTGAGGTGACTCAAACACTTCCCAGTGCATGGTGCATGTGATCTGCTCCAAGCCTTTCCAAGTCATTACATTACATTTTTGTTATTTAGCAAATGCTCTTATCCAGAGCGATTTACACAGGTTACAATTTTATCCGTTTATACAGCTGGATACTTACTGAGGCAATTATGGGTTAAGTACCTTGCCCCAGGGTACAGCAGCAGTGCCCCAGTGGGGAATCAAACCGCCAACCTTTCAGTTATGAGCCCTGCTCCTCACCGCTATGCTACACTGCCGTCATGCTTTCCAGTTTATTAGCACAGACTGGTGAGGCCCTGTCTTCCTTATCCATTACATCACCATATGCTTTCAAACTGTTGTCTCTAATTTTGAAGACTGATTTATACTGAGTCCATTCTGTAGATGGCCAATTTTCTCTCTCTCAATTCCCTCAGTCCCAGACCAGAATCCAGGGTTAGAGCTCACACTGTGAATGCGGTATTCAAACATGGTTTTTAAACGATCTCCGCCTCTAAGTCCGACTGCACAAGCAGTTTGCACGCTGTCGATGGTTTATGACTCTCTGCAAAGCCAGATCAAACTGCAGTTTAGCAGCAGTAAATAGCCAGGGGTTTTTCATCCGCTGTCACAGGAGTGCTCTGTGCACAAAATAATTGATAAGCAACTAAAAACATCCCTCTGGAGGACAAAAAAAAGAAACCCAGTGTTAGGTGGTGAAGGCGGGCATCGCGTTCTCTTTCCCCCTTTCTCTTTCCCCCCCGCTGACTTCATGACATCGACATTTAAGTCCTCTCAGGCATTAGCCATTCTGCTTTGTAAATAGAAATGCTGCTCAGCAAGCTGGTCTGGAGAAAAACTCCTCCCCGATCACTCCGCTTTAAATCAAATACCGGGGGTCTAAAACAGGAACATGCACCCACACTGGAGGGCATCCACAGAGGCATCCGCGGGAAAATTCGGTTCTCCGTTTGTTTTGTTTAGTCCTGTTTTTTTTCTTTATTTTTACCATATTTAGGAATTTGTTATTTCTACTGTACTTATAAATCCACTGAAGTTTGATTAAAAAGCTCGAGCTTAGTTATTAATCTTAAACTTCAGATAGCCATCTCCTTTTGGCGCGCCTGCCCCAAGGCTGTCTTTCCTAGAGGCCCAACAGTCCAGGGCAGGCCACGCCTCCAGCTCTCTGAAAGTCCGTTTGCGCTCTAGATATCCGTGCCAGATACACACTCTCTTATTTAGCTGCATGTGTGCACTTGGTGCTTACCGTTAACAAACTCTGCACCTGTGGTACTTAACTACTCCAAAATTCATGCGCTGACTGCAACCTAGCTAAAGTAAAAGCACTTAAAGATTGGCCCTTCTTCAAGCATGACTGCGGTTCCATGCATTTGCTCAGTCAGCAGTCTTTTAGCACCTGGCCCCCTATAGATGTGGAGCCGGTGGCCTCAAATGCATGCTCTCTAATGGATGTCTTCAGCTTGTTCTCACAGCTTGGCTCCAATGTCAGAGATCAAATAAAAAAACACACACTCTCTGCTAAAACTCTGACCGGAGGAGTGGTCTTAAAACAGAGAAAGCACTTCAATGTCTTACGCGCAAAAAAGCTGGGCTATTTTTCCCCTCTCAGACAGCATAATGTGGTGTCTTGGGAGAAGGACTATCTGTTCTATAATTATTAAGTGTTTCTTTGTTCTCCGTGAGCTGTAGTTTTACTGATGAGTCAGGCGGTTTGTTTGGATTTGTTTGCACAGCGACAGTATTATACCGTAATAAGCTCAATCACAGAGATTATGTATCCAAACCGCTGTCGTCAGAACAATGACCGATGTTTGGATGTTTTGCGTGCTGGAAACAAACACCTGCTTCAGTCATCCATTCAGAATGGGCAGCAAATCAGGTCAAGCATAGACGCACGATGTCGTAGGCACTTGTTCTGGGGGGGGGGGGCTAAATAAGCGGTACTGTGGAGGCCAGCTTCTCTCCACGGTAATCATAATCTTCATGGCTCCTCCGGTTCACTGTTCCATTCATCTCTGTGAGGAACGATTTGTTTCAAAGAAGGTAATTCACTGAGGCATGCAGACACTGCAATCCCGGAGGCAGGGAGGAGGAATCGTCCTTCGTATGGAAACTGTTTTGTTTAAAGTACAAAATGTCAGTTGTGAACAAATATTGCTGGGGAGATTAAATCTGGTGCAAATAAAATACAAAATAGACTCTGAGACATTCCAGGAGTTTGTTATTGCCTTTTTTAGGCTTGTCCAATAACAACTTCTCTATAGGTTATTTCCTCAGAGGGTGAAAAAGTTATGAAATTTTTTTTCATATATTTTTTTACATATTACATTTTGATATACATGCATAAATGTGTATGCATATGTACCTGTTTGTGGTTATATTATATATATTATGTATCATGCATTTAACATGACACAGTATTCCCTGTGTATAAAGGAATAAACCTACAGTAAATCCGTCCTTGAAAATAAGTGCTGCATCTGTAATACTTTCAGCGCACAGGTCATAAGGCTTGCTATAATTTCATTAGTGAATTTAGCGTCATTTTTTCCTCCCTCCATTAATAGGTGGTTTTAGTGACGTATGAAGCAGCATAATTATGCCAGCTGCAAAGCCAGACATCTTATCTAATGAATCTGAGCTAGAAGGCGTGCGTAGAGGACCGTTTTTCCTACTGTACTTGGCGCTGTTATCAGCTCAACATCTGTGCCTATGGGGCATACAGTAGATTCCTGGAAGCAAAAATAAGGGTTTCATTGTTTGCCGTGGCTTTGGGTGCTGTTCTTTTAGGCTCGGGACCAATAGTTATCTGTCAGCTGCAGAATCGTTTAACGTAAAACACTGTGGCGAATTAATACCGAAGCATAACAAAGTATAGGCAATCATGGTTTATTGCACGCTCCACAATGTTCAGATAAGCAAAAAATAGGAGGACTTCAGAGAAACTGCAGACGCACAGTTAACAGCTCCTCTTTCCGATCAGAATATAATGGCCTTGACTTCTATTAAGTTGGTTGCTGCCAAAAGGCCAGTGTGTGTGTGTGTGCACGTGTGTGTGTGTGTGTGTGTGTGTGTGTGTGTGAGAGAGAGCTGCAGTAATACAATATTTAAGGCATTGTAGTGTTGTCTGTCAGATGGGAAACTCCTCATTTTACCCCCTTTGTCTGTCTCCCCACTCACTGTTTACATACATATATGTGCTGAAACTGTAACAGGCTTGTTATGTTGTGTTTTAGTTGGTATCATTTCATTATTTTACAGTTATTTTGCTATTTTAAATGCTTTCGTTCTGTTTGTTTGTTTGTTTGTTTGTTTGTTGTATTTCACATTGCTTCTTCCAGTACGGTTAATAGCGACTCGTGGAACAGCTCAGTCATGCTGACTATTTCCAAAAGCAGGTCCATGTCTGCATCCTATGGCACCTCTGCCGCCACAAACCACCTCTACGCCAAACGGCAGGGCAGACCAGGTGACTCTCCCACCCTCTCTGTGACTGCAGCTGCTGCTGCTGCAGTGTGTGTGCGTGTGTGTGTGTGTGTGTGTGTGTGTTCGCATGCAGTGTCTGTGAAGCAGCATGTACTCCTGTCTGTGTGTGCGGTGCATCAGTGTGTGAACGTGTGTGAATGCGTGGGAAGCTGCCTGTAGTCTCGTTTGTGTCGGGGATGAGAGCACAGTAATCTGTATGAGTGTCTGAGAGTGCCAGGCTCTCAACCAAGAGAGGAAGTGACCTGCTTTTTGATGCTCGGCCCCTAGCAGCACACCCCGCCACACTGCATGCACTGGTGCATTGTGGGTAATAAGCTAGCAGACAGTCAGGCCACACAGGTCATCCCTGACGTTATTCAGTGAGTCTGCCTGACACACTTAGACAAACTAGACGGATGGATGGTTTTCTTTTTATTTAGGTGGCCTCTCGGCCAACTAAATAATGCTGTCTGAAAGATTACACTACATTTTTGGCATTTAGCAGCTGCTGTTATCCAGAGCGACTTACAGATGTTACAGTTTTTACATGTTACCCGTTTATACAGCTGGATATTTACTGAAGCAGTTCTGGGTTAAGTACCTTGTCCAAGTACCAGCAGCAGCAGTGTCCCAGCAGGGAATCAAACCTGCAACCTTTCAGCTGCTTCCTCCTTAGCATTATGATACATTGCCGCCTAGTATTATTCCCCCGAGAAACGATATTATACCTTGCTTCCATCCTCTGATGTTAGTTATTACATAAAATTGAAAAAACTGTGAAAGGTTTGGGTTTTGGTAACAACACAGCAATGATTGATGAGCACCAGTACATCCAGACAAGCATCCCCCCACCCCCCCCCCCGGGGTTTCGTTATTTTAAACAGCATCCCCAGGAAACCCCCGAAAGTTCAGAGCATCACATAGAAATAAGCAAACAAGCAGTAAACCTTTCCACCAAAATCCCAGCTACGCTATGACAGTGTCATGACTGCATGACCAAAAGCATTCGTTTTGTGCTCAGCACCAGCTCTGCACGGCACAGAGCTGGCCCAGCCGTCCGTGCGATCCCGGCGGCGCGCTGTATTATTGTTGGATTGTCCCTGCGTTTACCAGAGGAGTGGTACCACTCAAATGCAGAGTGAGCGGCAGTTTAGCGGAAAGTTGTACGAACTGGACGGCTCTGTGCGCGTTTTCCCCCACGGTGCTGCGTTTTGCCTGCAGGCATTTCCTGGTGTGCGGCTGCAGGTTATAGAGCATTTCTGACGAGGTATTCCAATGGAAACCATTAGGGCCGGCTCCGCTCCGCTTGGAACAATGGAAAATCAGGCCTGTTAGTGTGTTGCGGGGAGGGTTATGGGAACACTGGAGGATGACTGGGGTTTTCAAAGACGGGGGAAATGTCAGAACCCCTCCTCATTCGGAACAATGGAAAAGAAGGCCTGTTAAGGCAGGAAGGGGTGTATAATGGGAATGTTGGAGGATGACTGGTCTTTTCAAAGACGGGGGGGAAATATCAGAACCCACCCTCATTTGTTCCATTACTTTCACTTTTCAGATTTCTAAGCCCCCTTTTTTTTTACCCGGTGATTGAAGAGGAGAGGCTGATAAATTGGCTATGACTGTCAGCTGGAGCGGTCCAGCACAGATCGGAGATGAATAGTCTGGATCTGTGGCCCCTCTCGTGCCAGCTCCGCTCCTTTTGTTCTCTGCGCCGTAATTTCCCATGAGCTCACTGGCAGAGAGGGCCCTTATGCTAATCTCGCGCTGGATGGAGGCTGCGCGTAATGGCCCGGTCGTTTCAGATTCGTGGCCAGCACCAAGCGAGCGCTGGACCGGAGCCGCCAGTAAACGGCGCCGGCCGCCGCGTTTGTGTTTGGGAGGAGGTGCTAACAGCTGTGGAGGGTCGCCCTGGAAACGAGGAACGCCCTCTCCCGCTCTCACTTCAGTGATGTCAATCGGTCTTGTTCACTGTGACATATTCACTGTCCCACCCAGTGTCAGGCAAGGACTGGAAATCTTGGTTGGGAAAGTACCAAGATCTTAAGCACGAAGAGAACTTAAGTACAAAGTGTGGTTGGGATTAATTCTGGTCAGTTGTGGTTAGTGCACACCCTCTGTTGTCCCCTTGATACATGCTGATGACACATAAGGAACCCAACTGACTGCCTTTCACAACTTCAGCCATGCAGCTGCACATCACAGACACACAGACATCTTGTACCGCTCTATTATCTGTAAACGGCAGAGCAACAGAAGCTGATCACATTGTTTCTAGTGTGTGTGTGTCTGTGTGTATCTGTGTGTGTCTGAGTGTATGTATGTGTATGTATGTGTGTATGTCTGTATGTTTGATATTGCTTGTCCGATTTTTTTTTGCTATCCCTCTTATTTTGTTAGTTCTTGCAGTTGCAGCAGTAGCAGTGGTATACACAGCCATTACCTTCATACAGATGCACATAATATGATGCTTGTGTGAGATTTAGAAGCAAAGAAGGGGTCAGTCCTGCATCTGGTCAACTCAGTGCTGATTGTTGTCTGATGTAGATGATCACCTGTAGGGTGTGTTTTGCTGCCACAGATAGAGGTGTAGCCACAATATTATGGTATATGGCTCTGGAGCCTCCAACAGCAGCTTACTAGACATCATAGTGCAGTGGATAGAGGGATCCCAGAGATGCATATCTGTTTAATGAATAGAATATCTGTGGCAGAGTTTTGCAAAACAATACAACAAGAGACTGGCCACTCAAAGTACAGCTTCAAGGCCTACTTGTGTTTCAGACACACCCGGCTTGGAGAGTGAAATATGGATCTGAGAGCAAAAATGCAGGTTCATTGCAAGATTCAAATTTACCAGAATCAAACTTAGAGATTGATGCACAAAATGATATGATAATTCATTTACTGTCACAGACAATTGTGTTGTAAAAGTCATATAAAACTTGTATAAAGTATGCATAACACCTTCATGAACATTGCATTACTACTTTATAAAGCCTTTATAAACAACTGCAATGCATTGTTACAGCTGAATAAGAGTGATATAGCACATGTAATATAAAAAAGAAAAACCATGCATGCAGAAGTATTGTATACTGCTCTTTGTCCTGTGTCACAAGGTGCAATATTTATAACTGCCTTATAAAATGGTAACACCATGCTCACAAATGACTTATTTATGATGCATGAATCTAGTGTAAAATGTGATATTTTTCCCTCGCTTAGTTAGCTGTCACAATGTAGGAAGAGATGAGGTAAAATCAGGAGAGGAACGCAGTCCTCTGTTTGGGCTGTGGGATGTAAGAGCGTCCGACCGGTCTGCAGGCTTGCAAGACACTGCTATTCGTAACTGCTGCTGCTGCTCCTGCTACTGCCAGTGCTATGTAGTCCATGTTGTTGTAACTCCTAACAGGTTAAGCAGAGGGGTTTTTTAGCTGTCAAATGCATGCTTTTAGACAGCACTCTTCTTTTTTGGGAAGCTTGTCCTGTGATGTGCTCTTGACAGAGGGGTGCTCTCTCGCTAGGTTTTCCCCCCGTCAACGTCTCCCCCCTGGTCTCTCCGTGCCAGTCCCCTGGCCAGGGGACTCCTGTGTCCAGCCCAATCAGCAAGGTCCCCTCCGTGGACCTGCCGGAGCCCCCGGAGTCCCTGAGCGAGCGCGTTGCGGGCGCGCACAAAGCCTTAACTCACACCCGGAGCGCACCGGGGTCCACTGCCCAGCAGTCAGTCTGCAGCAGGTAAGACCTGCAGCTGCACTTCACCTTCCCCACCAGCAGGGGGGGTCGGTCCTGCGGGCCTGTCATTCCCCTATATTATGTTCCACAAGAAAAGCTACTCTGTGAAGGAGAGATCGTGTGCAGGTGTGGTTAGCGTGGTCAAGGAGAGACATACTTAATAGAGGGGGGTGTATTGTTTGTGTGTGTGTATGTGTATGTGTGTGCATGAGAATGTGCGTATGTCTATGTGTTTGATTGTCTGTGTTATTGCATATTATGGATTTCGTTTAAGCCTGAACAACAAACCATGTGCTCTATGTTGAATCCACGAAACGAAAAGCCTTCAGCTGGAGACCTTAGTATCTCTGAAGTGGAGAGAAAGAGAGGAAATTACTGTATAATAAATAATCATCTTCGTCATAAGCTGTCAGGCAGGAAGAGATTCTTTTTTCAATCTGGCCCTGAGCCAAGGGGAACCAAATTAGGATGAAACAGCCAGAGTAAATTTTCCCTTAATCACAATGTAGACGATTGCCTCCCTTTTGAATCAATTTTTGCTTTAGAACCCAAAAGCAGCTGCACATGTACTGAAGAAATTCAGGTTAAGGGCCTTGCTGAGCATTGCCCCTGTCCTCAAATTGGACCAGCAGAGCTTTGGCTCCTGCCGCACTGTGCAGGCCTGTTTTCCGAAGTGTTTGGTTATCAAAGCAGTGCTCTGTACGCTGTGTGGTTCGCTGGCTTTCTTTGCAGCTGTTGCTCCAGTTGCGGTTCGGCCTTGTGGCTGAAGAATACACAAAAGAAAGGGAGAGCTGGAATGAATGCTGGTTCAGAGAGAGAGAGAGGCGTCAACTAAAATGTAAAGACGGGACTGGTCATAACTCATTGCTCAAAGAGTCCCAGTACTTCTCTGGTGGCCGAAACAATATTTACATCACTTGGGAGCTGAGGCTGACAGACCAATGCTGTGTCTGTCACATTACAGCGGTCTTCTGTCTGCGCTCAAGCTTTTTTGGTGTTTTACACATCTGTCAGCATTGTCTTTGGTGTGATTTTGTGTGTGTAACTCCTCTGTGGAGACAGCCTGTTCTTCAGAGTCTGTTACTCCTTTCCCATTTGTTTTGTCCTATAAAGGCCAGTGTGGGCCTGTAGAGCTGAGGGTGTCAGAGTTCTCACATAAATAGGTTGTTAAAAGAAGATTCGGGAAGGTGATTTCCACACAACCTGTCACTCAGTCATCTGAATGTGCGAAAACTGGTTTTCTAGCAGTTGTTTCCACTGAAACAGTTATTGTTGATATACATGTAAGGGTATGTTAGGACCACAGTCATCCTGGAGGTTGTTAGTGCTTAGCCTCAAATTTAACTGTGTCAGGTGCTCCTGAGACAGGAACAGAGAGGAAAAACAGGTGGCGTGGAGCAGGTTTGGAGCTGAATCTAACCCCATCCATGGCCATTCTACCAGGCACTTGACAGTATCTCGTTGTATGTAGTTTACAAACTTTTCTGTCTTTCTGTCTTTTCTTACTTGCTATCTTTTCCCCGGGTCAGGAAATAATGTTCCCTCTCCCCCAGATTAGCCTGTTTTTTCCCCATTCCCTCTGGAAAAAAGCCCCTCTGGCACTCTGTTACAATACAACTGTAAAAAAAAAAAAATGTGCTCTATAAATACATTTTGATTGATTGAACTGAGAAGCCACATTGGAATAAACACGAGCAGCTTGGAAACCTTGTATGGTTTTGCGCTTTCAGTAAGCATTTGCCTGACCTCTGACCCCCTCGCTGTCTTTCTCACAGCTGCGGAAGACCGTACGGCGTACTGAGCCATGGGGAGGGGTCGATGGACAGGGGAGACAGGATACGCAGAACAGGTGAGCACTCTTCACTATGAGGCGAGGGTTCGTCTTCACCCCGGACGAGGGTTTATCTGTGAAATCTATTGCGGACCGCTGCATTTTAGACAGGTCTGGAGATGCATAAATGATAGCTGACCATCGGATTTCACTCATGTCCTCATTAACTCAGGATCTCTTTGACTCTGCTGCGTATTCACCTTGCAAATGACCTCTCATCCTGTCTCGATGCCCAAGCATGTCATTAGAGAAGTCAGCACTGTGAATGAATATAAGCACTGTGTTTCATAAGGCAATGTCCTCTTTCCCCTCTCTCTCCCTCTCTCTCTTTCCTCTCTCTCTGTCCCCCTCTCTGTTTTCCTCTCTGTCTCTCTCTCTTCCCCTCTCTATCTCTCTGTCTCTGTCTCTATCTCCATCTCTCTCTCTCCTTCTCTCTCTCTCTCTCTGTCTCTCTCTCTATATCTCTACCCCTCTCTCTCTCTGTCTCTGTTTCTCTCTGTATCTCTCTATCTCACTGTCTCTCTCTTTCTCTCTCTCTCTCCCTTTCTCTCTCTTTCCGTCTCTCCCTCTCTCTTCTGCAGATGACCCAATGATGGCTTCATCTGACTATGACAGCACCCACGAGACCAACAACAGTGACAGCAGCGACGTCACGCAGAATGAGGAAGATCCCGAGAGCACCAAAAAGCCCGTAGATGGCCGGGCGGGGTGCAGGACGTACCCGCCTGAGAGCATTATCCTGCACCCGCTAATACTCCCAGAGGTATAAAACAGCTACCTAATACTCGTCAAAGTGTAAAACAGCCACCAGATACCCCCAAGGTATACAACAGCTACCTGAATCCTTCACTGACACACATAAGCATGTCACTTACCCCAAAAGACAGCAGGACAGCTATCAGGTACACTTAGCAACACATTTACATTTATATTTTGTCTCTTAGCAGAATCTCTTATCCAGAGCAACGTATAACATGAGTACATTTAATGTTGCATTTACATTTTTGACATCTAGCACTCTTATGCAGAGAGATTCCCAAAGTCAAGCACAGCACAGAGAATAACATTGATTAACACACCCAGACACCCAGCGGCCATCTGATTCAGTGAGGGTGCAAGGTTATAGTTAGGTTAAAGGGGTTAGTGGAGTGCGGTTCCCTAGCAACGACCTGGCTGTTTGATCCGTATGGCGAGAGGTTACACTGCTGGTACTGAAGGCCTTGTTCTGTGCGCTCTTTCCTCCAGGACAAACCCATCCTGGCCCCCGAACCACTGGTGATGGAGGAGCTGGAGCTCCTGATGAGCCAGATCAACAACTGGAACTTCCCCATCTTCAACCTGGTGGAGAAGACCCACGGCAAGTGCGGCTGCATCCTCAGCCAGGTGAGAGACAGCTGCGTCTGCGCAGCTCCAACTGCGCAGCTCAATCAACCAATCGCAACAGTGAGTCAAACAGTGGGTAGTTTCACAGTGGTTCATATGAATGAAGATTAGGATCCACTTCCCCTATAGGCAAACAGGTTACGTGCACACTGTGAAGAGTCTAGATTTGAACTTTCTTTCCAGCAAAGGTTTGCTTATGAGTTTGTGGAAGTTTCTGAGTCTCCTTTCCCTAAAGGCTTATGAAAATCAGTTTAAATCTTGAGTGATACTTTGGAAAACCACCAGTCAAAAAGTGCTTTAAAATCAAGTTTATTTTTTTTTCATTTTGTTCATCATTGCTGCTGATGTCAGAATAGAGGGATTCATATTTCTGTAATCTACTCTCTCCTCTCTCTTGGGCACTTTATAGAATCACTGTTTTTCCACTGTGTGTCCCAACGCCCTCTCCAGCACACACACAGACACACACACAGAAATACAAGTAAACACACACACAAACACAGGCATAGGCATACAGAAATACACGTACACACACATGCAAACATAAATGTACGCATACACACACTTACAAAGACACACAAGTACACACAAACACTTACAAACGCACACGCATGCACACACAAAAACGCATGCAAACACACACAAACCAGGACGGAGTGGAGGAGAGCCAGTGTGCACTGCTCCAGATGAATGGCTGTTGAGCGTAAGTTAGCGGCGAGTGTGCCACCTCCGCCTGAAAACCAGTTTGGGCTGGGATCCAACGAGAGAGAGAGATCAGTGGCAGAACAGCCGTGACCTCAGCAGCCACCTTTCTGAGCAGCAGAGCCGATATCAGGCCTCAGGGCGGGGGACGCAGGAGGAGGGAGAGCTTTCAGAGAGGGGAGGCGGAGGCGGAGTGGGTAGGGAGGGGTGGAGGTTTTTGGGACAGGGTTTGAGGCATTTTCCAGTGGGACGCACGGTGAGGGCAGCAGTTGGATGTGTGGGGCTCGGTGGAGTGGGAGATAGGGCGGGGGCTGAACCCGTGATGACAGCCCGCTGGAGGGAGAGGAGAGCCTGGGGAGGCCAGTGCTGTGCCCCCCTCCCTCCACTCAGAGGAGAGCAGAGACGCCATGTCTCATCAGCTGCCTCTGTCAGCATCTGGCCTTGCACTGCTCAGAAATGTGTGTGTGTGCATGTTTGTGGGTGGCTTTTAGTGTTGCTTTTAGTTATCAATGCCATGCAATAACTGTATTTCATGGCCTTTGAAAATTACATTACAATACATACATGTGCACACACAGACATGCAAACACCAACACAAGTATGTGTACACATACACATGTATATTGCATTACATTATTGGCATTTAGCAGATACACTTATCCGGAGCAGCTAACATAGTTTAAAGTTTTTCACATTTTACCCATTTATACAGCTGGATATTTACTGAGGCATTTCTAGGTTAAGTACCTTGCCCAAGGATTCAACAGCAGTGCCCCGACGGGGAATCAAACCGGCAACCTTTTGGTTATGAGTCCAGCTCCTTACCACTATGCTACACTGCCAGCCCAGTCAACTCACAACCAACAATTTTGGAAGAGAAGGGTGGAGAGAGGGGGGTAATGAGAGATGGAGATGTGCACATGCTGCTGTTAGGGGGAGAGGGGGGTTTGGGGGAGGAAGGGGGGCAACGCATCGCGGTTTTGTACTCACTGCAGAAAGCCTGAGGGGAAGAGGTGGGGAGGGGACAGCATCAGTGCTGGCTGCTGAAAGCACACGTTGGTCAGACAGGACTACAGGCTTAATGAAGCAGTCTCTGAGCAGCGGCTAACAGGCAAGAGGAGTTTGAGTGTGTGTGTGTGTGTGTGTGTGTGTGTGTGTGTGTGTGTGTGTGTGTGTACGTGTGTACACTGAAGCCCTGAGTCAAATGGTGGCAGCACAGTGCCATCTTCTGGTGAAAATAACACACTGCGGCAGTTCCTCCTGCTGGCTGATGAGTCATACATAAAATAAAAACTGTAAATGGTATCACAGGATCGAAAGTGAACACTCTCATTCCCTGCAGGGGAAACTGGACTGTCTGGAGGCGCTGCCGTAATAATACTGACAGTCTCTGTGAGAATAGGAAAAAGCCATTTATACTTACAGTAGAACAAGAGTGGCACAAAAACAGACACAGCTCAGAGCAAAAGGAAAGTGAGGTGTGGCTCTCTACTGAGTTTCAGTGCTGAAGAGGAGAGGCCTCTGTGGTCAGGCCTCTGTGGCCTCTTGTGTCTCTGTGGTCAGTTTCATTATCTGTCTCTGTGGTCAGTTTCAGTGTGATTCTGCGGTCAGTTTAATTATATCTGTAGTCAGTTTCAGTGTTGCTCTGTGGTCAGTTTCTATCTGTGTCTCAGTGGATATTTCAATGTGTTTCTATCGTCAGTTTAATTCTGTCTCTGCGGTCAGCTTCAGTGTTGCTCTGTGGTCAGCTTCAGTGTGTTTCTGAAGTCAGTTTAATTATACCTCTGTGGTCAGCTTCAGTGTTGATCTGTGGTCAGTTTTTGCACCAAGGAGGGTGGATTCCCCAGTGCTGACCCGGAGTATGACGTGTCTCGTTCTTCCAGGTCTCGTACCGGCTGTTTGAAGACACGGGACTCTTCGAGACGTTCAAGATCCCGGTGCGGGAGTTCATGAACTACTTTCACGCCCTGGAGAACGGCTACAGAGACATACCATGTGAGTGAGGCCTGTGCCCACAGCTCACGACTCTCACTCACCGGTGCCATGCGCAGAGCTGCAGACAGGGGGAGACAGAGAGCTAACATTCAATCCTGAACTTCATTTTGACCTGAACATTTAACAAGTCGGTAATTAGTAGCTGATTCCTTTGTACTTGACTGGGTCTGTGTTAGTGTAACTTGCTACACTTCATATTTTATCATGGAAAAAAGCTGCTGATTAAAATTTAAACCCAGATCCGCTATCAATTTGTTGTAATCAAAATATCAAAATTTAATTTGAAGGGCACAGAGGTGCTGCACTGCTACAATAATTGACACAGTTCATTAAAGACAAAATTAGCTGCTGCTGATGGGTGATCCTTATTGAAAGCGCATGCCTGTTTATCAGGAAAAAGAAAAATAAGTTCAGGAGAATTATAGGTTGAAAGGAAAGTTCTCTGCTTCCCTGCCTGTTGATACAGACACACTCGTCTTTTTAGCTCATGGTATACTGTGATCGTATTTAGAAAAACACCTGAACTGTCAAAAATAATTCCATGCCCAAGGACTGTAGCCATTGACTCCGGAATGGTTTTGAAACAAAGGGGACAACTTGGGGATATTATCTCCCAGAAGTACTCTTAAACACCTCAACAGTATTTCCGTGATTGCGCCACTAGGGGGAACGTTCTCACTTCAGTCATATCACCGTTTGCTCTGACCAAAGCCCCTGACAGCGTCACACTGCCCTCTAGTGGATTCAGTTCCCTCTCTTCCTCTCCTCGCCAGATCACAACAGGATCCACGCCACAGACGTACTTCACGCAGTCTGGTACCTCACCACACAGCCCGTCCCAGGCCTCCCCAGCCTCAATGACCATGGCTCTGCCAGTGACTCAGGTATGACCAGGGCACCTTTCAGATCCAGTATCAGTTAATTTTTATTATCATTATACTTGCAACAAGCTGACCATGAATGAATGTGTAAGAATGTCAGCACCTCTTTACGGACCATGTGTTATATATAGGTATCATGTATGAGATTCATACACACACACACACGCACACATGCACGCACGCATGCATGCACACACACACATGCACGCACACACATACTGTATTTCAAATCATTGCATTACACTACATTATAGTCATTTAGCTGATGCTCTTATCCAGAGCAACTTACAATTTTATCTATTTATACAGCTGGGTGTTTACTGAGGCAAATGTGGGTTAAGTACCTTGCCCAAGGGTACAGCAGCAGTACCCCAATGGGGATTTGAACCAGCAATCTTTCATTTATGAGCCCTGCTCCTTACCAGATGGGAGGTGATTGCCTTGTAAATGTGCTGGTGTTTTCATGGCTGCGGTCCGACGTGGCGGTAAACAGCAGCAAGCTGCCTTGGTCAGTGGGGGCGGGGATCGGGTGTGTGTGTGTGTGTGTGTGTGTGTGTGTGTGTGTGACAGCGCTGTGTCATGATGCCGTGTCCCCCCCGGGCCAGACTCGGACAGCGGAATCACCCACAGCCACATGGGTTTCCTGATGTCCAAGACGTACGCAGTGTCGGAGGACGGCTATGGCTGCCTGTCGGGCCTCATTCCCGCCCTGGAGCTGATGGCGCTGTACGTGGCTGCCGCCATGCACGACTACGACCACCCCGGCAGGACCAACGCCTTCCTGGTGGCCACCAGCGCTCCGCAGGTAAAACCGCGGGGAAAATACATTACAGTACATTAGTTTACATTCATTTAGCAGACGCTCTTATCCAGAGCGACTTCCAGCACAACAAAACAGAAGTGTATCCATTCAAGTTGAATGGGCAACACTGTCAGACCAGGCTAACAACACTCCCAGACCAGTGAGTGTGAGCACAACACTATTCAAGCCCTACCACAGGTTAAATTATGCAACCTGACTAGACAGGGGAAGCCAAGCATGCTACCATACATCAATCACTAGATTATCACCAGTCAAATACATTCCCACCGCTCATGATTTTCTTATTATCTCAGTGCAATCTCTCTGTTCAAGAGGAGCAGCTAAAATCCAAATCTGTACCCCGCTAGAGAGCAATCTGTGGCTCTACAGAGTACACACCCTTACCCTGTCTGCTGTTGGTTGTTTAAACCACTATATGTTTGAGTCTCTCAAATAGGAGTGGCCAGTGCTTTATTCACTGAGGTCACAGCTTTGAATCCAAATGTATTCCTCCAGACAATAAGCATTTTTGCTCTACATCTCCCCCTGTAGGCAGTGCTGTACAATGACCGCTCTGTGCTGGAGAACCACCATGCAGCCTCTGCCTGGAACCTCTTCATGTCCCGCCCAGAGTACAACTTCCTGGTCAACCTAGACCACCTGGAGTTCAAGCGCTTTCGATTCCTGGTCATCGAGGCCATCCTGGCAACCGACCTGAAGAAACACTTTGATTTTCTGGCTGAGTTCAACGCCAAGGTAACAGCCACGGGACAGCGGTACTTCCTTTCAGACGTCACATGACAGAAGCTCTCAACTGTAACTTGGGATTAGGGATGGAGGAGTGCATTCTGGGTAATTGATTGGGAAACAGTGCAGGAGAGTGTCGGTGAGGTGCCTTTTACCCATGATCCCACACTGTTCAGCACTGCTGCTTCAAAGATATAACACAGCTGAAAGCCTTCCACTTTGTAACAAAGCTGACAATGTAGGGCAGGAGGCTATGGGTAAATATTTCAGGGAAATGTGGTCAGGAAAGAAAACAGAAGTGGCCAGATGAGTCACTATTACCAAAGTGTCTTTCTGGCAAAAAGCAAGTGACACAGTCAACCATAATCAAGACAGAGGAGGCAGAGCAATTACCTTTAAACTAATAATGGTCTGAAACCTGTTTCTGATTCTTGCGGCAAACATGCTTTTCAGTTTAAGCAAAGATTACCCACTACAGCTGGTTTCATTTTATGCGCTTTCTTATTCTTATGCTATAGCGTTACAGTTCCCCTGAGTACCTCATATGAAATTCATTAAAATTACAACAAAGACATTGAGTTACATTAAATATTTTGATTATGGAGATCAATTGTTTTTCATCAGTTGTTTTTTAAACTATTATTGCTGAATTTATTTCATGTGCAACCAAGTAAAAAGGAACTACCCCTTTCCTGAGTGATACTTACTGCACATGTGTTAAAAACAGGTTCAAAATGGTTATCCAATAAAGGTCATGTGGTAAGCTCCCCTGTTTATCCCTCAGTGCCACTGCAAGTGACATATATATCAGCCCTTTTTTCCCATGATGCAAGGGGAGAAGCAAGCAGTGAGCATCCACTGCAGAAAGCCCTGGGCCCTCAGTGAGAGGAGGCTGGGTTTCCCAGGCAGGACAAAGGAGGAAGGGGACTATTTGAGACGGCGGAGGCAGGATGTGGCGTTACTTGGCGGTTCTGTTTCCATCACGGGCATAAAACCACAGCTGGTGCCTATTGACGCAAGCACGCTGAGCCGAGCAGTGCGGGGATTAAGGACCCGGTTTAAAACCCCGGCGCTAGCCGCGGCGCCCAGCCCCACGCTGTTCGCCCCGCCGCCGCGGGCCTGGCTTTGCCTTTTCATCTCTCCCAAACCGGCCTCCGCTTTCTCAGAAAAGCTGAATGAAATTATTTTTGATCAAAAGCTGATCACACCACCGATTTTCAAGGCGGGGGCCGGCGAGCCTTGCCAAGAAGCAGTTTACACCCCCCTGGCACTCACGTGGAATATTTATGGATTTCATAAAATATGTGCAATTAGATTTCTCCTAGAAATAATTGATTAACCCAGTTTTATTCAGTTATTATTTTTGCAAATCCAAACAGAGAGGACAAAAATATGTTGCCACAGTACAGACTATCAAGGGCAGCCATTCTCTGTGATGCCTGTGGTTGTAAGCATATGCCTCGTACAGGACACACGTCCCTCACAGCGGATTGAATCATCTCTAATGATGTAACAATGACTGCATCATCTGTAGTGATGTGTGCCAAGGAGAGGGGCTGAGGGAACAGTCTGTATCAGGTGTTTCATATCAGCCACCTGGGGGTTTTACCCACAAGGCCACTGGGCTACTTAAAACAACTTGTGGCCTGTTACCTAACCATGGAGAATGAACTGGTGTAGTAAAGACAAGGAATATGAAGTAGCTGAACTGCACTGGAATAATAGCAATAGATAGTATTAAAGATAATAGTTGTAAGTCTTCCTTTGTGATGACCTAACTGTTGGGCATTTGCAGTGAGCAAAGCTCTCTGCAGTCCTATCCGGCACAAATACAGAAATAGGTTCATGCTCGCCGGTGGAGGAGGCTTGATGTTAAATTAATTGTAGTGCACACAGCTTGGACATGAAATCAGACACTGAATGTGATTTAGAGATGGACTCCCAGCTTGCATAAGAGCAGTTACTGTTTCTTATGATGAAGCACCCGTAACACAACACTCTCCAAGGTCTCAAACTGAGGTGTCATTTCAGCATGTACACACAAAACATTTCACATTTTTATACTCTGATGCATGACGGCACTAAAACCGTGAACACTAGCTTTTTAGTCGGCTTCATTTTTCCCCTATAAGCCCTGATTTGCTCTGATGCAGGAATGCAAGTCTGTTGTGATCTCCTTCTCCCGATAACAAGATACTCTGCATGCACTGTGTATTCTGAGCGCATTGTGTATGAGCTGTAATATGTATAAGATATCACAATGTATATACTGTGTGTGACACACAGTATTTTAATACAATAGTGCAGCTTGTCGTGGGTTATTCCCTGCATAAAACATGTTTTGACAGTTCTTAACAGTATTAGATATCACGCAGCGGAAAAAGGAACTAATTGGACAACCTTATGGTACTTCAATGTACTGTGTCAGCAGCTTTAAGTTGACAGTATAGTTGAAATTAAGTTGTTGGCTCTGTATGCATCTTTTTTGGTATTGTGGTATATTGTATGTATTGTGGTATTTGGTATGCTGTTACAGTGTATTGTTGATCTGCTGTTTTGTGAATCTTTCTCCCTGCCTCTACAAGGACATTTATCTATAGGCTGGGGAAAAATTCAGTTATCTCAAATTGCTTTTATGATTGCAAGTGACCTTTTTTGTGCAAAAAAATCTTCTAAATAAAGTGGGTGAAATCTCCCCCCCCCAAGGTGGGCGATGACGTGGGCTCGGGCATCGACTGGTCCAATGAGAACGACCGGCTGCTGGTGTGTCAGATGTGCATCAAGCTGGCCGACATCAACGGGCCGCTCAAGTGCAAGGACCTGCACCTGCAGTGGACCGAGGGCATCGTCAACGAGTTCTATGAGCAGGTGAGGCGACGCACGCTTCCTCACTTCCTCTTCCTGTCCCTGCGGGGGAGGATGTGGGGGCGGGCATTCTCCTAGGGCACCGTCACTAACCCCCTCCCGGATTCTTTCATTCAGACTTCAGTGTATTGCAGTTAGACTGAATGTGGGCACTAATTTGATTCGGGCAAAAAAAGAGTCTTTGTTTCTCATGTGTGCGTTGAGGATGATACTCAGAGTAAATTAGAGATAGCTGGTTTGAAAGCGCGGTCAGAGCGCGGTCAGAGCGTGGTTTGAGCGCGTTCTGAGTGCGGTGAGAGTGTACGCCATTCACCCTAAGCTTCTCCTAAAAACCACCACCCCATCCCTCCAAACCAGTTCCTCCCCCACCAATTAAACGCCAGATAATGAGGGGCGTGGCGCTCGATCGGGGGACCCTTTGTCCCCGTCAGACACAACGGTCACCGCCATCCCACTCAGGGGTGTGTGAGGGCCCCGCCCGACACACACAGCCCGAGCCTCTGTGACTCATAGCCTCGGTGGTCCTGCAGCAGCGCTGATGTCCGCGCGCCCGCCAACGGCAACGGCACTTCAGCGACAATGACACCGGGAGGAGCGGTGACGCATGGACACCAGGCACCTGCGCAACACTCCGCTGATGGCGAGGCCGGCTCAATGGGGCCTGAATGCAGGGAGGACCTTGTAACAGCGAGGAGAAAAGAAGGCTTTTTAGCCGAGGCTAAAAGCCGCTTGCGTACGCACAACGCACAGCTCTGCAGTCTTATTCTAACATGAACGGATACCGTTTGCCGGGAAGAGAATGCAGCAATACAGTGGACATGTGAATACTGCTTGCAGCATTCAAAACCCAATGACACACGCACATAAGAATTCTCGCTTATTGTTCCTTCCTACTGGGTTTGCTGTCTTTTTTTACTTCTGGGTATCTACCAAAGTGATTAATCTCCTTATCAACGGTGTAAGAGCAATAGGCTGCTTGGGATTTGAACCTGCAGCCCTCTCGTTACTAGTACCACTTCCTCGCCGCTACATCACATGGCCCGCATATTGTTTGCATGTCACGTATGTGTACGTGCTGTTCCTGGGGAGTGTTAGCACACGGCGTAATAGGAAGATACTGTAGCCCAACTGCGCAGTGGAACAGCAGATTGCGGTATTATGCGTCTGACTCAATCCAATCTCCTGCAGCCTTTGCTGTTCTTTCATTTTGATCTACCGGGAAAAAGAATCCCATCAAGGAGGAGATTTCCATAGGCCTTTTTCTTTCCTTTTTTTTGTTGTCTCTAGAGTAAGGCATTCCTGCACACTGCACACACACGACAGAGCGTGCAACAGCTCCTGTGACCGTTTCCATGGCAAAAGGAGACCCTGACATCATAAACCTTAGTTACTTATGCTGTTGGATAATGTATTACGTGTCAGCTCAGCAGAAGATTACTTTAGCGTCCGAGTATTCAGGTCGATGTCCCAAATTGCATCACTGCCCCAGACAAGAAGAAAATTATGTTTTAACTCACAGCAAGAGCAGGCAAAACAAAAAGTAAGGAAATTCACATTAGAGTACCATGGCATGTGTGTTTATTGCAGTCCTTTCCAGTACACGCTGCCGTGATAGATGGTACTTGACTGTACACGGCTTCGTTTAAGAGAGGATCGCTAGACAGCAGGGCAATAGGATGAGACACTGAGGATTCACTCTTGGCAACCCAGCTGTCTGTGACTCATGGTAGAAATGTGTGAAAGAAGCGCGCCTACTCAAATCATGTGTAACACAGAAGCTGTCAGGCACGATTCGCTGTTTTAATGTCTCTGACCTAATTCAGTTCCAGCATCACTGAAATATATTGTCAAAGAGATTCCATCACAGGCAATAGATCTTCAATGCATAAGCCGAGGGGAAGATTGTTATGGATTTTATACACCATATAATATAATCCTTTTTTAAGGGATTACTTAACCATATTATCAAAAGAAATCAATATATAGATGCATAGGAGACAGTTTGGCATTGTGGATTAGGATTAAACTGCAAGATTGCTGGTTCTGATCCTGGATGGGTGCAGATGCTGTGCCCTTGAACTAGTACCTGAAACAGGATTTCTTTGGGAAAAATATTTAGATGTTTAAATGTACAACGCGTAAAAATGAAAACTCTGAACTGCATCACCATGGATAAGGGCCAAGCATATAAGTGCATGTTGACATGTGTTAGGTGTGCTAACATGTTGATACAGCCAGCAGTTTGGCATAGCAGTAAGGAGCAGGGCATGTAACCGAAAGGTTGCTGGTTTGATTCCACGTTGAAGCACTGCTGCTGCACCCTTGGGCAAGATACTTAACCCGCTAAGTCAGTAAATATCCAGCTGTGTAATTGATTAAAACTGTAGCCTTTGTAAGTCTCTCTGGACAAGAGCATCTGCCAAAGGGCAATAATGAAATGATATGTAAATAATGATGCCGTTGCAGGGTGACGAGGAGTCCAGCCTGGGCCTTCCCATCAGCCCCTTCATGGACCGCTCGGCACCGCAGCTGGCCAAGCTGCAGGAGTCCTTCATCACCCACATCGTGGGGCCGCTCTGCAGCTCCTACGACTCAGCCGCCCTCATGCCCGGCCGCTGGGTGGAGCCCGCCGAGGGCGAGGAGGAGGAGGAGGAGGAAGGGGCGGACACGGACGAGAACGAGGACGACACGGCCGAGGAGGACGCCTCCACGGGCTCAGAGGCCTCCCGTAAGACCGCCTCGCCCGCACCCGATTCCCCCGGATGCCACACGGCTTCCATTTATGTGTCTCCACACCGGTTTCACTCAGTCTGTTTCAGCATTGCTTTTGCTTGCCTTTTGTTTTGTCCAATGAAGTTTGCGTTACGTCACATGCAATTAGCAGATGCTCTCATCCAGAGCGACTTCCAGCACAACAGAACAGAATTGTATCCATTCAGGCTAAATGAGCAACACTGTCAGACCAGGCTAACAACACTCCCAGACCAGTGAGTTTGAGCATGACACCATTCAAGCCCTACCACAAGTTAACTTGTGCAACCTGAATGTGTATGTCTATCCTAAAGGTTAGAGTGTTTCAGTTAAAGCCTTTAGTCTGTGTCTGCTGGTTGCTGTTTCAGTTTTGTTGAAAATGACCTAATTGGTGATTATTGTTGCCTAATTGGACATTAATCACTGCTCTCAGCTCGTTAATGATTAAGGATGGTTCAGGGGAAGATTTAATGCAGCTAATGAGAGCCTGACTGTAAGCAAAAAGCAGCAGAGACAAGGGCAGCAAAGGACCAGGCATGGGGTAATGTTAAATGCTAGTTTAATCACTCAATTCGGATTCCTTCGCGCTCTATTTCAGAGAAACGAAGCCCCAAGAAGAGGAGGAAAGTCTTCTGCCAGATCACCCAGCACCTGCTGGAGAACCACGAGATGTGGAAGAAGGTGATCGCCGAGGAGGCCCAGAAACAGGAGGAGGAGGAGGCGGCAAAACGCCTCAGCAACCCCGCCGAGCCAATCCTGGCCATCCATGAGGAGGAGGAGGAGTCGGCGAGCAAAGAGGAGGAGCCTGCAGAGGGCCAGGAGCAGGAAGCAGAGACGGAGGAGGAGGAGACAGGGCCCCTGGAGGAGGAGGAGGCCCCGGCAACTGAAACCACACCGGAAGAGGAGGCGGAACCACAGTGATGGAAGTTTCTGGGGATAGCCGAGAGAGGAACACCGCTGTCCAGAGCCAGAACGTCTTTGAAGTGTTTGTTTTTTTTTTTTTGTTTTTTAAAAAAGACAGACTCCTGATATTTTGTTGCCAGCACATCACTTAGACACAACACTGTAGAAGTTTGGGGAATATGTGCCTAAAGAAAACATGGTGGGGGAGAGGTTGGGGTTTGGGGGAGGTGGGGGATTCTAATGTTTTACACGTAAATTAATGAGGTCAGATCAAGGTCTGGCCCACAAACTCGACCTTCCGTTTGAGGAAGCTTCCACACTGTAATACAGGATCACGAAACAGACTCCACATCCCCAGCCCCACCCTACCCCACCTCCATCCAATCCCCAAAACCCTTTACCCCATCCCACCCCCACCCCCACCCCCATCCATCCAATCCCCAAACCCCCTTACCCCATCCCACCCCCACCCCCACCCCCCACCCATCCAATCCCCAAACCCCCTTACCCCATCCCACCCCACCCCCCATCCATCCAATCCCCAAACCCCCTTACCCCATCCCACCCCAACCCCACCCCCCACCCATCCAATCCCCAAACCCCTTACCCCATCCCACCCCCACCCCACCCCCATCCATCCAACACCCAAACCCAGCGTGTTCGAAGTTGAAACCTACAGACTGGTCTGTTTTTGCTAAGAGTGATATTTTTTAAAAAGAAACATTGATTTAAAAAAAAAAAGAAAAAAAAACATTATTAAACAGCGTTTAAACGTGGACACACAGCTCTGAACGGCATCCGGGCTGTTTCCCAGGGAGACGTCCACGAGAGCGTGTGCCCAAGTAGCAGTGTGACTACAATGGACTGTCGCAAAAGTATACATTTCAGATGCTCTCATTCCATTGTGTGCATAGGATCCGTAAAGAAGACAAAGCTCTGCAGGTCTGAAAAGCTTTATCCGCAGTCAAGGATAAACCACAGTGTTCCGCAGCGCACAGTGTCTTGTTTCCTTTCTCTCCCAGCTTGAGTTTCCCCTGTCCATGAAATCCAGCTAAAACACCTCCACAGTATTGTAAGGCACGAGAGCAAGCTGTTGCTAGCATCCTTTTCGCCTCTTTGTCATTGCTGTGAGCCAAATGTCCGGTTGTTTCCTTCTTTTTGCCTAAGATAGTCTCTTTCATTGGCTGTCACCTCTGTTACCGTTGACAGCCGTGTTTTTTTGTAAATATAATAGGTATTTTATTTTGTTGTGTTTCTTTTGATATGGCCTTTTTTTAAATTGTAGTTGTGTGTAAAGATGGCCAAAAAAGGGAACTTCTATGTTTTAAAAAAGGGTCCATTGGCTGTTAGGAGTGTCATTAATGTAATTTGTTTCCTCTTTGTTTTTTGAAGCCTTATTATTCTCACAACATAGCACGACACAAACACCTGTCTTTATAACCAGTGGCTGATGGGTAGCTGATAGCATCTGCGTCAAACTTCAGGTGTGGAGGCATGTAAGTGACACCTCAACAAAGATGTCCAGTCCAGACAAGAGGCCATTTTTTTTCTTTGCCAGTTCATTGATCCTTCTAATCCAAAGTGCACAGGTGTGAGATTTTCGCAGCTGGTAGACACACCCTTAGATATGATTCTGAACAGAATCCCTGGTGCAATAACTTCTGATCAGAACAGTCGTGAAAAAAGGTGATCACAGCAGCTGTCTGTCCAGGTGGTCGAAACAGGGTTTTAGAGCCGTGGATTGTTCTCATTCCTATACAGCAAATCCAGAGTGACAGGTTTGTGTTACGAATTATAGCACAGTGTTCGTCCAGCCTACGACACAGCAGTAAAAGACGGGTTTGTCTGGCGGTAGTGAAAATTATAAGCTGTGCTGATAGACTGGCAGGGCAGTCACAGAGCATACAAACCCATGGCAGCCGCATACCTGAGTACTGTTGATGGATCACAAAAAAAAAGAGTGTGGGGCTTTCCAATCCCCTCCAGATTTGGAAAGGTGCGCTTTTTTCTGCTGTGGGGGGGGGGGGTGCTTATTAACCTTTTGATTAAGAGGGGCTTGTAAGGGACCCCCTGCAGAGCATGCTCAGAAAAGATTCTCTGTGAGGTGCTGGGGTCCCTGCCCTGCATTCTGCACGGAGAACAAGGCAGCCGTTGTGTTCCGGAACTCTCCGCCCGGGTCTGGTGCTCCGCAGCCCTGCAGTCATGCACAGGGATGAATGAATAAGGAGTGCTTTCTCCACCCCGGCCCCAATGCCCGAGGGAGCACCCAGTGATGCGGGCGATCCTATCGGCAGGGCGGCGCCCCCTCTACCCCCGCTCCCCACGTGTCCGCCACACTCAGAGGTGCCCACGAGGGTCGGCACGCCCAGGCCGGACGCGTTCACGTGGCCGCCAACGCACCGCTTTGATGTGCGGTGACCCTGATAGGATGTAATTGCTCCCCGGGTCGAGCGATACGGTAGCATCAGCCCACACTTTGGGCTGATGCTCCCCGGGTCGAGCCGTCGGTGAAGCAGTGCTCAGAAGCCAAGTCACTCCGGGCGAGAGAGAGGATTTTGCAGTGCCATCCCTTTGAAGCGGAGCTAATTAAACTTGGCTGGATTTCGGAGGCTGAGGCTGTACACTGCAGTTAGGCTGATGTCTCTCAAGTTTTCCCCCTCATATGAAATCCCACCATTTCGTAACTCCTAATACCCCTTGGACAAATATTTTTGAGCAAATCCGGCGTACACAGTAAAAGCAATACCCCCCTGCCTCTGTTCATTTCCTTCTAGAACACGGCTGTTGTACTCTCAGGTTTTCAGGTGCGGCTAGACAGATGGATTTCCTTCATAACTCAAGTTTTTTAGCAAAGTTCATTGCGATGATCAGTGCCAAAAATAACTCTAGAACAATTCATGAACTCTTGTTTGAGCAGCACGGATCTGCCTTGAAGACCAGTTTTTTTAGTCGGGGTCAGACTTTGTGTTGTGGGAACTTTGGTATCTTAACTTGAAGGTGCGATGGAATGTTGACCATAGTGGTGATTTGTGATTGGACGGGGGCCATATGAGTATGTTAACAGGGAATTCCCCAGCACGCCAGCCCTGGCACTTGGGATGGGTGTGCCATTCGCCCTTTGACCCTGCCACGGCCCCCCCCCCCGGTCCCTGTCGCACATCGCTGTTAGTGAATGGAGACATTCAGGAGCTGAAAGTGGGGGGGGGTTACAGACAAACAGAGCGTGCAGCGGAGGTTACACTCACAGCCCCCTGCCTCCCTTGGCGGCGGCGCGTTCAGACGGGTGGGGGAGGCGTGTTGGCGTGTTGGCGTGTGAGCCACTGCAGCGGTGGCGAGGCGTGTGATGAGTTATCACCCACCAGTCTCTCACCCGCCTTTCACAAATCGCACGCTTGTGGGGAGGGGAGCTGCCGGCTGCTGCTGTGTGCACACCTGTTACATGACTGACCAGTGTAGCATAGTGGTTGAGAAGCAGGTCTTGTAACCGAAAGGTTGCTGGTTTGATTCCCTGGTTGGGGCACTGCTGCTGTACCCTTGGTCAAGGTACTTAACCCAGAATTTCCTTAGCAAATATCTCTCTGTATAAATGGGTAACATGTAAAAAAAAAAAAAAAACTGTAACCTATGTAAGTCACTCTGGATAAGAGTGTCTGCTAAATGACAGTAATGCAATGCTCCTGGGCTCTTTTTTTTTTTTTGGTTCCGGTCAGGCTGCTCACGTTACATGTATTTACTTATGCTCCTGCAGACTTAAACCTGGGAGCCATTTATTTTTCCCCACCGCAAATCAAAGCTGTTACCCAACACTGTTCAACGCGCCCTAAAACCAGGCATCTGGGAGGCCTCCGCTACAGGATCCGTTCATGTCCAGCTAGGCCAGGTGACCTCCGATGATCACTGCCAAGCGTGAGTGCTCCCCAGCTCAACGGGAGGCGTGTCAGGGAGCCATTCCCCTCTCTCTGCAGTGCAGCCGCGCTGACCCGTCTGGGCCCTGCGGATTCAGTGCGCCCTCACGCGCGAGCCCCCTCGTCCGGTTACCCCGAGCCGTACGCAAAGGAACAGCATTCACGGCATGTTTTTCCAAAGCAGTGCAGCGTGGCTGTGTTACCCGGGACAAACATCAGTTCCTGATTTCCGTGAATCACCTCTTAGCACAGAAAGGATTATAAGGGAAGTGCGGGAAGGAGAGCCGACCTGTGATCAGGGTTCGAGACAGGAGGCTTCTGTTGTTAGCAGGTAGCCAGGGTGTGATGTAACAAAGGGACTGTCACTTCTGGCTTCACCTTAATGCGCTAAGACGCAATGATCTGGGTGTGAGTCACACACAGCGGAGCCAATGATGGTGGGTGGTTACCATGCAGCATGGTACAGCCGGGGTATGTGTGTGTGTGTGTGTGTGTGTGTGTGTGTGTGTGTGTGTGTGTGTGTGTGTAGGAGGGGTTGTTAACCTTGGGGAACCAGTCTTTTGACTGACATAGTTGCTCTGGTTTTAACTCAGGGCCATAACCCATGCAGAAACAAGCTTATGCAAATACTGTGCATTTCGGCGGGGATGGCGGCATTGGTAGTAACAGCAGATGCTGCATGACTGTGTTAGCTGTTTGTGTTGATCATCTCCAACGCCTATTGCACCACAATCCATGTGTTAGCTGACATTCTGCATTAGCTGTTCCCCCCATAATAATTCAGAATTGTCTATCTGCTTCAAAGTGCCATGTCAATTTCTAATGATGTCCTGTCTCATAGGGATACCGCCACCCTCAACAGTTAAGCCATCAGAGAACAGAGGGGAAGAAGCTCAGTCCTGGTAGCCCCCTTTTTTTTTTGACAAGCGGCACTTTAGTGAGCAGAGGGTGACCAAGCCTCAGTGTTTTGAAGTGCTTAGTGTCCACTGATTTCAGCAGTCCCTCCATACCTACGCCAAACCCTCATTGATTGAGTCACTTGGGAGCTTCAGGAGGTCTACTGATGGCCTGTGTGGGTTCCATCTTTTTTTAAGTGTCAGCTGGCTTCTAGAACACTGCCCTCCTCCCTCTACCCCCTACCCCATCAGTCCTAAATTTTAAAGCAATGAGACTTGATTAAACTGTGGTATTCACCAGTCATTCACTCCTTGGTCTTATCAACAGTTCGACAGCACGCTGTGTCTTTGGCTTACGTGTGCACGCGTCGTCATGACAACCTCTGTTGTTAAACATTGTCCTGGGTGCCTAAGACAGTACTCTACTGACAAGAAATAATAGCTTCTTTTACCCATTGGGCCTACAGAGGGTTTATTTATCTTTCTTTTCCTCTCCATATTTTATTTGTATTTCACAAAAATATGCTGTATGTGTCAGTTAAAATGCATTTTAAGATTAGTAACTACACTTTAAAAACAAATAAGAGACTTAAAGACAGAATTTTTTGTTTAATTTGGTTTAGTTTCCCACGTTTGTAGTTATTTTCTGTTGAGAGATCAGATGTAGCTTAGTCTTTTCCTCTTTAATGGAAAGGCTTTGTGTTTTATTGTTGTACAGTGCAACTTTTGATCACATTAAACAAATTATTTTTTTCCAGCATTAAAACACAAGCTTTATGTGAGACAATCCCTTTGCCAGATGGTCCACAACATTGGACACAAGGAAACTTCCTCTCGTGCTACAAATGTCAGGTTTACATTTTTAGCATGAGGGCACACCAGTACATTGTATGTTCATGTATTAACCTACTTTTCTTCCATTCGCAGTGGAAATATAGAATGGCCTTCTAGAATCAGGGCTGATTCTAGTATAGATATAGAGTTACATGGGAAATGAAGCTTTTGCAGTTCACTGCATACGGTAAACTGTTGCCTCTGGTGGGCTCGATCGGATCTATTAATTCTGTATCTATGGCATTCTGGGATGGAAACTGAGGGGCACAAAAGACAGAAATCTGAAGGATGGCCTTTCATGTCATACAATACTGGGCTGATGTGCTCTTTAGTCTTAACACATCTATATTCAATTTGCCATAATCATTAATGTGCATAATTATTGATTACAAGAACCAAACAAGCTTTACAAACTCTGTAAACTGAAAAATGAGACTTGTATTTTTTATATAGTTGGCACTTCAGACTGAATAATTATTTTCTTCTCACTAGTATCTTGCACTTAACACATGTAGCAATACTTTCAAAAAGGAGAAATATGTAATTCACAAGTATTTGTTAAGTGAAATACTCATTTTATTGTTAGTTCATGTTCCATTTTGTACAAAATATATGCTGTACAGATAAAAAAAATTAAAACGACAAAAAGTCTTTTAGATAAACATTATTTATTTTTACCGTTTTTTGTAATTTAGACACTATACTGTAGCTCCTTTATTGCCAGAATTACTGGAAGTGCCTCTTGGTATAATGTATTATACAGTAAATATGTATTGAGATTATTAGAACTTATTTGTCACAAACTGAACAATGTGGATGTTGTAATGTGAATACAGTTGAATTACATGAATTTAATTCTGTGGTACGTGGGTGTCTGTGTTTTTATTTCTGCATGGCCATGAACAATGTCCCTCTTTGATTCATTGTCTGCATCACAGGGAATGGGTGCAGGGACAGGTGCTGGATCCTGAAAGCTCTCTCAGAGAAAGGGGTGAAAACACTGATTTTGTGGGGCAAACTTCAGCAAAGCCTTCTCTCCAGCGGTTATTGAAACAGCTCTTGAAGACAAATGTGCATGTGTTGTGACTTTGCCTCGTGGAACAGGTGATTCATTGGTGATGCGAGAATAATTGTCTTTATGTATGTTCGGGGCCTCGGGGTAACACTACTGGACCTCTGTCTTCCTGGGAGTCTAAGACAATGACAAGAAAATATATTACATTTTTTTAATAAATTAAAAAACAGAAGAACTGGCTGGCTTGTGACAGAAAACAGTGTTTTCGGCAGGTAAGAAAATATTGTCTGAAATTACTTGCAGTGAGAAATCCATTAGCTTCTTGCCTGAATATCAGAGAGATGTTACTCGAATAGTACATACAGTACAATACACACTGTCCCTTGCAGTCAATGTTGGGGAAATTGGTGTAAGTGTAGGGACTCCTCCATAAGGGTTGACTTTTTGAAGTATTATTTATTACCAATACTTTTCCTTGTACAATGAAAGTAATTGTTTTACCCACAATGCACCGTTGTAACTCTTAGAAAGTGTGAGTCATATGGTAGGTAGCATTAATTTTCCAAATTTTCTAAAGGTCAGTGGTTGTATCCAGCACTGGCCCTTTTATGGAATTACATTTTCATATATTCATTTTGCAACAAATTTGATCCGGAGTAGCTTTCAAATGAAATAATATTGTTTGCATATCATGAGGAGCATAAACATCAAAATAATAACCTGAATAAGCAACACAGCAAACGGCACTTCAATAAGGAATCTTAGATTATACAGATCAGTGGAAAATTGTTTGAAGTGCTATGGAATGTTACAGGCATAACTGCACATACATGTGCATGTATCCGTGTGTGTGTGTGTGTGCGTGTGTGTGTGTGTGTGTGTTTTGACAGTGCATAATTTTCCCCTCACTGAGAGAATAGGGGAAGGGGGAGGAAAGAAGTTATGTAAGTGAATTAAAACACAGACCTCAGGGCCCGGGTTCTCTGAATTCATTACTTCGGGATTTGTCTAAAACCCGCAGACTTAGATGCTGACAGGTGAAATGTTCTACATTAGCTTCCAGAAGGTCAGCTTTGGACTCAGAATGGGATTAGTAGCGGCCCTGGCACTGGCCTGCTGTTTTTGCAGTTAAATACAGTAAATATTATTAACCTTCGCCTCATACCCCACATCTGAAGCGTTTTCCTGTGGCAGGGCTCTCTCCTCTGACCTTCTCCTGCCTTGGTCTCCATATCTCTAATCCCATCGTGACATGAGAGGTGGAGGTCAGCTCTCAGTTCGGATCTGGTTTGGGAAGAGGGGGAGTTAAGGTTGCTGTGCTTATGTCAAATCAATGCACTGATGTCATACTGTGCCTGGAGGTGGTCACATCTACCTCTGTCTTTTTGATTTAGGGGTCAGAGGTCATTGAAAAGGTTGAAAGGTCTTGGTTTGATGACCCCCTTCTTCCAGGAAATCCCCAGCCAGCCAGCCGTCTCACCGCCGGAACACAGGGTGGAACGGGGAAGTCTCTTTTTGTCCGCCCACGCATTCACAGAACTCTGTCCGTTCTAACGTCTTTCCTTTCCACTCTAATTTTTTACCTTTCTCCCTCTTAGGTGACTCTGGAATGACTGTTGGTGTGGTGTGGTGACCCTGACAGAATGTTCCAGCAAGACTGACATCATCTCAGCTGACGTCATGTCAGTGCTGATGAAACGAGGGCCCGGTCCCTCTCATACCTGTGCGCTTCAGCTGAGCTGATTTAATTAATTTTTATCTTTTAACTTTTTGTGGTACTCTCATCCACAGTGCACAGCAGCTTGTCTAGTCCTTCAGGGAGGAGTTGGACGATCTCTCTAAGGACTGACTGTCAGAACACCTGCCAGAGATACACGTATAAGGGATTTGTCCTGTGAAGGTGGAGCTTTCACTGGTGTTACCCTGTAACTATCCCCAAAGAAACTGACATTGCAAATGCTAGTCAATATTCCTGTCGTGTGGGAGGTGGAAATTTGATCGGTTGTTGCGCTAATAAGCATCCTTACTTCTCCATTTGCTTTGTTAAAAACTGAGCTCGTTCAATCAACTTCATTGCAAACTGGTTTGTAATTGTAGCTCTGTGTAATTTGCCTCCCATCAAGTGCCATCAGACCTCTCCAACTGATTCATAATGTAGCTACTTGACTGATCTACAACTGACAGAAATATTATGTCAGACCTCTCATCATCTCTCAACCCTAGCTACCTGTTATGGCTTGGATAAAATTCAAAACTAGTTCTAGCCTATTGAGCAGCAACAAAAACCGCACCCCTGTACTTACAATCTATCATCACACCCTGTGCTTCTGCCAGACAACACCACTCTACTCCCTCTGGTCATCTAGTCGTCCCTTCCTGGAAGGATTACATTTAATCACATTATTGTCATTTAGCAGATGCTCTTATCCAGAGCGACTTACATAGGTAACAGTTTTATCCATTTATACAGCTGAGGCAACTGTGGGTTAGGTACCTTCCCCAAGGGTACAGCAGCAGTGCCCCAGCAGGGAATTGAACCAGCAACCTTTCTGTCATGAGCCCTGCTCCTTAGCTGGGTTGCTCATCGTGATAATGTCCCTTCTCTAACCTTGCCCCCAGGCAGTGGAATGATCTCCCCACAGCTCCTCAGTGTCCCTTTCCCAGTGCAGACTCTAAACCCACCTATTCCCACCACAACTGGGCTTTGCAAGCCGTGACCCTTCCCCTTCCTAACACCGTCGTAAAAGCTAGTGTGGGAAATAGAAAATGGAAGCATCGAAGATGAAAGCCTGGTGGCAGTTCAAGCTTTCGCAGCAGCAAAAGGCTCAGCCATAAATGTGTTGTGGTTATACATACCTGCGGCGATACTGGCTCAAGGGTGTGAACCCTATCACAGCACTTACTCCTATTGTGGCACTGTTACCCATGATTCAGTATCTGTGCGGGTAATAGCCTAACCCTACAGAATGCAATTCTCTGGATGAGATTGTCTGCGAAATGAATATAATGCAAATGTGGATTGTGCATGTGAGAGAAGCCCAGCTATTGGCTAGCAAGCCTCCCCGGTTTTACTCTGGCTATAATTAAATGCAGGTTTGTGTCAGCAGTTAGAACAATTAATAGTTTGCACCGGCTCTGGCAAAGGTCTCTGGGTGTTTGTAGGAATTTTTAATTAAATTACTTTGTTTTTGCACATTTTCTCCATCTTGCCGTTCTCCCCTCTCTGTCTCACACTAACCTTTCAGCTGTTGTATGTGGCCTCGGGCACGGTGATATGCCTGCATGACAGAACAAGCAGGAGAGCATTTTGCGTTCTACTGTTTTCTCTTTTTTTGGGGGAGGTTTTATGAGATTTTCTTGTGAGCTGAGGGAATCTCCAGATTAACCTTAACCTTTCATGTGTCTCTTGGTTTCAGACAAGAATCACCTCGTGCTCTGTCTTAGAGGATAAGTTGGTTATCTGGACATATCTTCACAGGTAACGGTGTCACCTCAGTTTTGTGAATGAGAAACTCTGTTGTGTGCAACACACTTTCATCCGATGGGTCACAGGTTTAAACAGCCTTTGGGCTAGTCAGGAGCCCCTGCACATGTGCCAGAGAGGCTAATGTGAGTACTCATGTCACATACCACGAGTGATGTCATTGTCCTGTGTCCCACCGTGACAAACCCACTGTGACTGCACGCTGCGTGCGCCGGAGTGCACCGCTGTCCTGTTTCTCTGAGGCTGCCGAGCGAGAAGATGGAAGTTCCGGAACCCACGCTCGATTGTGACATTTGCAGACAGCCGAGGAGGCGTGTGAGAGGACACCAGCACGCATCCATATGGATGTCTCTGTCGCCTGTCTGCAGACTGAGAGAGAGAGAGAGACAGAGAGAGGCGCTCCCGCCCCGACAAGCAGACGGAGCCTGTGCCCCTGGTCACAGTTACATGATGATCACATGGCTTCATACAGTATGTGCACACATTAGACAACCCCCATCCCCCCAGCTCCGCTGATTACGTTCAATCTGGTTCCCTTTTATTCGCCTGTCCTGTTTGTTTGTGTCTGTGCTCATGCATCTCCACTCACACCATCTTTGTTCGGGATTCTGCGGTGAAAGGTGCTTTTCAGTAATCAGTAAATGAGCAATCTCTGCCGTGATTCATTCCGATCGGACGGTGCATTCCATGCGGGAGAATGGAAAGGCTCCTAATTTGCATGTCAGTTCCGCGCACACTGTGATTTCCTTTTGCGATCCGCTCACTTATTCATGAGCTGAAACTGCAGGCAGGCAATTGTGCTGGAAAGCTGGAGTTCATTTTGTATTTATTAACCTGTGCTTGTGAACAATGTAACAATGTAAATTGTAGCATATAACTTTGAAGGAATCACAGTTATACTTTGCCAGCAGAAAATGAACCACACAGAATGACAATAGTAAAAGCACTGACATGATCAAAAATGCTTGATTAAAGAAGGGGATATGTTCTAATGGGACACCTGTGATCTCAGCACTGCTTGACACTGTTTTACCTACTTGTTTCCTTGATTTGTACAACATTTCATGTTGTTTTGTAAATGCACTTTAGACTAGCACTTTGGAAGCTGCTCTGGAATAGAGTGTCTACACGATAAACCAGCGTTTCCCAAACCTCTCCTGGAGGACCCCTTGTCCTGCATGTTTTAGATCTCTCCCTGCTCCAACACAGCTGATTTAAATGATCCATTTGTTATTAAGCAGCTTCAGGGGTTCATAACGAGTTGATAATTTAAATCAGCTGTGTTGGAGCAGGGAGAGATCTAAAACATGCAGGACAAGGGGTCCTCCAGGAGAGGTTTGGGAAACGCTGCAATAAACTGTAAATGCAAATGTAAAAAACTAAGCTGCAAAAGATGGACAGGATGGGTAGTGTTATCAGTTCAGAAGCTGAAGGAGAAGAACATATGCAGGTTTTGTATAAGATACTACATAGCAGTGGATGCTGCACTGACTAGAACACTGCTCCATCCTGGTCTTTACTCTCTATGGTGCCTCAGAGCCTTTGAGAACAAATGCAGCCGATTAGTGCATTACCCAGAGTTGAAAGCCTTGTAACCCACTATTCTGACGCCATAGAGCTTATGGTATTTATTTTGTCCTTAATCAGTTGACATTGCTACTGTAAATTGGCTAACCCAGATAAACGTAATCTGACTGAAAGGGGGGGACTATCACAGGCGTCTGTGGGTTAATGACAACAAGCTCCGTTGTTCAAAAGCGCATTCCTCTCGTCTGTCTCACAAAATCCCATTATTCTGTGAATACAGGAAGAAGGCCAGAGTTACACCTCCCCTAATTTCCCCCACGGCCAAATTTTAAGATGAACTGAATTTTCAACCCTTTTTCGGTTCCATTACCATGGAAACAGGGTCCTGAAACTTAGGCAGGGAATCCAAACTTGCGGTCTGAGAACCACTGTTAAGATTCACTGAAACACAGGGAAAAGAGTGCAAGATTCTGATGTGTGACCAAGACAATGATAACCAGCCATCAACAGAACCAGGTTAAAAGTGTGTGCGTTACCTTTGTCACTGAAAATCACTCTTGCAAAAACGTTCTAGAGTGTTGCCTGAGTGAACTACCTCAAAGGTTTCAAATTTCACTAAGGAGGATCATTCTCTTTTGAAATATTCCTGTGGGTCCAATTTCTTTGTAGACCTCCCATTCTTGCCCCCATTCCCAGACTCTGAACAAACATAACCAAGATGCACCTTACTCTTAACTTCAAATGACACATTCAGATTTAAACAGCAAAACCTCGAAGGCTTCATATTTGCCTCTATCATATTTGTTTCATATTGCTTGTTTTTTTTATATACTGAACATCATGAAGAGTTCAGCAGTTACTAAAATTAATTAAAAAATGTGGAAAAAAAATTATTGTAACACAAAAAATAACCCACAACAAGCTTCATTCGGCAGTCAATTTACAGTGCAGACAAAAGGGCATTGTGTTTTGACAGAATCCAGGCCTGGGAATGGATACTAAGTAATATGGCTACGCAGAATAGGTGCAGCTCTCAAAGTACGTAGGATGCAAAGAAAAGATGCTAAACACCAGAGGTGATTTTTACTGACGATATTTCACAGATTATGGGATGTGTGTGTCCTTTGATTTGACAAACTGCACAGGGAAGCATGTAGCCTGCTGTTCTCCCTTGCATACAGTGGGACTTCTTTCGCCTGTCAGTGTGAGGTTTTTTTTTTTGTTTGGTTTTTTTTTCAAAGGGAGGCCCATCCAGCGGTCTCCTCTGATTGTTCAGTTGAGTCTAATTCACTTTGCGTCTTTTTCGCCTCACTAGGGCGGACGGATGGAAGGGCCACTGGCATCTGTAGGTGGCGGAGACGAGAATCTGTCCCCGATGTTCACATGACCAACAGCGGTCAGCTGTGTGAACGTGACCCAGTAACGGCCAATTACCGTCTTCCAGGAACAAAGGCTCGCTTCTGTTTGTATTTTTTTAATTGGAAAAAAAAACTATGCTCCATATATAGTGCTACATGAAATGGAAGAGGATGCAAAATTTATGCATCTGTTTTGTACCGTACAGTGAAATCAGCATTGCTGATACAGTGTAGTGTTCAACCAACAGGATGTCACAGTGGAGGAAACCTTCTTCAGGAGGAAGACCTGTCATTGGCAGATCCAGAGGACAAATGGGTACTTGGTTTCTTTTTTTTTAATTTCATGATATATAAGGTGATTGACATAGCTTTGTGTAGGGGCCTATGTGTGGGACTGCAAAAATCATTTTTAGAGAGAGATGTGAGAGCTGTGTCAGAGCTTTCAGAGATTTGTGTAACTATCCCTCCAGCCTGGGAGAAAGACCACATGCATATTTTATGCACATGTGTGTATTCATTCAATGCCATTCAGCCTGACCTGCCTACATTACATTTTATGGTGTCACCTGTAAGAATGCTATATTGTGTATTAGAATGCCCTCCATGTCTTAATAATTAATGATGACTACACTGCCACATGTTAATTCTATCTGCAATGCAGTTCACAAACTGAATGGATCAGATTGCATCTACAGTGGAGTCATTTTGCATCTTTAATAGTCTGGCAAAGAGAAAAGGTTGGAATGTACAGTATTTAGGGCAGTCAGCACAAAGAAATCCAGCAGCATCCACAATGATTACTTCAGTTCACTCTTTTCAGACTGCAGTGGGTTTGGCACTGGCTGCTTGTGATGTAGTGTGCACTGGAAAAGTGCTATACTTTGTCCTGTCATTTTTGCTAATGCTAACACCACTGTTTAGTTGCTTAAGCAACTCTTCTTAACGCCTCTCAGAAAACGTCGCAGATCTGGCATGATCCTCTGCTGTGTTTTCACAGATTGACTTTCTGTGCATTTCCACGTGTGGAGGCAAGGGAGCACTAATGTATGTGCTGTAACACCGGGCTCTTATGGTTTGGTGGAGAGCATCACTTAGCAGAGGTACCCTGAATAATTTAAGGGAAGCAACATTATCACCCTCCATTATTGATAAAAATTCTATGTAGACATACACCAATAAAAATCGGAAACATTTTAATGAGGAAATCAACAGAAGAACACTACACAACTGGGGTGTCTCCATGGAAACAAGGGACGAGGAACCTGTGATGTTTCGATGTGGGTTTTCACGCTCAGGGCAACGCAAGTATTACCAATGACGTCCGAATGCCGTTTCAGTCTGCTTAATTGCGTTGACTCGAGGCTAAATTCAGAGAAAGGGCATCTTTGGTCTGGCATTTCCTAACGTACCACTTTCTGTCGTGTTGCCGAAAGGACGCACGTACAGTAATTTATTGGCGCGGCACGTAGTCTCGAGAGCGATTTAGACTACAGTGATGGGAGTCCCATTAATAACCTACACGGGCTTCCGCGGAATATGATGCGCAAATAAACAGCGATGGTTCGTGCGCAGTTCCACTTGAGGATCAAGACGCATGCCGTAGAATTGTTTCGCTGTATCAGCGTGCGATGCACACGCCTTGTTATTTGTTGCACGGCCCCAGAAGTTCCCCATATTTCCTTTCAGTAAACATTTGCAGCGGGCAAATTCAATTCCAGACCAGGAAGCGTCCCTCTGCCTGCCTCTCTCTCTCACTCCCTCAAGCGTTATCACATGTTTTAGTCAATTCTTCAAGCGGCTTGCACAAACTAAACAAGGCTTGAAACTGTTTCACTTCTCAGGGACGCAGTTGTTAAACCTGGCTGACTGACGTCAAAGATTAATCTATTGGAAACAATGTGTGATTTAACCCCAAAAGGAGAGAATTGGATTTGACAGGAACTCCTGAGAAATACCTTCAAGACGTCCTCCAGACCCTTGCCTTTTCCCCCATCCTCTCCAGGAAGTTTGTGCGTGAAGCTTGTGACATCAGCTGTTCAGGCGGCAGCGTTGTCCATACGAACGCACTTACCACCATCGGGAATGCTTGCAAATCCATAGGTTGTGTAAGCCCCCCATAGCGCAGGGCAAGTATAGCGTATCAAACGTTCTCTTAAAACGGCCTGAGGTAAGTTGCTGAATCGTTTTTCAACTAATTTTTGGCGTGACAGCAGAGAGGCGCTTTTTTTTACTTTTTTTTTTATTTGAACTCATTCACAAATAAGACGCAGTGTTGCGCGATCAGAGCAAAGCATCCTTGTTATAGTTGGTGTTTATGTGATTCGACTCTGTCAATATATTTTCTGTCTTCGGATCACTAAAAGGTCATTTTTCAGCTCGTTGAACTCTCAGCAGCGAAGACAGTTTCTGCATGTTGTATATCTAGGTCGCATTCCAGTGAATAATTGTTATTTGACTATGATTAGCTAACCCTGATCATACTGTGTGGGTACCGTTTTCATTTGTAGTTATTATAGAGAGCATTCTTTAATTTTGTCCCCCCTGTCCTGTTAATAATGTCCCAGGAGATAAGAATAGTGTTTTAGTAAGTTGAAATCATGACATGTGTTACATAAGTACTATGGGTGCTTTTATATTGTGATTGTGTACATTGCTGTCTCTATTATGGTTACTCTTAAGTCTTTGTGAGTACCCTGTTTATGCAGACTGGTCATCTGTGTTTGAGTCGAAGATTCGGGCGCATCGCGCGGCTAAATATGCATGGGCTAATTAAGCAAAGTGCGCGTGGTCAGGGATACAGAGCTGGTTGTCATGACGTCTGACCCTTAAAAGCTATTCACATCGACTAAGCAACCACCTATGAGTGTATGGTTGTCTACCATTTGTCACCATTTTTCACCTAAGACCGAAAATGCATACAATGTGGTGAATCCTGAAATTGTACAGCAATGTGCGTGTTTTTACAGTTGTAAATACAGCTAATCAGATAATAAGGATGAATGAATAACGGCATTATTTCTTTGCAACAACAGTTGCGTAACAGCCATAGCAAAGCTTCATACAGTTTGCTCAAAGTTACATGGGTGGATTGGGGTTTTTCTACTGTTTGCAGATTTTATTCCTTAATACAAAATCATTGATGATAAAATAAACCTAGTAAAAAAATGAAGGCCTAGACTTTTCATTTTCTCAAGTACAATGAAAGAATGTCTGTAATCCTATTGGATTCTTGATCCTAATTACCAAAAGGATTACTCAAGTGAAATTCTGCTGTAGACATCAAAATTCCCACCAAACTGTGCAAGCTACACATGCCGCGGTGTGATCCAGTTTCTATAGTTTATACTAGTGCAATGACTGGTATGTAAAAAAAATATATATATATTATGGCAATTCAGAGTTTGATGAGTGAAATATAAAACAAGGCATTATGCCCAGTTTAATTCATTAATCAGTTATTTTAATTACAACTTTAATAGTACACAAACACTACTTGTGTAAATGCAGTCTATATCATGTATGAATAAATGAGTGCTAAGTTGCCTTTTGCTAACAACAACGAGCCAGCTGTTTTGACCAGCATTATGCTGGAAGAGTGGCGTTAAGAGAAACAAATCCAGAGGAATTGTTCAGATTTGTGCTGAGCTGGAGTGGCGTGGATGGTCTTGACTTGGTTGGCTTCCAAGCTCGGGAGGTGATTCATTGTTGTTGTAGGGTTTTCCAATTTAGCGGGTTGTTGTTGAGGAAACTGGAAATACCAAGAGCATTAGCTGCCTAGAGTAAAATCTGTACCTACTGAACCCACCTATATTTGTAGTATTTCCTTTGTCAGCTCACCGCCATCATTATGAAATGTTCATAATTGTCAGTCATTTTTTTGGCTTGTGTAACTCTCATTGTTTGCACTTCTATTTGTCATTACAGTTCTTTTTAATTTTACTGGCTTTTTGAGGCTATTAGAGTTCTGCAAAGCTGTATGGGAAATTATCCTTTTTATAAAAGACCACATGTGTAACTTTGCTTTTCAAATGCTGTTAAGTTCTGCTTAATTTGTTCAGGGCTGGCAGTCCATGTGTAAAGCTGGAGTTTTTCAGACTGCATTCCACCAAACTAATGGCATCATCGTTCTTTTGAAGTGCACAGCAAACAGTTTTTTCTTTTTCTGAAAAGAGGAGAAGAGGGTCACATGCTTCAATTATCTTCTTACAGGAGTGCATGCATCAATGCCAAGAAATTTCATTAGGGAAACTTCGCCCAAGGAAAACGATATCTTTCTCTGGAGGATGGACCCACTCGCTAAGGAGGGGTGGTCACCCGGAAACAGACCCTGCTCTTCAAGAGGCCAACGCTCCTGCTGCTCCAACCTCAAGGTATGGGGGCCGATTCGTCCAATCGGTGATGACTTTCTGATGGCTTCTACTGTGACAAAAAAAAAAACTAAAAAACAACAACATTCCTTTTGATAAGGCAACATTCCACTGTGTCTGACCCAATAAGAGCATGACAGAGCGCCGACGTTAGACCTTGTTTCCTGCTTTAGTACCATGCTGTGTGATGCTATGGGGGCAACACTACCTTTAGCTGTAGTCTCCAGTGAAATCCTTTCAGGCAGACAAAGAGAGGGGAACAGCTGAGTGTTTGAGCTTGATAACCATGATGATTAAAAAAATGTAAAAATGAAAAAAAGAGCCTTTGGACCCCATTGTCAAAATGAACCTCTCCTCAGTCAGTCAGTACAGTTTAATTAAATATTGCTTTATTGTACAAAATTCAACAATCTCCCCCCAACCAGTTACAAATATGCCCCCCACACACACACACGATGTGAAGATGAAGCTTCATGTACTCTGTAATGAGTAAAGCTATCATGTGCTGTAGATCATTAACCCATGTGTATCAAAACAGGCTCACTAGAGGAAAACACTACAAAATCCCTGACACGCACACACACACACACTTTGCTGGTTTTCACACAGCCTCAACTGCCCCATCAATATTACGGTCCATTCACTCATCTGATAAGCTGATATTACAGCGCTTTTCAGTCCAGCTCCTCTCTGGCTGACACACATTGTACACCTCCATTAGGCTCATAATGACACATCTCAGATCAGGGACTTCCCATGAAATCTGTCACTTATCAGAGTTTCCTTCCCCTGTGTGATTTTTAGATGATGTATTTGCTTTCCAGTGACTTAAATAGCTCAAATGTTGTTCATTATATGGTCGTGTGTTTTCTGAAACATTTTAGGCCAGAGCACCTTGCTCAGTTGGCCTACCTGGGAATAGATCCTGCAACCTTCTGGTCACTGGTGTGTTTCCCTTACCTCTATGCCTTATCTGTTACCTTAAACCTTTCTTGTTCTTGACTCTAACCAGCAACACAGCTTTCTTTGATTCCTTTCCCAGATTTTTACCAGATAAAACTAAAAGACACAGAGAGCTGTGCTTCTAAAAGGTGAAAAGCATGTGAAAGTGTTTAAGCTAGATGTATCCAGATTTCAGTATTCCTATTGGCCACTGACATGTTGTTTTCATGGTGCATACACAGGTAAATGCTCTTCCTGCACTTCATTGTCAAACACCTATTGAAGTTTTTCCAGAAAAAAAAGTAAAAATTTTAAGTAAAAGTGAAAATTAAAAGTAAAAATTTGACATCAACCTATATTCAGGCATGCATTTTAAATAATAACTCTAATGATAGCGATAATATTTAAACACAGGTGACATTTCAGAGCCTTCTACGTACCCTTCATTGTTAAAATGTGTTGGCATCTTCAGAGACTGGCCCTTGGTGGCTTGAAGAGAGCTTTATTGAATATAGCTGCAGCGTGTCTCAAATGGTGTTATGCCTCCTAACACGCATAGTTATATATTCAGATAGGAACCATAAACCCCTTGCACAGTGATCCAACTCCTCCCAGTAGGCAGATGTTGGGCAGTTTGAAAAAGGAAGGGTGAATGATTTTCTTAGAGCGTAGCACCACAGCAAAATTTCTTGACTGGCCAACAAATAGCAAAACAAGGAGGTTTGGAAGAATAGTGGTTCAATAACAGACAGTTGTTTAAAAATGCAGTTAAATGCAATTAAACAAATGATCCATTTTCTCATGTCAAAATTCTTTTGTAATACTATTCTAGACAGCAGCTTGTGCTAAAATACATTAATTAGTCAAACGCCAATTAGGCTGTGCGGTGGTGCTGGTGTGAAGAAAAGATAACAATTCACCCATTGTCCCATTGAGTGCTTCTGCAATGTGTGGACAGCAGCCGTTTTGTTGTTTCTGTGCCAGTAACTTTGATTGCTGATATCGTGAAGCTCCAGTCTCTCCCTCTCTCTCCCCCATAAATCACCAGTGTCCCTCCCCCTCCACCCTCTCCTGGGTCCAAACGCCTGCCATTGCTCATCACATTCACACCTTGTTCACAGGTGAAAAGTGATTAGATGGAACGAAAGTTGAGAGTTGGAATGATAAAATTGATGCACGTTCGACCAGGAAAACATGGACCGCCCGCTGTGGTGGCCGGTGGTGTGTTCGGTGGTAGCGTAATTGTTTAAAAGGCCATTACATTTAGTGTGTAATGAACACAAGTGGGTGGGCGGTTAAATGGCTTTTCACAGCAGCAAACGCAGTTATATGAAGGTAACAGATTGTTATGGTCAGGTGGTTTCAATTAGACCCACACCCATTAAGCTAGCGTAAAGAGCATAAAGGCGCTGGGAGTTTTTTGTTTGTTTCCTTGTTTTTCTTTGCTTTAGAGTCGATGCTGTGCAGATGCTACATGTCATTTTTTTTTTTTTGAGTTGAAGAATCCCACACTGCTGATCTGTGATTCCTTTTTGAGTGCTTGTTACTGCACAGCTGGAGCCAGTAACGTCAGCATTTGTCTCTTTTTATTGGGAGCTCTGGGGGTGGTGCACACACACCCTGAGGATCTGACCCCCTTTCCTCATGTACAGGCAGTAATACTGCACACAAATAACATGGCTGTATTGTGGTAGTGGTCACAAATGTTGTGAGCCCCCTATTAACTTAGCAGACACAGTGGCTGTCATTGCTATGGAGCTGGGTGTGGAGGGGAGAGAGGACATTTCTGCTTGCTGGTTCCCTGAAGTCCCTTCCTTACATTACTTTACATTATTGTCCTTTCATCAGACGCTCTTATCTAGAGCGACTTACACGGGTTACAGTTTTTATATGTAATCCGTTTTTTACTGCTGGATATTTATTGAGGCAACTGTGGGTTAAGTACCTTGCCCAAGGGTACAGCAGCAGTGAGGGGAGAATGTGCTGGGTGCAAATGGCCGCCACACACCTGAACGCCCTGAGCATCCCCTCCCGAAAAAATGTGGCCCGTTTGTCACGCGGTGAACAGCCTCTGTACAGAAAGCCTGCCTGGGGGCTCCTCGCGTGAGAAGGGCTGAACAGCTTTGCATGGGAAGGCTGTGTTTTTGCCGCCGTCTTATGGGACAGGATAAGCAGCCGATAACCCCAGAGGTGTTAGGCAGGTGACAGGCTCGATGATGCTGTGTGGCGTGCAGTCTCAAGAACAGCAGCTCACCTGTGGAATTCCGCATGGGGGACAGTGGTCAGTGACATCACAGTGGCTGGAGTACTGTGCTCTCTGCGACAGACAGCTGTCATAGTAGCTGTAGTTCTGTGCTCTTTGCTGTGGGGCTGCTGATGTGCTCTGCTTGCCGGGGGGGGATGTGTGTGAGGGGGCTTGTGGTTGCGGGTGGCGGTGGGTGGGGTGGGGGGGCCTTTTGTAAGAACGGTCCGCGCTCAGGGTCACAGGTTTCAGGGTGAATAATGCCTCTGTGAAATGGCAGCCTCTGACGCAGGCATGCCCTCTGGGGTTTCAGTTTCAATCCCACGGAGCGACTGGAGACAACGCATCTCTTTGCTGTGTCACATACCGAAACAAGCTCTGTTTTATTGCCCTCATAACCTTCTCTTTTCTCCGTGCCAAAGGCCCCCCCAACACGTGCATTTCCCTTTGTCCCCTGAAAACTGAAAATATCATTACGTTTGTTAACCAGATTAATGGTTATTGTTATCTCACTATCTGACACCGTAGTTGTAATTATTTACTGGCCGGGGATGAATTTGAGTGCCCTTTGCCCTTTAAAGGAGTGAATCAGGAGGGGTGTGTTGGAATGCCGTTCCCTTTTAATGCATTGAGTCATTACAGGTGAGACTAGCTCCCTCAATGGGTACCATAGACAGGCACCTCATCCTTTGTGGGTAGCAGCAGGTATCCCTCTCTTAGCATTACATTACATTATTGACATTTAGCAGACACTCTCATTCAGAGTGACTTACATATGTTACAATTTTTTACATGTTACTCATCTATACAGCTGGATATTTACTGAGGCAATTGTGGGTTAAGTACCTTGCCCAAGGGTACAACAGCAGCAGTGGCCCACCATGGACTCGAACTGGCAACCTTTCGGTTACGAGTCCTGTTCCTTACCACTATGCTACACTGCCACCCCATGTGAGAAGTCCTGCCTCCACGCCGTCCCTCTCAATCTGTGGAGGGAGGCAGAGAGCGAGCAGATTGGGTGTTCCTCGTGGGCCAGCATCTAGCTAACAGTGACTGCTGAACTACAACCGGAGGAGCCAAAAAACTTAGTGTACCCCTGTTTGATGGTTATCTCCCTGGGCTTCTCTTTTTTTTAGTGTTTTGCGCTATTAGCAGATAAGGATCACTCACAAGCGGTAGAAATTCCCATGCTGGTAAATCATCGGCTTATAGGTAAGGTCAAAAGGTAAGCCTCCCCTCTCTGTGGCTCCTCTCCCCGACCCCGATTGGATCAGACCCCAGTGATCCAGAGGGAGAGGAAACGAGGGAGTTACTCTCTGGAGAGGTGTGGGACGGGGATCTATTTCATGTTCAAAGTCCCTTCCGCCCCCAGGGGGTCACTGAATTAGGAGCCCCTCTCTCACCCCGAAACCCATGGAAGGGGGACACCCCGATGCTGATTAGTCCCGGGAGGATTGCGCAGAGAGTGAAAAACTACCTGGTGCCACAGCTTGTGAACCAAACCCATAAAAATGACTCCACTTCCAGTGTGAATTACGACTGAGTGGCAGAGAGAACAAACCGGAGCTCGCCACAATTGGGAAAGAACAGAGAAGTGCCTCAATCCAATTTTAAAGTGTTACATGGAGCTCGTAAAATGCAAAGCTCCTTTAATGACCACTGTCTGTGCGGGTCACGGTGAAATGTTAGTGGTGTGGAATTTGAGTTAGAGGCAAGACAATGAATTTTGTGCCTGGGCTTGGAACGCAAAGGCCTTTCTGAAGTTGTGTAATACAAGTGCATGGCGGTCACCATCACAGCTGAAGGCACTGGCGGCGCGAGAAACCAATTAACCGTGAGTGCATTATGCAGTGTTCTCTTTGATTTAGAGGTGTACCATTTTGGGGGTAAAAAATTCAGTCCGGTGGTACAAATGTTGGTTTTGTGGAAGGGGAGCTCCTTTGAAAATAAGCGAGGTACATTATACATTCTAAAATTTTCAATGGACTGAATCTCTAATGAAAGGCCTGTAGGGCATTTGATTGCCTTACAAAAATTCTCTTGACATTATAATGGGGTTCCTGCATAGAAGAAAACCAGAATAGGAGGCTTGTTCTCACTGAGGTATTAAACCTGCATTAGACAATAATGAAAACAAGCTGCTTAATAACAGATTATCTGTTAAAGCAGCAAAATAAAAAAACAACAACTATTTCTAGGAATTCCGACCAAGCTGGGTGTGGTTTTAGGGCTCCAATGTCTGCCTCCTTCCTGAAGCATAGCCGAATAAATCTCACAGTGTGGTGCTTTTTTTTTTAAACCTCAAGAGCTTTCTTGCTTGTTTTCTTTTTTTTTTCCACGAAGCGGGGTTAGGAACGTGCCATTTTCACGTGAGGCTTACCTCACCTACGGTACTCGCAAGTGAGCTGGACGTGCCCCCACTAAAAAGGCCACTGAACACAATGAGCACAATAGCTAGCTGAAAGTATAAATAGCGTGGTCAAAACAAAGGGCACATTGTAACTCATGGCACAGCAACGGCCGGTAAAAGACGATTAGCACTGTGCTAAGTGAGATGGCTACACTCGCTCTGATTTTTAGAAGTGTGAGCGGAGTCTCACTTGCGTGGTGTTCAGGACCTGGTAGAACGAGTATTGACAGACAGGTGGCAAACCTTTTTGTCAGGTACAATGGCAATGAAATGAATCAGGGTGAGGAAATATATGTTTGTGGAGCTGTTTTTGAAGCTTTTTTCACAACTTCATGGGGTAATGTTATAAGTGCCTCAAATTCAGCTTTCACAAACGGTGGGATTTTACTCTTTGACAGTGCTGCATCTTGACATATAAAATAAAATAAATAAATATATGGAATCTGTGGAATCTACTGTGCTGAGACTAACCCATGCAAAAAATATATATTGAGAATATATTTTCAGCTCTATCAGTATATTGAAACTATGTAGGCTGTTGCCATTTTAGTATACTGCAATATATGTCTGCTTTGCATTCATCTCTATAAAATGTATTATAATATATTCATGGTCTGAACAACACATTTCACAGTATATTATAATATATTTCATCTGCATATTACTGGGGAACATTCTCATTGCACCCACAGTGTTGCTAGAATATAACATTTAAATTAACATCTGTATGTTATCACACCTTGCTGTGACATTACTTATATTAATTTGTATATTAATATATACATAACATGTACATTTCCAGTATGTAACAATCCCCTCATTAGCATCACTTCACATTGTGACAATGGGTTAAAAAACACTCCCATTGTAATATTTTTGTCATGTGACCAAAATGCTAATTTTTAGTTTTTGTTAGAAATTGAATGCTTTTGTTAGCTGGGTGAAAGCTGGTTGCCTGATATGTGCTCTGCTGGACCATTCTCTGTGACATCATCAATTAATTGTGATAACAGCAATGCGCAGCAGCTGCGTAGGAATAGCACATGCCAAACGCTGTAGCTCCATAGAGGATTCATGCACATGCTTGCAGGGGCTTTAGCAACAGTCTATACCTCTTGTGCAATAATGGCTCCAATGGGAAGTTGTAGGAGGGCATCTTGAGTGTTCTGGGAAAAGCTGACTTCGAAGTCTGAGGCAGGGTTTTGGGCACAGGTATTTAGTGTAGCGTATTTGGTGACTTGTTTTACGGCGCATGTAATGTGATCTTATTGGTGGCTCAGAGGAAGTGCCCCCGCAGGAATGTGGAGAATTTGCTCCGTGGATATTTGGGCAGAATTCCTGAGAACTTTTTCTGAGTCAGAGTATGTCAGAGCCGTGCTGCTCGACAGCATAGCCGGACAATGTTGTTTCTCTTCCAAAAGACTGCACCGCCTTGTAAGTATTCCAGAAAACAATGCTTGCTTCTGAAACAAAATAGTCATCTACATGTCATGTTGTAATCTTTAAATATCCAAATAGGATTTCAAGATTACTGTACTTTTACACAGCCACACCAAATCTTGAGTGATCTTTAAATATCCATGATGAATTTTACTTACATTTAAAGGTATATTGTACCACTTTGTGCCCAAAATGAAGTGAGAAAGCAAGATGTCCACAGGCAGGCCTTTTTCATGGTAGTTCGGTTTATTACATTTTTGACACTTACAAGAGAGAGAGGCTGGGTAGTGAGGAACAGAGCTCGCCAGACAAAGTGAAGTAAAAAAGTCTGAAAAGGCCAGAAAGATTTTTGTTTGATTTTTTGTAGTTTGTATTATTGTCTCTCTTATTGTAGTTTGTTGATTTCATCCAGGTGAACTCATGGATAGATGTTTAATAAACACCTTAAACACCTATCCAAAGACTGTTTGCATCTTCCTGTTCTGTGTCCTGTCATGGGTATCACGTCACAACACTGAATATTTGTATTCATTTGTAGATCTGTTTACAGTATAACTGTCCTATGATTAATTTGACTTAATAAAATTTTATGTAGCCATTTATTGTGGAAAATATTGAGCATGAACATAATCCCTGGTATAAGAGTTTGGTTTAAGAGAAAGCTTCTTGGAACACATTGTGTCTTGAAAGTGGGAACTGTCAACTGGTGTACATCAAAATTCATGTTTTTAAAATGTACTTCTGATATGCTCAGGCATTGTAGTTTGATTAATGAAAATTGATATTTACAGCTGGGTACAGTTTTGGCATTTCCAGATAAAAGCTGCATACCAACAACCAATATGTTAACTTTTGCTTGTTTTATACTCGCTTGGTGTTTATTAACAGTTTTAGCATAGAAGTACTTGGATGAGTAAAAACAGATTTGTTTGCTAACCATATGAACATGAAGACAATGAATACAAAATGGAGTGAACACTTTGAATTAATGCAAAAATGAGACTTTGTGGCTTGGTTATCAAGAACACCTGACTACTGGAAAAGCAATGCTTTTGAAAATGGTAATTCTTCTCATTGTTTAATAGTAGACAGGAGTGGTTGAGTTTTCTTGCCTGTTCTCTCTATAATGGCTAGCCTATATAGTTGCTTACCTATTCTCCATAAGGTTTGTATCTTCACTGCCACTCCTGAAGCGGGCTTTGCCTCTCTAACATTTTGATTTTGTGTTTCATTATCTGTCTTCATTAACATATATTTCCTAGCAACAGAGATAGAAAGGAAGACAGTCATGTTTTAGTATGCCAGCTATCCTTAGTGTTCCACCACACAGAGTTTGTCCCACACCTTGAAATGTGTTAATTGGCAATTAGGTTTTCTGTCCTAAGACACATTACAGAAATGTAGAAATGCATGAGACACAGTATTGTATCAACAATACTGCACCTTAATGCTTGATTTACCATAAACAATCTCAAATGAATCACATTCTGATCTGCCCTGTAGAAATAACACATTAATAAATAAAACATTAATACAGTTCATTTCACTTTGAAACGTATCTTTTTTTCCCTTGTCAAGAAGAATAAATTGATGAAAAAGAACTAACTCTCATTATTTCATTTCGAGTTGGGGTCATGTTGTGTTTGTGGGTTCTGTTTTTCTCTCTCCTGAGCCCTCGCTCCAAATACAAAGTGAGACTCATACACAAATAGTGTCGGAGGTATTGGAACGAGTGGTGCAATGCTTTAATTACAAGTGGTCCAGTTATTAAAATTGAATTATACATATATAATACAGTATACGTATTCAGCATTGTTACATGCACTTGTTTGTTAATGACAGGACTCAGAGGACAACAAGACGAAAAAATGACAGAACAAAAAATAAACTTTCTTCTCAGCTCCCTCTCAGCTGATGCTCTGCACGTCAGAGCCAGGACTTTGTCATCTGCTTCCAATTTCTGAATTAAGCGTCTCCCATTCAGGGTCAGTCAATTAGCTGAAAGTCTCCTGGACGCGGAGGCGGCGGAGGCCTCCAGCACTGTAGCCAGGGCCAGCGGAGTCCAGCGCTTCTGTCAGCTTCCCGCTTCTGGGTCTCTGTTCTGGAGGGCTCGATGCCGAAGCCCCTTGGTGCGGGGAACAATGGGGGGACGTGATGGGGCATGACTAGGCCCCTGTGACCCAGTTTGAAAATGAGGGTTTACAAAAAAGAGCTATAAAAACCCCCAGAAACAAGGGTGGTATTCTTCTGCGGCTACCGCCTGCCCAGATGATAATTACCAAAGATAATTGATTGTTTTTTCTGCCAGAGGTGTGTGTGTGTGTTGGTGGTAGGGTGGTGGTGGTGTGTGTGTGTGAGTGTGTGTGTGTGTGTGTGTGTGGGGGCAGTTTTGTTTGTTGGGGGTTGACAGCACCAGCCCCCGGTGAGCCAAGCTTTTTTTGGTTTTGTTTTTTTTTTTTTGGTTTCATTACTGTTGTTCATGTGAATCATACTAATGTGCTGAGGTAATAATGAACTGGACATTCTTTCAGCGTGTCCAGCTAAGGTGTTTGGTTTTCACATTATCTGGGTTAGGGGCCACCTTGAAAAGAGTCATCAGTGAGTGAAGATTGGGGGAGGGGGCATCATCAAGCACCACACTTTGGCCTGGCAGTGACCAGCAATAATTAAAGTGAGGCTTCAGTGGATATTGCTACTGCTAAATGAACTCATAACTGTTGGACTCATAACAGTGGGTTCCACATCATCCTGATGCTGTGTTTCTATGGCAATGTGTTTCCCATGTGGTTCGGTGCCAGCCAATCACTGTTTTCGTTTCATAGCCAGAGACTTCACGCTGTAGTACAAGAGGGGTCAAGGCTGAGGTAGTAAAGGAAATACATCAATCGCCAGCCCTAGCAGAGCCACCACCCTCTCTGTTTTACAGATCAGCCTAGATCTCTTCACTTTGTAAGTCTTTTTTCAGCAAGACTGGTACTAAAAAAATAAGAGAAATGAATAACTGATGAACATTTTAGCAAAGTTTGTCCTCCTTACACTCCATTGAGACTGTTTCCCATGTGTACTGATGCTTTGGTTAATAACCAATCAAAAATCACTGCTTTTTATATTATCTGCAAATAATTCTTACTTGAAGATGAATAACTGGATGAATAATCTTTCCTACACATCTGTGTGCTGTTTATGTGTAGGGCAAGTAAAGGTAATTGCTTGTTCCCATAACAAGACATGTCTCTTAGATCAACTTTGATTTGTTGTTAGATTTTCATCAGGTAGGAGCACAGTAGTGATGTCACCTCGCATTAATTCCTGTTGAAGCCGCACACAATCACATCCACACGCCCCCAAACACGCTATATTTCCAAAAGGTACATTGTGTAACCACAGGAACCACCAAGCATTGCTGCTTCTTCATTGGTGTTTATTCACCGTTTAAACACAAAGAACTCAGCTTTACAGGGCTGGCAGAGACAAAGCACCAACAGACGCTCGGGAGGAACCTCTTTCTACACAGGAGAAACACTGGGGTGGCTACTTTGCGCAGCTCCGACCGAACTTGAAGGGACGCAAGCTCAGGAGCAGTCCCTCACCTTTGTTATTCTCGGCGTTTCGTTAAGTTTGTTGGATTTATGGGGTGCCGTGTGGCCGGCGGGGAATTTGAAACCCGGGCTGTGAGTAATTCACATCTCCTTTCTCAGAGCCCTGCACCTGCGTTCCGAGAGCGTGCGAGAAACAGAGTGCAAAGAAGAGCCCGCGGGATTGTGCCACATGCACTCCCAGGGCACATAGGTCAAAAATAGGCCATATTCTCACATATTTATGACATCGGGGTCCTTATATTATTGTACGTTATCGTTTCTTTTAAAGAACAGTGTTCCACCTCCAAATGAGGCAGATTCTGCTATGATGCACGGCTCAAAAAGTCAATTTCATATCTTTTCAAAAATATAGTCAAAAATTCTTCCTGAATGCCTTATATTTAGAGTAAAGTTCTGCCCCAAATTGTTATTATTACTGTTTGTAACGAATGCTGATGCAGTAAAGAATACACACCTCCAAACATCACCAGACAGGTTTTTAAATTAGAAATGTACCTAAATGAAAGATGATGAATCACCCATCTGTTTTAATCTGTCATTTATTTTTCAATAAAAATAAAACACCCTCAGAACAGATACTTTTATATTATTTGAGGGGGAACAAATGGAAAAGTGTCCTTGTATATTTCTGTATAACTCCTTATCTTTTGCTGAAGAACAGTGGAGCAGAGGGGTCTTTGGAGGGGCCGTATGACTGAGAATAGCCGCTGAAAATAGGCATGCCTCTTTGATGCCTCCCATGCCACCCCCCTACCCCCCGCCACTCTGATTTTATTTTCATTCCTGACAGCAGACTGACACAGATGCTCACCTGTTTCCAATTACCATCCCTGAGTCACTGGCCGGGACCTTGCGGTTTGGTGCGTCAAACACGCAAGATTATTCTTCCTAATCCCCTCTTTGTCCAGGTTCCCCCCATTGTGTTGCATCGCCGTGGAGACGGGCCCCTCAGTCTACCTCACACTCTGCAAACACACGTTTTCCAACTCGTCCTCGCTCTCTCTGCATCCCTCTCTCTCTCGCTCTCTCTCTCTCGCTTGCTCTCTCTCTCTCTCGCCCTCTCTCTCCTTATCAATCTCTCTTTCTTTTTAGGTATATCCTTCTTACTCTTGATTTGCTTGCATATAAATCAATACTCAAAAAAAGAAAAGCTTGATTGAGAAGTTGACAAAATTGAGAGGAGAGTGATGCAGAGTGATGCAATGTTCACTGTTAACAACGAACCTTTTAAGCATTTTAAATGAAGGGCAGTTAAAAGTCTCTTGTCTCTCTTTCCCTCTTTTTCTAGATGTTCCTTGCGGCCTTGTCCTTCGCCTATTTCGCTAAGGCCTTATCCGGGAGCTATATGAAAAGCACAATAACCCAGCTGGAGAGACGCTTTGATATTCCCAGTTACTTAATAGGAGTTATAGATGGAAGCTTTGAAATAGGTTGGTATTGTTTTTATATGCATTACTGGTGTCCCCAGTAAACTATTTTTATGCACTGGTGTTTCAAAAAAAAAAAACATTGTGGATGGGCCATATACTGTATGCATCCTCTAGAAAAAACAAAACTACTCTTGGAATGAACTGTTACTGTTATCCAACTAGTCAGCTGTACATCTATTAGGTTGGACATTTTGAAGAGGGCGAGTCATTTAAAAGTATTTTTGGCTTGTTGAAATTAAATATATGCAACACTGGCCACTAAAAGAAAAACCACAGCTGGAGCTCTGGGTGTTACCAACATTCTTCAACAAGAATAATAACCTCCATTATCAGGAGAGCTGCAGTTTGTGTTCATCAGTTGAGTCGGAGTGTAAGTCAAGCTCCAGCTAGTGTGTTATATCAGTGCTCGATATGTGTAAAATATCAATGTCAAGAGCAGTGCACAGTACACAGGCAGAAAGTGGAGTCATAAACCTACTGAGAGCCACTGTTCCACTGAGTCACTTTGTGTCAAACTAGTTCCTGAAGCTAAAGCTAAAGCTTCCTGAACACCATAATGAATGGAGATACCATAGGCTGTCAATAAATGAATTTGATGAGCCAATCTAAACCTGTGCTCCCTATTGGAAAACACTGTGGTTGGTTCAAGGCTGATAGCACTTGATAGCTCCATTCATGTTGGGATAGGGGGTCTGAGCACTACAGACATTGCAGTGGAGCATAAGTGTGGTTCAGCAAGGGAGGCCAGGTGTTAATTGCTCACTCTTTCTTTTGAGATTACACTGGCCAAGTGCTCAAACTGCAGGTCACTCTGGCTTTCAGACCAACCTCCCCATTCAAGACCCCAGAGACCACTGGTTCTGCATTCACATTTCAGCAAGCAGCGTTTCCATGGGAACAGAGCAGTGGTTCCAGGAGCATCACAGATCTTCTTTCAGTGAGCTGGGTCAACCATGGAGTCTGTATTTTTTTTTTTCCTGGCTGTCGCAGGCAAATTGCTTGTGTCCATGAAAATTTTTTAGCAGTGGAAGACCACCGGGGAGCAAGGGTTCAGAGCAGCCGTATTTGACTGGCGAGCTTCAACATGGACTTTGTGCCATGTCTCCAGATGGAAAGACTTCCCTGTGCTACTTTTGTGGAAAACGCCCAATGTGAACAATGGAGCAGTGCATACAAAATGCAAAACCAATGCGCTGACTTTTCGGTCTGGTCCTTTCCATTGCGGATGTAATGTTCTCTGCCGAGTTTTCAAGTGCTACTTGATTTCCTGGTGACTCAGTGTGGAGTGCAGCAGGGTTCAGCCAAACAATAGCCCATGAAGAATGGACAGCATCCAGCACAACCTTGAAAAGTAACAGCGGACCACAGACAGAAGAGGCTATCCATTGGGCTCTTTCACCAAGCCTTTCCACCTGTTATCTTGCACCGGCAATGCCAATTGGCCAGTGCTCTATAGCTGTTGCGACATTCTAAAAAAAAAGAAAAACAGAGTGTTCTAAACCACATTATCCTAACATTCCAGGTCTGGATTCTGGATTCAATCAGTGGTGGTGGTACTGTGTTGAGGTTTAGGTGATCTGTCTGCTCACCTGCTCATCTGAAACGTTCTCTTGTGCGTTTTCCCCAGGTAATTTGCTGGTGATAGCGTTTGTGAGTTACTTTGGGGCCAAGCTACACAGGCCAAAGATCATTGCAATTGGTTGTCTTCTAATGTCTATCGGGACATTCCTAATTGCGATGCCACACTTCATTATTGGACGGTGAGTAGGTCCAACTGGTTAACACAAAGCCCTTATTAATTTCTCAGAACTTGGATAATGGATGGAGACTTGTCAGATTAGATTCATGTCAGTGGTCCCATTATTATTATTATTTTTACATTACTTTCTGCTGTTATCATTAAATGAACTGGTGATTTTTTTAGATTCACATGCTGTCTTTAACTTGTTGTGCGTATGTTTTAATCTAAACCTGTCTGTTGGTCAATGCATGCCATTTTGCTCCTTTCATTGGAGAATTTCAAATTACAGAACATGCATAACTGTACGTTGTAACAAAGGTGTCACGTAGTGTCACAGCTGAATGTTTAACAGAAAGTGTTTACTCAGTAAAATCAGCACAGTACATCAATACATTGGTGTTTCAAACAACTGCTGACATCAACACACTGACATTTAAGCAAACCACAAATGTCAACACACTGACATTTAAAAGTTCTGCGAATGTCAACTCATCAGCCCTGGATAGACATTGGATCTCATGTTCGATGTTTGGTGGGCCGGTTGCCACTGTGCACGGCTCTCATAGGAATCACATTGGTTCAAGGTGCCTGGACGACAGGGCATGTTTCATTTGCTGGGAGCTCGCTGTGAGATTATCAAAGACGTAGTTGATTACTCTGTGAAAATTTGACCTTGCAAAGCAGAAAGGGCACTGTGTAAATGACTGTCTGAAGCAGTATGGGACTAGCTGTGCATGCAAATTATTGCCAATGTGCTGTATATATCTATACTCTGTATACCCTTTTCTTGTTATTGTGCTGAATTCCTGCAACCTGTCTGGTTATCTAATGGTGCACGATGCTTTTTCCTCCTCCCCTGCTAAACAGTCACATTGGTGTTTTGTACGCAGCTATAAGTTCGAAACGTCAATTAGATCTTCAGTGAACTCAACCAATAACCTCTCTCCATGTCCAGCAAGCTCACCTGACCCTCTGCCTGCAGGTGATAGGCCCTCTATACTGCCCAGTGCAGGTAAGATGTCACACACCTGTAAATTTTGGCTAATGCTAACCTATTCTTTTGTCCCTGTCTAATCCGGAGCACAGTCCTTCAGTGGGTTTCCCGAGTTTAGATTTGTTTGGTTTAGTGTTATCTACAGAGGGACTGACACAAACTCAAGCCAGCCTACACACAGTGTAGAAGTCGACATGGATATATGGGTGTATGCTGTCTGAATATTGCAATATGCTATCTTGAGAGTTGCATCATCAAAACAGTTGCATCATTGTCAAAATCATGCAAGACAATAACGTGGTGCTGTATATATGCTCAGGTTACCCATGTGCATGGTTTCCATAATGATCACAGTATATGACATTTTATTGTGCATCTATTCTAGAGAATGTTTGCTTGAATGAATGCATGCATCAATAAAAAAAAAATCACTGGTGATAAAACACTGATGTTCAGTGTTTTGGTGTTATATTGGGTTAATAGAATGTCTCGTGCAGCCCGTTTAGAAGATAACTAAATTATCAAAATTCCTTCATGGACTAGACTCCAAGATAAGGCAAGTTTTGGTGTTATTTGGGGCAAACACTGACTCTTTTGGCAGTAGGAACATTTTTACCACTATGATGATAATGATAACAAATACAGTGTGACTGTTGTCTCATGTCGAAAGGCATTAAGGGAATGAAGGCCTGTCACTAGAAGTATTGTTGTCACACTTTCTATATCACTCACAATATTTCCATTAGATTGTCAAACCAAATTCAGCACAACACATCTTGTGGTAGCAAGGACCTGAATTCATCTTTCATAGAAAAAAGAGGGTTCTTTAACAGAGTCACTAAGCAGTGGTTAACTCATTTAAACCAGTTATTTTGCATCTTCCCGAACAGTCGACTCAATAAAAATATCCAGTGTTTGTCGTGAAGTCAGCTGACATTCATTTCTATTCTTTAATTAATGTGTCTTTTCATAGTCATGCAAAGTTGTAAATTGACTCTTTTAATGTAACATAATTTCATGATAACAGAAATATAGCTGCTGCCTGTTGTTCCTCTTCTGTCTCTCTCCCCCATGTAAGGGTGTGTACGGGAGTCCAGCTTCTCCATGTGGATCTATGTTTTCCTGGGAAATGTGTTGCGTGGAATCGGTGAGACCCCAGTACAGCCGCTGGGAATCTCGTACATAGACGATTACGCCCGCGAGGAAAACGCAGCCTTCTACATAGGTACCCCATCCTTGCCCACACACAAAGGAAAGTGCCGGAAAGCAGGAAACATGCGCTAGTGCATAGTGACTCAGTGTGCTTTGATGGGCAGTATGGTGCGTTACTTTGAGATGACTATCAGTCACGTACTTTTCCACATTTTTTTTCCTGTTGATGTGTCATTACCGCCTTGGAGCATTGATTAGTTTTAAATGTTGGCCATTAAATATCCTTCTTTCAAGAAAAAGCAGAGGCCAAGATTTTTCAAACTGCTGTCCTTTGACAGACTGTTGGCAACAGCTTGGGTTGTTGTGATGCTCATGCTGGCTTGTGTTTTATGTTCCAGGCTGCGTTCAGACTATTTCCATAATTGGCCCGGTGTTTGGATATTTACTGGGATCTCTGTGTGCCAAAATATATGTGGACATTGGATTTGTAGACATGGGTGAGTACAGGAGTGAGAATTACTGAACAGAAGGCTATGCTTTCCCATTGACATTACACTATCCAACTGACACTAAAAATTTATGTTGTAAAGTTATCTTGTTGAAATTATCCTCTGTGAACCACAAGTACTGCATGCTACCTAGGATCTGGAGTGGTGCTGTGTTTTGTATTTCCTCTAAAACCCAAATCACTCATTATAATTGAATTGATTATATCATGATTGGTTATGCTAAATGACCATGTGACTAATGTAGTCAGCATGTAATGATTTGCAGAAGACCTAGACAACTTATGAGTTATGCAATGTTATGAAAATTCTTGGCTGACTCTTCTGAAAGACTTGCAGCAGGAAATGTCTGTTCCTGTTTAATTAGGTTTAACATGCTTTAGACAAGTCCAGAAAACATGATCTGAGAGCCCATCTCATTAAGGACTTCAGTTAATTATTCCGTATCTGTGGCTGGATGAAATCCAGAACTAATCTGGCCCTCAACGACTGGAGTTTCTCTGGACTATACACTCTCTCACATTTCTGTATCCCAGCACTCTAGAACATAAACTCTCCCAGCATGCTTTGCTGGGTTCTGCCACTTCAAGGCATAAATTTTTCCCAGCATGATTTACTGTGTCCCATTGCTGTCGACCTTGCTGTGCTGTGTTTTGCTACCCTAGGCTCCAGACCACATTCTTTCTCCCAGCATGCTTTGCTGTCCTTCCCTCCCCACAGACAGTATCACGATTACCCCGGGTGACGCTCGCTGGGTGGGGGCCTGGTGGCTGGGGTACCTCATCGCGGGGGTGATCACCCTCCTCTCGGCTATTCCCTTCTGGTTCCTGCCCAAGTCCCTGCCCATGCCAGAGACCCGGCGAGATTCCAAATGCTCCCCCGAGCAGTCCTGCTTCATCAAAGACTCTCCACACAGAGAGCAGAAGTACAGGGCAGAAGAACCTGCCAACTTCCTGGAAATGGCAAAAGGTGAAGGACAGTAACCACCATTTTCTTTTCATACCTACACTTTTAGCCTCTGCACTCAGTATACAACATGGATGAGAGGGGTTGTGGTATATAGTGTGTAGTTAGGGGATCTTGCATTACAGCCTGTGGGGTGTAAGTTCAAATTCCATGTTAGCATTCTGCTGTTGATGTTTTTTTGCTTGTGTTGTACTCTGCCTCACTTGTAAGTGGATAAAAGCGTCTGCCAAATGAATGAATGTAAATGTAAATGATGTTCTACTTATCCATAATTGCTTCAGCAATATCTTACAGTATGTAAAATGTAAACTAAGTAAGTTGCCATGGATAAGGCCATCTACTTATCAGGTTATTAGTGTAATTCTTAAAATAACAGACATGTTGATGGAATGGTTTTGATGATAACAGTAACCCGTTAATAATGATACTCAATTTCAGTTATTCATATTTTGCAATTTTAGAAGTTTTTGAGACCTCTACTGCTTGATGTACACAGTGTATTCTTCAGCTTTCATGCAATAATGATTACTACTAACAGTAAAACTCATTCCTTTCTTAGAGTTTCTACCATCATTGAAAAACCTGTTTGGAAATCCTGTGTACTTCATCTATCTCTGCGTGACCATCATCCAGTTCAACTCCCTGATCGGCATGGTCACATACAAGCCCAAATACATTGAGCAACATTATGGCCAATCAGCATCGAGAGCAAACTTCCTAATGGGTATGTGACCTCATTTTTGTTTTTCTGATCATTCTTCATACAAGTTATGACATTCTGGTGATAATTGTACTGGTAAAACATGAATGAAAAGAACAGTTCATCCCTGAATCTGTGAATTAATTATGTTAACAGACTGCTGTGAGCAAGATGAATTGTCTTGAGTTTTTTTGTAAATCAGCTTTAATGTTTTTACCCTTTCATGGCATTTAGTGAAAAATTTATGGCCTGTATTTTTTAAAGGTAATGTAAGTAGGCCATTAAATCTCTAAATCTGAAACTGACATAAGGCTTTCACTTCAACATGAAAGAGCATGTTTTAATGAGGGCCAGTAATGGCTCTACTCTGTGAAATATGGAATTTCAACCACTGTGACTGTGCACTGATGTGCAGCTGATGTGGCGACATGGCTTATTTATGTTCCCTTCTGTCGTACTTTGCGTTCTCTCCTTTCAACCGTCAAAGTGTTTTTTTTTTTTATCAACCGTTCAACTGTTTTTCATCTCTCCTGTCTCGATCTCATGGCTTTAAGCGTGGATGAGATGACTTTGATATAAATGAGGGTGCAGTGTCTTTGGTGCTGTTGGGAAATGAGTGTTCTTGACGCCTGTCAAGCTGGGGAGTGTGTAGCACCCCCAACCCCCCTTGAACTTGCCCTGCTGGCACAGGTGTCATCAACATCCCGGCAGTGGCCCTGGGGATATTCTCCGGGGGCGTGATCATGAAGAAGTTCAAGCTGAGCATCATGGGAGCGGCCAAGTTTGCCTTCGGGACCTCCCTCCTGGGCTACTTTCTGTCCCTCTTCTTCTTTGCCATGGGCTGCGAGAACTCCAAGTTTGCAGGGATAACCATGTCTTATAAGGGGTAGGTCTGCAGGAGTTTTGGAGATGGGTCTCTTACCCAAAGGCTGTTGGTCTGACACCCCTGAAGAAATAAATGTCTAGTTGGATAAATTAGTAATATCTAAAAATATAAGATGTATTATTTGCCCTGGATGAGCAAAAAATGTAATGCAGAAAGGAAAGAAACATGTCTCAAGCACCACAGGAGTTAGGCCACTTTAAGTCAGCGCTGTTCCGTAGTGATATTCGCTGCCATTTGTGACTTTTAATAATTGATTATTCATTTGTTAGTTGTAGTGCCAAGTCAGTCGTGCATCAAGTAAACAGCGCACATTTTGACTGGTGTGACGTCAAACTGTACATCGTTGTCAGTTTGTTGTATTTGTTGTTACCCTTACAAATCGTCTCCTCTGTTAAATGCATGGCATTCAGAATGATGCATCTCAGAGGTGTTGGCAACTAATGACCAACTAACTGTCTCGCTCCCTGCGTGTACCATCACGAAGAGTGGATGGAATATCCTACCATGAGAGGGCGCTGTTTGCAGACTGCAACTCCGGGTGCCTGTGCTCTGGGAAAGAGTGGGACCCCGTGTGTGGAGAGAATGGGATGACATACATCTCGCCCTGTCTGGCAGGTTGCCAGTCATCCAGCGGATCTGGGAAAAGCACTGTAAGATGCCCTCCTGCTGCTGCAACTGTATACGTTTCACACTGTATTAATTATGGCGTTATATATAAAAAGCCCCTACTGCAGATGTGATGAGTGTTCCAGGGAAAGGCCTGAGCGTTCAAGACATGTACACATTCAAAATATGAACGCATCTCCACAGAAAATGAAATGGTTTCAGAGAGAACCAAAATTGATGTTTAAAAATGCTTACATAGATGAAATTCAATTGGCAATTATTTATTATTTGTTTGTTTGTTTTTTAATTGCTTCAGTTGTGCAGGCACTCTGTCCAGTTTAGGGATATTTGAAGACTGAAACACCTTTCAGATCAGGACAGTTGTTAGCTCTTTTTGTTAGGTCAGATATCAAAACCTGCCAAGCATTATGCTTTCATTTTAAGGTGAACTAAAGTACCCTTTGGGCAGTTGTGCTTTACTAATAAAATCTTTTGTTTGCAATTACCTCTTGACAAATAACTCAATTTGCTTGTATGAGAAGAAATAGAGGCTATATTTTTATGAAAAATAAACAATATTTAAACAACTGCAGATCATTACATGAGTTCTCTAGTAAATCTTTAACTAGCTAGTAAATTTAACTTTCCCCTCAGGAGAAACACATGTTAGGTTTGACTTGGCAGTGCACGTGTTTTCAGTCCAAATGTGAAGGACCAATAAGCTAGTACAATAGAAGACATAACGCACACCAGTAATTCAGCAAAAGAACTGCATTAAACATTTACTGCCTCATATTTATTTTTAGCAATGAATTCTCTGTGTGTTTTCAGTAAGCAGTACATCTACAGTCTTGTGCTTCTTCTGTATTAAAAAATAAAATTTAAAAGACTGTTCACAGACAGAGCAGTCTTTCAGATATGACTTAGTCAGTCACAAGAACCCCAAACAGCTGCCGAAAATGATCTCTGCGGATGGCTTCTAAAAATACAAATTGGCTTTGACAAAATCTCAAAAAATGAGATGAGATGCAAGAAAGAAATATTCTGGTATGAGTAATTAAGAGATAAGAATCATGTTAAAGTGCACGGTTTAAACATGGATCCTTTACACACAAAGAGTATGTACTGACTGGCTAAATAAATGAAGTTAAAAACAGACCTCTCTCTGTTGGCTTCCTGCTAGTACTGCAGCTGTATTTTGCCTTTGCTCTGCATCTTGCCAAAAGAGTTTTGACGCATATTTTATCCTTCTGGGCAGAACAGTGTGTTGTAATTACAAAAACATGTTGTAATTACAAGAGTACTTGATTTCCTGTGATGCCTTTAAAGTGATTTAAAGTGCGTGTTCAGGAAGATGACATTCAGTTGAGAAAACAAGATTCAATTCCCAAAGATCCGGTTCAGAGACGGGTTTCCAGGAACATATTGTGTTGCAAAAGGACTACCTGTAATAGAACATGTGGGTGCTCTTGGTTCTGGGACTTGAAACCCCAGAGTCAGTACATAATTTTCAGTATAAATCAGTCGTCTGCAGTGATAACGGGACATTACTGTAACTCCACTATAAATCTACTGTGGTGGCACTGTAAATCTAATGTAACTCTAAACTAAATCAACTGTAAATCCACTGTAGCTCCACCACGAATCTAATTTAATGCTACTTTGATTGAGTTGTACTGTAAATCTATTGTAACTCTACTGTAATTCTAAATTAACTGTAGTTTGACCACATCGCACTGTAAATCTACCATAACTCTACAGTTTTATGACTTGTTTGGTGCATACATGGTGGCTCTACTGTATCTCAGTTTGGTATTGAGTATACAGTGGGACTGCATGGTGCAGTATCTCTGTTTAGCGTTTAGTGCTCTCCTGGTGAGCCGTGATGTGCCGTCCTCTCAGTCTCCTCTCACCGGCGCCCCCAGGTGTTCGAGCACTGCAGGTGTGTGGCGGCGGCGATGGCGGCGACCGGCGCGGGATCCGGGAACCTGACGGCCACAGTGGGGCACTGTCAGGACCGGGAGGGGTGCGACCGGGTCTTCCCCTACTTCCTGGCCCTCTCCGTCATCAGCTCCTTCATCATCTCGCTGGGTGGGACACCAGGCTATGTGCTCCTCATCAGGTCAGTCCACAGTGACCGGCAGTGCCACCTAGCGCAAAGGGCCATCTGATCACCATGGCAACCTGTGCATGATGGTCTGAGGGCGCTAAGACTTGGCCTTAGTCTGGCACTTTTTAAGGCACTGTTTAAATAAAGCTATGAAAATGATTTGATTGCAGCATTCATCAGAACAAGTTTTTTTTTTTTCCCTGCCAGCTATTGTGTGTAAGAAAACCAGAGCATACACTGAAAAATTCTGAGCATTTGATGGCAGCTGATGATGATGATGATAAGAAGGAGTCTGAACATGTGCCCTTTTTATAAATACTGTCATCCCCTCCAGTGCAGTGCTGGCTGGTGCAAACACACAGACATCCAAACGAATGCATTACTAAAGCGTCTGCTCATTTAAATTTGCATAATGTCTGTTCATGACTCTTCTGAGTTACAGTATCAGATGGTGTCTACAGTAACATGTGATCAGTGATGACTTGGGATAGATGAGAAATTCTGAACATATACCCAATGTGACAGCAAATATGGCTGCACTACAGCTCTAGTTATAAGCAGCAATTTTAGGATGTGCTATTTCCCTTTCCACTCATATACACGCATTCTTGCGCGCGTGCACACACACACACACGCACAGTGCTCATGTGTTAGTCTCTTGGATACGCAAAACTGGATCAGCTGACCGTGTTGGAATACTTCGCCTGTCTAGGACAAATTAGGTTAGTGTCCTTTCCCGCTTGTCTTCATTTGGGTCAGCGTATGTCTGTTAGCATCTGCTTTCTTAGACTGGACCCATTTTGTATGACCAAAGACGCTGTCTTAGTTCTTCTAATGAGACTGTATTCCGAAAGCATCGTTTTGTGTGCTTGTGTGAGTAACCCGCCACAACACATCAGAAACTGCCCTGCCTTCCTCAGACAGCAGAGGCTCCTTTTCCAAGCTCTGACGCTGTACCTTCAAAAAGTGAAGGTATTGTGGTCAGAACTCACTCAACTGTGTTGTCAGCTACTGGTTTTGAGCTGTTACATAATGAAACAGACTATGGGAAATAATATTCCTTTTTAAGTTTGCTGATGTTTAGAGGATATATTTTTTTTACACTGGGAAACAAAGATAAATTATTGAGAGTTTGCGTGCTTGTTCTACATCTGTTTATATTTTTGTAAATATGATCTCTTTTTTGCCATTTCATTGATGCCACATTGTTGTATGTACACATGTACAATATATAGATGTGTTTATTTATGGGTTATTTTTTTATAGGTGCATCAAACCAGAGTTTAAATCCTTAGCATTGGGATTGCACACTTTGGCCACTCGAACCCTTGGTGAGTCCTGTGGAATTTTTTTGATACAACATGACACAATTCGTGATTAATGCTTTAATTACTGCTTTAAATAATGCTGATCATGCTTTATCTAAACCATCAGAAGCCTGGCACTGTCTGCCAGTGGGGCCTTTTGTGTAAATCATCAAACTGAAACTTCAGTTGTTTATAATCTGTCAGATGATTATTACGCAACGATATGAACTAGGTCTAATGTCTCCCGCACACCTGTCTACTGTTTAGTTTTTAAGCATGCATGTGCCCTCACAGCAAGGAAAGTCACACCTAAGCAAAGAGATTCGCTTCAGGGCAAAACGTTCATTTATTCTGCCACCCAGACAGGTGTAATGTCTGTATTTTGAAACGGCTTTTGGGGAGTGTCTGTTCACTGAAGGTTTTCCCTCTCTGCTGGGTGTGGCCGCAGCGGGAATCCCAGCTCCAATATACTTTGGCGCCATCATTGACACCACATGCCTGAAGTGGGGACACAAGAGGTGTGGAGGGAGAGGGGCCTGCAGGATCTACAACACCACAGCCTACAGGTACTCTCACCTGACACTCTCCTGTAAAAATGCAGTTTCATCCAATATTGCTCTGCTATGGTACTGTCTATCACCTGTCACTTCTCTGTAAAAAATGCAGTCATTACATTACAGGCATTTAGCAGATGCTTTTATCCAGAGCAACTTACATGGATTATAATTTTTTATATGTTACCCATTTATACAGCTGGATATTTACTGAGGCAATTCTTGGTTAAGTACCTTGTCCATGTGTACAACAGCAGTGCCCCCGCAGGGAATCAAACCAGCAACCTTCCAGTTACAAGCCCTGTGCATTACCACTATACTACACTGCTGCCAATATAGTCATCTAAATATTGCACTGCTAAAGTTCTGTCAATCACCTGACATTCCTCTGCTACAGGGCTGTCTGTCACCCGACACCCCTCTGCTAAAGTGCTGTCAGTCACCAGACAGTCTTCTGTAAAATTGCTGTCATTTAGCCAACACGGCTATGCTGAAGCACTGTCAGTCACCCAACATTGCTGCCTAAGTGCTGTCATTCACCTCGCACTACAAGTGCCGTCAGTCACCTGACACGTCTCTGCTAAAGGACTGTCAGTCAATTATCACTGCTCCGCTTCAGTATTGTCATGCATATAATATGCTCTGCAGCTGTCGCTTAGCGTATAATGCAGTAGCTCTGACACAACTGTACTGCATGGCTGCATATGTCAGTGATATGTGTGTAGTTTGACCAGTAAGCCCTAGCAAAACTTCTGGAGGGATCTAGTTGAATCTAGAGAGACTCACGTCCCATAACTATTGCACAGGTAACACCTTGGGGAGTTTTAGGCTGTTCGCAGTAGCCAGGAGTCTGTCGCGTGAAAATGAAGACAGCAACCTGCAGTGTCCACGTAATATCGTCTTCCACACGGTCAAAAATGGGGAAAAGCAGCACTGCGTTCAGAAGCACACATCTCAGAAAGAAGCAGGCACATCATCTTGGCACGACGGGAGTGTTTACACTGAACAGATGTCACACTGTCAAGATATAAAAAAAACGATTTGACATGTTGGTTGATAGCTATGATTGGAATGAGCTTTGGCTCTCTTATCACAGACAGCAGGTCTGTAATCCAGCATTTACACCAGAGTCTCCTCTCACTCCACCACCCCGAGCTCCGCCGTGTGTGTGGTGCTGTATTTAGACAGCTGATGGCTGGATTTGATATAGGCAACTAGTGTTAGACACAGGGAGCAAGTGAAGATATTCTTATAATGCTGTCTTAGGCAGAGCGTGAGAAATGTCACATCAAGTAGACAGGAACATACCACTGCTAATCAACTAAAAATCTGCAGCTGCCTCAAAACACAGCTTTGATGGTACTATACTGAGTTGGTAGATCTGTCTACCCCGTTACAGGTGCTAAGGAGACCATTGTCTGATTTTTGGTTTGGGGTCTCAAGGCCCCTATTCTTGCCTGATTGAAAAAATTGGTGATGCCACCCTGACTGCACTCTCTCGTTCTCTCTCGTTCCCTCTCCCTGTCTCTCTCTCCCTCTCCCCCGCTCTCAGGATAGTGTACCTGGGCCTGACGCTGGGGTTACGGACCATCTCTTTCTTCCTGTGCGTGCCGGGATTTCTGCTGCTCCAGACGCACATCCGCAAAGAGGAGAAGAGCGCCCTGGAGAACGGGGGGTCGGAGGTCGAGTCTCTGAGGAAGGAGGAGCCCAACTCCCTGCACTGTGACCAGTTCTTACAGTCCACCGGCTACAACCCCGACAGGGAGACACGGTTGTGATTTCCAGAACTCTCCCCCCCCCCATTTCCCGAAGCGTGCGAGACACGCGAGGAAGCCCTTGGTCGCAGCCAACCGTAGGACATAAATTATGTATTTGTACCGGACCTGTGTAGATTATGTGAAATAAAAGAAAGTTGTTTTTAATATAATTGAAATAATATTTCTTGAATGTACATGCTGTGTTTTGCAACGACAACAAAAATGGAACTCATTTTGTAGCATAAAAATGTAATTTTTGTATTTAATTTTATGAGCAAAGATTTGATTTTAAATGGTTTATGTAGACAACTAAGTAAGTAATAGTCTAGTTTGTGTCTGTATTTTTCTAAGAAATTGTGCACAATATACTGGCAGTTTGATGCAGTCTGTTGTTGAGCCGTTCCCCTTTTCTTGGGCTTGGGTTTAATTTCAAAAATGGTAATTCACACCCAATATTGTGGGAACATTGTAACAATGTCTTGCATTAGCATTGCAGTTGAGCAGTAATATTCAGCACAAAGACACTTAAGACTATTTAAATGGTGGAATTTGTGGTGGCACCATTGTTTTCTCACCATCCTGAACCTGTTTTTGACTATTCTGCAGTGTTGGCAAGCATTCCAGTCACCTTTGTGCACCGCCATGAAATAATTAAGTTTGACAAAAAATGGTTTTCTGCTAAAAAATCTGTAATCTGGTATAATCAAAATCGACTGTCATCTGACCTCTTGGTATAATTTAATTATATAATGCACAATGTACTGTCACAAAAGTACTATTATGAAACTACAGCAGGAATCACTGCCTGATGGCTGAACCTAATGTAAATTGGAAAGCTGTTTGAATGAAAAACAAAAACAGGACTGGGATCGTTGTCAGTTTAAAGATACATTCTCTGCCTCCTGTTTCCTGTTAACAGGTTGCTACCGGTAGGATGGTTGCCCCTATGAGCTGTATACTGTAGGAAACTGTTTGAAAGTAGAATTAGGCCAGTAAAATATAGCATTGCAGCAGATTACTATAAGGACTCACTGTCTTACAGGGCATTTTACAGGCATTATAGGCAGGAATCTGAACTGGCTAATGCAGTCTAGTTTTTCTCTTAGATTTCTTATCTATAACTTACACTTGTATGTGGCCATGTTATCATTTTATGTATAATTCTCTCCTTCAAGCATTTAACACTGAAAGAACCTAGCGTAGAGCAGGTCTTGTGTGCAGTGGTCAGAGAGGTGCCCTATGATCAACAGGAAGCTGTGCAGTGTCAGGTGACTTTACCACAAGCCTTATTTAATACCTCATTGTATTAAAATTGTCTGATTGTATACACACTCCGACTATATACAGTATACACCGCGCCACCAATGTGCCTAGGGTAACACTGATTTAAATACATCTGGTTTTACCACAAAATGACTAATTGCTGGCTCCAGTCTTTCCCTGTTCATGATGGTGTTTGTCTTTCCTTTCTCATAACTGGCAAATGTTTACCATGCAAACTGTTAACTCCAACTTGATTTTACAATGTCTTACTGGTTCTGGATATAACTGGTTATAGTTGAAGATATGCTATAGTTGTTGTAGTTGAAGATACATATACTGTAAGCCTAATTGCAGCTACTAACCCAGTGACTCCTGAGAGGTAATTAAGCAATACGTTCAGCTTCCCGGACTGTAAGAATGTTTGGAGTGACACCTGATAGTGATCTAACGTACACAGGTCACATAGCAACAGTCACTAGGAACTGCAGGTTCCTCCTAAATCAGAAGAATTCACCCCCTCTTCAGCACCTACCCAACACAACCTCTGGTACAAGTCCCGGTTCTCTCCGGCCTAGACTACTGCAGCTCCCGCCTTGCTACCCTGCCTGCATGTGCAAGCAAACACTTGCAGCTTATTCAGAGTGCTGCTGCTCGATTGGTCAGTAATGTCCCCATATTATCCTGTATCTCCCAATCTTCCTTCACTGGATAACAATGACAGCTTGCATCCGCTTCAGAATCCTGGCATTAGCCTACTAAGTGGTGAGAGGAATGTCGCCGTCTTGATTGCCCAAGCATTGCGGTCAGCTGTGCTCAGGACGCTTGGCTATTTCCCCCTCTTGCATCCCCATCACGCCCGCTGTCTGTCTTGGTGGAACAAGGTTCCTGTTTTGATTAAAACAGCTGCAACACTGGCCATCTTTCATCACAGACTGAAGACCTGCCTCTTCAGGCTATACCTCAACCCCTTTACCTAAGCGTGATCTTTTGACTATCTTATGTACAATTATATATGAGGAAGTACACCTCCAAGTTTTATGTAACTGCGTATGTGGAGGTTTACTTGGATGTGTGCGGTACGTGTTAGCTTTACATTTGGCTTGGTGTAGTCCTTAAAATGTACATATTGCTTTGCACTTACATCTTAACCCATGCACATGCAATGCTAGTCTCAGCAATATCTGTGTTCAGTGGTGTCTTGTTTGTGCAGCTTTTCGTGCCACTTTATTAGATGCACTGTGTACATTGTCCTTGTTCATCGTGAGCTGAAAGCATGATCCTGAGCAGCTTAAAGTACTATGTACAAGTAACATGTACAGGCTTTTCTGCAGCTTTCGTGGGCCCTAGCCGTGGATTACTCCCCCTGTTTTAAATGACATCGGTTCTGGGTTACAATCTCGCCTACTTTTCCCATATCCGTTTGTTTTATGAGATTATACTTTAAGCATGATGGACAGGGTGCAGTGTTCCTTGTAGAGCTTTGTTGAAATCTCCTGGTTTCAAAGAAGAGGTGGTGGATTAGAACAGGATCCTGAGATTCTGGCTTGAAATCTGAAAATATGGCAGAGAAGTTGCTTGTCAGTGCAGCATGGATCAGAGCTTCTGTATCTAAGCCCAGAGGTTCAGCTTTCAGGTCAGAGCTGCTTTCTCTATGAGCTTTTAAGTATAACACACAGGTTCTCCTAGTATGGTAGTGTTGAGTGTATATGCACTTGGGTTACAGTACATCCCGCCTTCAGAACAGGGCTCTGTTGCTGTAATATTTACGAGCTCATGACTCTTCAGCTCGAGTTGTGAGCTTTCATACCTCAGTGGCAGAGTGGGGCATGTGCCCCTCTTCAGCGAAGAAGGTTCCAGGTTCCAGGTACCTAGTTGCAGATATGTGTGTGTGAGAGATCCACACACAGTGCATGATGGGAAAAAAATGTTATGGCGTACCAGAAAGTGGTCTGATTCAACTAATTCAGGCCAAGCCTTTGAGACTTGCAGTGAACCTCAGGGATCAAATCCTGTCTGAGCTTTTTAATTTTGTCTCCTGTTTTTTTTTTCCTTTTAAGTTACAGCTTTAGTTATGACAGGCCTGTACATGGTGTTCACACCCGCCCCCTCCCCCCCAATTCCCAGTGGTTCACAGGGGTGAGGGCCTGCCTTACATTCTTGGGGTCAGGGGTTAAATTTTGTCTGCTGTACTTTTTGTCATATTTTGTTCATGTTAGACCTACAGCTTGTAGAGCTACGATTAGGGGTTGTGCCCTTTGCCTGCACTGTGGGAGTTGCAAGGAAGTTCAAAGCATGCTCAATTGGACAGGAGAAAAATCTCCTGTCTGCAGCGAAAATGGCCGAGGCTTGGTACTCTGGACAACCTGAACAAGTCCGTTAATTCCTTTCAGTTCCCAGGGGTGCAAGAACCAGAAGTCCCGCCTTCAACGCTGACGATTCCTGCCTGGCTGGCTGTTTCAGCTGCCTAAACAAGCCGAGGTCCACACAGTCCCAGAGGTAACTGGCAGAGGTGGTGGGTTCAAATCTTTGCCTGCTCACGGTCATTTCTTTTTGTGTACAAGGTTTTAATTTTGGGTGCAGTGGAGGAGCTGCCCACGGGTGCTTCCTCTGTGGTGGCGGGGCGGAGCTCCTGCTATGGATCCTATCGTGGTCCAGAGCCATGCAGCAGAACAGGAAGTCTCACTCTACTCTCTCCTAAACTACACCCATACAAATAATATATTGAGAATACATTTTAGAGAATGTATTTTTTTAAGCTTAATCAATATATTGAATATATGTAACTTATTACCATTTTGGCATATTGTTATATATTTCTGCTTTGCATCAATATATTTTAAATGTATGTGGAATATATTGTTGGGCTGAACAACATATTTATCAAGATGTTACAATATATTTCATTTTTGTATGGGCACACCCGAGATATGCCCCTTTCAGCTTGAGGCTTTTGAGGACTAAAATAACAGAATCTCATACAAAATTCCAGCATGCAATATATCCCTGTAGCATACTATAGCATTCATACCTTTAGTGATGACTGGAAAAGCAAAAGTTGAATTCTGCTTAAAAATGTATTTATGTTAATTTACATTTAAATTACTTAAATTTATTAAATTAATGCATAAAATACTGTTAAATATGATGCATTTACAATTTCTTGTTAAATATTATTATTTAAAAATATGCAACGCATTCCTTAATCCAAAACAAGATGGGAAAACATGACTCAATTTAACGGCATGTTCAAGAGCCAAAACATTTCGCAAGGTTTTGAAGGGGCACTGACGGGAGGTGATGTCTACAGCTTGCTTAAATATGTACCCTAACAGCCATCAATGGATTTCAGTTCCCTGAAGCACTATTGCAAAATGTTACGCAACGTTACGCTTCTAAACACAACCTGGGTTTACAGTTTACATACAAATAATTACCACTAGGTGGCAGCAAAACCTTATTAATAATATTTTTTCCTTTATGATCCACTTTTCGATTAAAATGTACGACTGGAGCTAGATTTTCTGTCATTTTAGCTTTTCTAACCTTCTTCATTCATTTTGTGACTTATGTTTTTCAGATCTTCCCAACTGCTGAATCAGATTACTGAAACCAAATACCTTCATGACAGTCATCAGGAACGCTGACACAGAGTAGATGATGGAAAACACACTTAAATATATTTATTTGAATCTACAGAACTTGACCTTATGATGCAAGAAGAGCATCTGCTACTTTTCACAAGCTTGGCTATTAACTACAGTCATGAAATAATGACACACACATGCCGGGCGCAGTAACTGCTGTTTGAATATTTATATATTTTTTGTTATAAATTTAACATTTTCATGTGCACAACGCAAAAACAAAACAAAAACCTACATGCACAAACGGTAAAAATAAACAGTTTTACTATGAGAGCCACAAAAACCTAGAGTAAACCATGTATTTCTGTTACATAAATGTATGTATTTCATTGTATAACATAACTGTAAACTGAAAACCAAACACGCTACTAAGTGGCACCCAGTCAACTCACAAAGAGCGTTTACGCATATCTTGAAGGCACTTCCGCTTGGTACAGTAGTAGTGACGAACCACGAACGAGTGAAGCCTCATGAACCCCCGAGCTGTGTGGCGCTATCATGTGTCATCAGGGACCTACTGATGTGAACCGATAGGTCAATAGGCCAACTGATGTGAAGAAGTCCTCTAATTGGTTTAAAGAGGTCAGTGATTGACAGGCTATAGCAGCTTCACCAACCATAGTGTTCATGTCCGCTTGTTTTGTCTGAGAGGTCCATCCCCCAACACTATTAATCCACAGACACTGTGGCAATTCATGTGCAGCTCAGAATCCTATTCAAGTCATACCACGCAGTGTACATATGAAAATATAGTATGTGACCAAAGCAACTGTCAAATACATGCTAACATGTTGCTAACATGAGCAACTCAAAAAATGATTCTGAATTTAAGACGATGAACTACCCTTCATCGAACCTTAAATATACAGTTGCCTCAGAAACAGCATAAAATGTTTTTAAATTCACATACAATGTTTTAAAAGTGGACGGAAAATATCAAGCGAAATGTAGATCCTCATTTTATGGAAATCAATGTTAATATTTGCATACCAAAACACGAACTCTCCGTCACTGGAGATTCAAAACAAAATCTAAACAAATCAGAAAGAATAAAATATCAGCTTCATGCAACAGTACATTTACATCACAGTTGTAAGTCTTTGTGGACTGCTGATGTGCTCTTACACTGTACAGCATGGTGCTTTCTCACCTGCAAACCACACATTTAATAACACTGATCAGCTAGCCAAACATTCCTTTAAAATACAGCAGAAAAGCATTTATGGTTATGAATGTTAACAATCAGAGTCAGTAAAAACAAACAAAAAAAAACAAATTGTGAAAAATTTCAGAATGGCAGCAAATACAGTATATTCTACTGTGTTCATGGACATCTGTATTCATTCAGTGATGAGTAACCTGTCTTAAAGGAAAAGAAGTAAATATAAATATACATATATAGTTTTCCTTATTATTATGCATATATGCTACTGGGGGCTGGGGCAGGTGACATCCAGGGCTCTTCAGTGTATTGACGGACAGGAAGCAGTGTGATGCTCTCTCTGTGCAGTGTGTAAACCTGGAACTACAGGCCACCTCCTCTCCTACTGGTCCTTCTTATCGCCAGGGCCTTGTTGCTGATTCTGGTGAAAAGGAAATATAAATATAAAATTCAATAATTGCAACAATGCCTGTGAACATTGGATTGAAATTTAAATGCATAGTTTCCAAATTATATAGCCTTCTGTAAAATATTTACATTACCACTGCGATTGTAAGACAAGTCATTGTGTCTTATATGTCTTGGGTTCTGTCTTCTGTGTGCATGGGAAGGGTAGTGATTGTGTGTTTGTATAGGGTGTGTGTTACGTATTTGTTTGTATGTGTGTGTACCTATTGTGTGTGTGTGTGTCTGTGTGTGTGTGTGTGTGTGTGTATGCATGTACCTGTAGTTGCTGGTGCTCCTTCAGCAGCCGGTCATATTCCTGAGTTAGGCCCTGTGACTGTCTCCTCATAGCCTCCACTTCAGCGCGAGACTTCTTCAGAGCTGTGGAGGAACACACCTTTCAGGGCAATGTGGTCTTTCCAGGCAGGAATCAAATCACTCCAGATGGGATATGTGTCTGCTGCCTTGAAAGATGGTCTTAAGAAGTTCACAAGTACCATTGAGATGGTAAGATGAACAAACATGGGCCCTAGTTACATGAATGATTTAAGAGGAAAATCAGGCCGCATTGCTTTGTAACAGTACTTCACTTTGTGTGAGATAATGCAGCAGAAGTCGTTCACTTTGATTTAAATCATTTTAGCTGTAGACTTCAGTTACACACTACAAGAGGATATACACATTTACAGACTCATAAAGGAGCAGAGCCAGAGAGTGAGCACCCACAGCCTCCAGTGTACAAGTTACCAAAACCTCCTGCCAGGCAGAACCTTCTAGAACCAGCAGTAGGGAGGACACAGGGCTGTAAGGGGCGGGGGGGAGTAGTGGATTACCCACCATTCTCTGCAGTCTCCAGCTCCACCTTCAGCTTCTGAACCTCCCTCCTGAGCACCTCTGCCCCTTCAGCACTCTTCTTCTCCACCCTCTCCATCTCCAGGGCCTGAGAGACAGAGTGCTGAACATCAACTCCTCATCCTAACATCCACCCAACACAGGCCGCTTCATCCTAACACCCACCCAACACATAACATCCACCCAACACAGGCCTCCTCATTCTAACATCCACTCAACACACCCTTCCTCCCTCCCTCTTCATTCTAACATCCCCCTAGCAGTCTGCAGCATGGCAGCTCTACCAGACTCTCCCCCTCACCCGCTTCAGGTGTTCGTTGTCCTCCATGTACTTCTTGGCCGCCTGGTTGGCACTCTCTACCTGCGTCTGCAGGGCGGATCCCGTCCCAATGCACGTGGCCAGCTGGTTTATCAGAGTGACCACGCGCCTCATGACACTGTGGTTACACACACAATGACACACCTCTTATTATTAAAGTAGACTAAATTCATAACCCTTTCAGCCCTGCACATGGCTCCTTCAAATGAATCAAATTTACATCAGACTATTAACAAAACAATGGGAAAATAATTTAGCAACTTACTAGTTATGCAAGAGAAAATACAGCTCTGGAGAGGACCAGAAGGAGCTTAGTCAGACTATGATCACATGACTATGATGTCACAGAATCTCAATGTATCAGACAGTCAGTTCGGTGTGGCTCACGTTAAAATTTCAGTCTTGACCATTGTGAAAGCTGTGAGTGTTCTGATTGGCTGGCTTCTTATGAATATTCCTGAAAGGGTGTGGTGTAAAACAGAATATCCATTGTCATGCAGATAGCAGCGAAACCTCCTGATACTAACCTGATCCTCTTATATGGAAGGACAGCATGAGCTGAATATCTGCTGGCCATAACAGAATGTCTGTGGTGACGTGGTGGAGGCAATACTCACAGCCAGAGGAACAGGGAGAATCCGGAAATGTAGAGGTTCCTCTGGGCGCGGAACAGCTTCATGTGCAGGTGATCGAACATGTTGGGGTGCAGCTTGGCCTCTTTGGAGGGTTCCGCCCCTGAGTACTTCCTCACTTCCCTCACAGCGTCTGTAGGGGGCGACAGAGAGAGGGCGAGAGAGAGAGCACTCTGATGACTGAAAGCACTCCATTAAGATCGTGTCTCTGAGATGCTGTAGTGTATAAACTGCACTGCCCAGAAGTAGATCACTGCAAATTAAGTGGAAATCTGTTACGATTCATATAAAGATAAATTTATGCTGAGGTGAGAGGACAAAATATCTTTATGAATGACTTTTAGTTGGTGCCTTAGCTTAATCAGCTTAATCACTGTTAGTGAGCATTGACAACATTGGTCACCCATACTCACGTACCAAGGAAAAGGACAATGAGAATTATTATCATTGTCAGGAAGACTTTATTCCAGAACGGTGCAAGTCTGTCCCATATGCTAAACTTGAAGATTCTTTGCCATCTGCAAAAATCAGAACATATTTAAACATTTACACTGTAAATATACAACAGTGCAAAAATATTAAAGAGGCAAAAGCATTTGATATACTGAAAAACTGTGTTTTAGATGCACCAGTTTATATGTTGCATTACCCCCACCCACCCCAAATATCCCCGTACTTGGGCAAAAGTTCAGATTTTATGTTATGCATACTGTGTTCCACTTTTATATGTCAATACATTCACATATATTTACAATGTACAAACATTCTTTTAAATCAATAAGTGTATATTGCATATGTGAAAATTCCATTATATACATTGATTTCAAATCAAATTTTCAGGCATGAAAAATGAAACAGTTCATAACAGCAATGAAGGCAGAGTATTGCAGAGTTAACACTGAACTGTACGTCAATAAGGACGAATAAATGTTGCCAGTATGTGAATCACGCTGATGGGTGACATTTGGTTGTCATGGTACCTCGGCGGTGATATGAAGGGTAAACTGAGGATGAGGATTACTGCGATCTCCACATAGAGGAAGAGTGCCACGGCTGTCCATTGCAGAGTCATCTTCACTGCGCGGGTCTCCTAAAAAAAAAACGATTATAACGATTATGGTGTTTATTTGGGGAAAGATGCGTTCTCACGCTTAAGAAACTGAGCGGTAATTGTTTTTTCCTCCATCTAGTGGTAAAACATCGTCACTACAGTAGCCGCTCAGTGAGTGACACCATCGTTTATAAGGTCTGCCTCATACGACACAGCAAAAATGTGTTTCATTTTATTCCACAGCACGCTTAAAAATTAAGATAACATTTATCGCGGCAGTTTTAACAAAAATCTTATATAATTATCGGTAGTGTCAGGAATTTAATTTAACAAAAATAACAATATACCATATTCCTGACGTTTTCAGGAGGGCTGTATACCTTCCTGTTTTTTGCAATCCATATATACATTTATTGAATCCAATTCCGTCTAATTTAGTTTGATTTAACATCGTTGAGTTGCATATCCAAAAACCTCGTTTTCGCGTGAACAAGCCTGTCTGCAAATAGATTCTGCAATAACAAGCCTAAAACCTGTTCAATCCAGCCACATCTATTTACATTTACTTTTCACATCATTAATGTCTTTTCTTTGTAACTACTGTGAATCCACACTGTAAGGAAACACTACAATAATTTACACCTGAATAAATAAACTGATACCTTAATTCCAATAGATAGGCTTGGAGGCAAACCGAATCTTCCCACCACGGGACCTCCTCACGAATACCTTTATCCAGAGAAGAATAAACAGGGTGAGTGGACTGGTATTTCCGACAATCCGTGATGAAATTCTGATGTAATTTCCTTTGCTTGTCGTTTACATGCTGTCCTTCAAACAATTTACAAATGTATATTAATCATATGAGGAATTGCTTTATTAAAGTATAATGAGCCACCTGTCTCAGCTTAAGTATTGCATAAATAAACTCACTAAGTGACTCCGCAACCCAGAGTAAAGTTCCCATAGGATCCGGCTCAGAGCATTCGTCAATAGAGAAACAACACGTGTACTTTCCTAGATAAGCAGTATTATTAGCAAGCGAGTTATGACTATGTACAGTGCAAGATCTTGCTACAGTTTCGTGTCGAGCATGGACGGACGGCGAAAACGCAAGCGTCGTCACGTGACACCCTTCTTACCAATCATTCTACACGCACTTTCGCTGACCGTGGTTCTGTGGCTATTTTTACTCTCATGTAGGCTACTCTGTCCAGTATCTATTTAGCCAACAAACTTGCAACCAACCGATTATCATCTGAGATTTAGCAAGTAACAACGAAGTAAGACTATGGCATAGATCAAGCACAATTTTATAGATGTCCCGATTGTATATTACAATGCAAAAACACCAGCATGGAGGAAGTCATTGCAGAAGTTTGATCTGTAATTGGTGGAAGTGCAAGTAATGATAGTTTGGTGACTACCTAGCCAGCAAACTATCGATTAACGACTTCGCTATAACGTTTAAGATGACGGTTTCATTAAATATATATATTCGCGATAACATACCTTCAGTACTATTTTGTTCAGAAATAAGTTACCGTTATCCGAAATTGTACCTAGCTGTACGAGCGACACACCTCCAGTCCAGCAGCTGCTCAGTGTAAAACAGGCTCATTCTCATGACGTCATATGAAAACGCGCTCCTTGGCTTAGAGGATGAAGTTGATGTGAAATACATACGCTTACCGGGATGTACATCACATTCCACTGCACTCTTTTAAAAATAGAAATACGTTATATATGTTATTGTATATGTGTAAATATGTAAATATGTTATTTTTCCTTTTTCAAAACATTTCTGGTTGCTCAGTTTCTAACTGAAATCAAAGCAAACTTTGTTTAGAAATTATTCAGTTTTGGGTTCTGTAGATTCACATAACTGAATACAGCCTTCGACTGCATTCTTAAGGTCTGTCTTAAGAGCGTATGCTCAGCTACATTTAACCCCTCGCTGAGAGTAAACCCTATCAAGTTACATACATTCACCCAGTTACATGTTTCATCCTAAATATAACTACAGAAAGCACCTACCCCTGAAAACCTAATGGCGTTTCTTCACCTTTTCCTCGCCATGGGTGACCACAGAATATGTACCTGTTCCTTATGACGCATGTCATTTCTTTAACCTGGTATTCATTTGCCTTTGTCAGCTGAGGATGACGATAAAACTGGCATTTGAAGATAAATGGCATCATACCAACAACAATTAATACAAGTGCACGGCAACAAAAAGTAATAGGAAAAAGCAGTGCACTTGCATCTTTATAACTGCTCCTAAGTAATATATGAAAAAAGGACATTTTTACCAATATGGTCTTCATCAGGTTACCTGAGGACGATAATGAAGGTTGAAACATAGTTGTCCTTTTCTAATAAATCACCTCACGTACCATTGTAAAGCTGGCACTTAGGATTGATTTTCTTTACAACAATTCACAAGTCTGTTCACTTTAGTAATACTGAATATTTATTTATTTAAAAAACATCTTTTAAAACGAATGAAAAGAGTAAAATCACAGTCCGTGTATGTCTCAGAATGCATCAGGAGCCGTAGGTGTGCTGCAGGTAGTCGACGACGGCGGAGGTACTGGAGAGGGCGTTGAACACCTTCCTCTCCTGCTGGGAGGTGATGCGCTCCATCATGTAAATGAGGTGATGGTGAAAGCAGGTGAAAGGCGTCCCGTGGGCCAGAGCGATGTCCACCCAGTCCCAAACGCACTCCAGCGGGGTTTCGTCATACCCCGCGAACATGGCAGGATTGGCCAGCAACCCGCGTGCGGCCATCACACCTGAGGCAGGGGAACAGCGGTCATTTCAAGTGAAACAACTAGGAGACGAACAGGCACAGAGAAAGGTCAATATACTACCCGATATGAATTACAGACAACATACTTGGACTTGATGCAGAATTTTGGTCAACATCTCTTTTTAGGGGGCATTTAACAGATTGCATTACTGATAAAATCTGTGTGCATTTTCCCATCGAACTAAGCAGGTACGTACCCTCAACTCCAGTCAGCTGATGGGTGGACTCCACGTCTCTGAGGTTTTTGATGTCGCCGTTGGCAATAACCGGGATGGAGACGCTGTCCTTGATGGTCTTAATGGCGTCGTAGTGGACTGGCTGGTGGCGCTCCTCTGCCGTCCGGCCGTGGACGGTGATCCAGGACACTCCGGCCGCCTCTGCCTTCTGACACAGGTCCACTGTCCGCTTGAGGTCCTTGTGGATTCTGGTGAAAAAAAGAGTCGGTCACAGAGTCAGGAAAATAGTCATATTTACATCTAATGGCTGAGCAAGTAAACATAAGAATTCAAAACAAAGATCAACTCATATGTATCAGATAATGGTACATTTGAGAAGACACAGTATACTCCTCAGAACACAGATAGGTAAACATATAACACTGTAGTAATGAAAAGATTATGAATTGAAAGGAAACGCATCTACTTTTCAGCAGAAATAAACCTGTATATCATTAAAAACCACATGCTTTTATTTTGATAATCATCGCAGATGTTGCCTTTTACATTTACATTTATTCATTTGGCAGATGCTTTTATCCAAAGCGACTTACATAGGTTACAGTTCTTTTACAATGTTATCCATTTATACAGCTGGATATTTTACTGAGGCAATTGTGGGTTAAGTACCTTGCCCAAGGGTACAGCAGCAGTGTCCCAGCGGGGATCGGACCGGCAACCTTTCGGTTACGAGTCCTGCTCCTTAACCACTATGCTACACTGCCGCTTTTACCAACTATACGTAAAATGTACCTAAATACTCACATTGTGAACATGCTAATGATCACATCGTGCTTACTTAACCAAACTCGAGGACTAAAGAATCTATCCACCAAAAGCTTACCTTATTTTGATAGAAACCGAGTAGTTAGGATTGTCCACTTGATTTCGGACATGGCGCATCATGTCTCTGACCAACTCAGGCTTGTTAATCAAGCAGGCCCCATATCCCTCTGCCATCGCCCACCTGCAGACACCCATACAAACAGCATGTTATTCCCATGCTTCTGTATCCCCCTAAAAGGAAAAAAATCCTGATTTTTTTTTTATTTCCTTGTTTTCACCAAATAAGCATAGTATGTTACATTTTATGCACATACACTGGTGACATACTTTTTCTAAGAGGACACAAGTGAAAACTACTTCATAAAAACTAATCTTATCCAGCTCCCACAAGCTCACCATCACAGGACACATCTTTTTACACTGTCTCTTCTGACAATATGTCAGATACGCCAGTAAAAACTTGGGTATGTTGCTGGTGTTAACTTTGCTAGCCGGCTAGTTTGCTGAAGTCCACAGAAATTAACTGGACGCAGCCCACACAAACTACAACACTATTTCAGATACCACACTACAGATATCCCAAAATGGCATATTTAAAAATAAAACACCTCTTGAACTTCATGCTGTCCTGGGACCTCCTATGGTCCTGTGACCAAGTTAACTTCTTCCACTCATCTTGTGAGTAACCCGAGCTTCTCCCTGCACAGGAAAGTCTTCCTGTGGGCCAACGTCTGAAGGGACTTGCTCTCACCTCTGAGGGCAGCCGCAGTTGAGATCCACTCCATCGGTGTACGGGGCGACCACGCAAGCTGCATCAGCCAGAGTCTGAGCATCACTGGCTGCAAACTGTATGACCAGGGGGCGATCCCCTGCCAGGGGAAACACATTACGTTACATTATTGTCATTTAGCAGACACTCTTATCCAGGACAACTTACATATGTTACAATTATGTTATCCATTTATACAGCTGGATATTTACAGAGGCAACTGCGGGCTAAGTACTTTGCCTAAGGGTACAATAGCAGCAGCCCAGGGGGAACTGAACCAGCAACCAGCACATCTTCATGTGGACCTTGAATACACTGGTTACACAGGCATCCGTGGCATTCTGACAATTTTGATTTCATGGTTACAATGGGGAAAAATATTATGTTATTTGATTTATTTTGGCTATGACTTAATCGTGCATTCAGGATTTAAGTAACTTCCTCGACTAGACATAAACATAAACCTTTTGGTATTTCTTTTTTGTATTGTATTCAGAATCTCCACAATTACAGGGGTCCTTTCTAGGACTGAAGAACTAAGACAAGTGTTAACATCTTACCTTGGCTAGTTGTAAACTCACTGTCTCTAGCTTTGACAGATCGCATGAAGTCGGCCGCAACGATCATCGGAGTGAAGCATATATCACAGCCATATTTCCGCACCAGGGATCTGAATGCCAACCTGGAGAACAAAAAATAAATACATAAGACAAGGGGAATACCTATAACTGGTGCACACCAACATGCACCACAACACGCAACAAGCGAATCTCTCATTTGCTAACTTACTTTGAGTAACGGACCATCGGTGCGCATATTTTGAGGACTTTGCCCGTTTCAAACATGTCCATTATGTTAGTCGTGTCCATGTCGGCGTTCATTTCCCTCTTAAATGATGCAAATCAGGCTATGGAGACCTGCGACAGAATTACAGTTAAAGGTCTACACACAACGATCGTATAGTGTCAACTACCTGAAACAACACACACTATTTATTTCACCAACTAGGTTGTCCTAATGCTCCCTCTCGTTCCGTAAATACCATGAACTGCGGCAAAATCACTTAATTAATTATTAAGTACATCAGGATTAAAGCTAATTTAAATATGCAATCCAGTGTTTTACAGTGGAATACTTACTATTCGATGTTTCAGACAGCATTCGCTGTTGTCCATTCCCTCTCACACGAGCGCTTCGTTCAAAGCGTGGCTTCTCGTATTATTGTAACTAGCAGACTAACGTTAGCTAGCTGTCATTGCTAGTGATTCTGTGGGATGTTTGCCTAGTGTAGACAGTTACAACACCAAGACAGCTATCCATCGATAATTTACGGAATTTAACCCCATTTATGCGGTAAATTAGTACACCATTTGACCGCTAACTACCAGAACCCAAAAACTGTCCATGTGTGCGTATCAGAGAAGGCGGGGCTTGAAATTACCCTTTGACCTCTTACTTTTGGTCGCAGTGACACATTTTTCAAAAATGTAGAGAATATTTCAATATATGTTCGTATTTTGTTTCTAAAAATAGTTTTAAAACGCATAAATATAATTTTAATCAGAATTAAATTTCATCGATATACAACATACCGGCGCTTCAATTTGACGTCATAGTGATGAAGTGGCCAACATGGAAGGAAGTAAAGAGATAGCTCCATCGAATGCACTTTTAAAAGATGGTAATGCTGCATTTTAAGTGTTTGCCTTTGCGCATGTCATGCAGTAATTTCTTTTTGTTTAGTGGCATTTTATTTTTCTGATTTAGTACCATTTTGGCCATCTAGTTCTTCGCATTTCCCCATGCATGTTCTGGCTGGAATGCTAAAATGCCGAGAGGGTCGAATCAGTAATACATTCGCAAGCCGGATCTCTAGCAAGTCCCACTAGTATTTGGTGCATTAGCTGACATATATACATCTCTAAGTAACATGACAAGTTGCTCTTTTATTGCGTCGGTTGCTGTTGCTATCTTGTGTGTTTGTGCTTTCCAGCCTGCATGCCTGCCTGTCTGAATTGGGAGTAAAATGTTAATAACGTTACATTAGCTAAATTATTTATGGATTGGTCATAACCAACTAGCTAGCTACAAGAATTGTCAGCACGATTAAAATCCGGCTATCCGTCGTTGCTATGTTATTCAGTCAAACAAGTCCAACATCGGAGATTATCCCAGTTAGCTACTTCTAGCACCGGATTTATTGGTAATGAATGTCACTGAAGTTAATGACGGTCATTTGTCGCTTGAAGTGCTACTACAGATTGGCTCCTCAGGCAGAAGTCAGTCATGTCAGTGATTGCACTTGCTCGTGGTATGCCGAAAATACAAAAAAATCGGCTTTGATGGCAAATGCTATGGGTATAAAAAGACACAAGAATGCGCACTGGTCGTTTTCTTAACTGGTTGTTATCTTTCCATTTCATTCCTGATTCCTTAAGCGGGAGTAGTTTTCGCTATTTTTGCTGAAGCCCATGAGGCCAGTGCTGGATTAGAATATTGTGGGTAAAGGTTCCACTGCATTGTGCTGTTGTCCAGTCTCCAAGCTACCTTATCTGGTTAGGGTGAGGCTAGGGCAACAGTACAGCATCAGGTAGCTGAACCCACTGAATACATGCCTAATTATGACAACAGAAACGGCCTTGCCCTTAATGAAGCATGCTTTGCGTCCTTCCCAGAATGCTATGCAGATTTCTGTAAAGAGGACTTTGACGTGAAGACCTACACTGCTCAGGCCATTCACCATGCGGTCATCGCAGAGCAGCTGGCAAAGCTGGCCCAGGGCATCAGCCAGCTGGACAAAGAGCTGCACGTACAGGTACTGCTCACCGAGGAGGCAGATGAACTGGATTCGAGATGGATCGTTCCTTCTTTTCTCCATCCCTCCCTCCCTCTTTCCCTTCTTCCATTTTTCAGTTTAACTGACTTTTTTGTCAGTCTGTGACATAGGGAACCAAAGCAGTTTTCATGTAGGACCAAATGGTGCTTGGCATCAACCATTCTGAGATTAAATCCTATTTTACAGTGGGATGTTTTCAAGGGGGCATTTTAGCCTAAAGGCTAGTTTAGATCAAAATAACTTATAATGATATAATGATAACTTATTAGGACCTGTCTGTTCAATGTTTGTGGATAGTTGGGAGTGAATAGGGGGGTGGAGGGAGATTATGAGACCTGTCCTGACCAGATTTTGCATGTAGAATCCTGAAGGCTCATTAGGTGTACCTGAATGAGATGTGAAGAACACAAAAGGTACCAGTATGTTGGGTGGCTGATCTCAGTTCCAAGAAAATATAATTTGAACACAAACAATAGCATTGAATGGAGGCATTGATTTCACCAGTTATGCAGTTTAACTCTGCTTTGTTTTGGTAAAGATGAACATGTGGACAGATAAGAAAAAGGAGCTGGTTGACCTGATTTAAAACTCATTTTTTACGTATCTTGATGCAAAATATAATTTTAAAAGAATGGGATGTGAAACTCCCATGCAAAACCAAACAATGCAAAAAAGATCCAAACAGAATCATACCAGAGACTGAAGAATGAATGAACTGTTCAACTGTTTTACTGTTCCGGAATGTTCATTTTGTGGTTCTTGCTGACAATATAATATATAAATACACTGCTGTGCAAAATGCATTCAGGATTTCAAATACGTCATATTGTTATGTGGATATAAGTATCCCATCAAATTGCATCACATAAGAAGGAAGAAACTTGAGTGAAATATGTCACACCACTCTTGTTTCACCATGTGGCATCCAAAGCACAGAGAAACATCATGTGTAATTGACAAACCCAGGACGAGAAGAGCCAAGGAGCTGTGGGAGAAACATGAGTAGCATTTGTAGAGGAACAGAGAGAAGAGCAGCAGGGGGGTTAACATAGCTAGCAGAAGGCTCGGATGTCATTGTCCATCCATCGACAGTACAAAGGTCACCCTTGAAATCAGAATCTAAAGGACACGTTGCTGAAAGAACACCTCTGTTGAGAAAAGGGAATAAGTAGAAACGACAAAAATATCCAAGGGGATTTAGTTTCCTCACAGATCAGAGTGTAGAAATGTGAATGCCTGAGACTTTTGCATGGCATTATATTGCAATAAAACCTAGCAATATTTAAAATTTAAAATCATGTTATTGTGTTTTTCCAGGTGGTAGCGAGACATGAAGATCTGTTGGCTCAGGCAACCGGTATTGAATCCCTGGAAGGTAAGTCTTCACTGCATGGGTGATGTAGGCTCTTGTATTCAAACAAGTGATGAAACCTTGCGGTTTTACCTGGTAATCTGATTTCATCACAACACGTGTCCATCCATGCTGCCGTTTTACTGGAAGCGCCAACTGTTTTGCATAAAAGGAAGAAGTAAATGGAGGTAACCATTCAAATCATATTACCAGTATAGTACATGGTTTATTTTCTGCTGGGAGACATATCACATAGAAATCTGTCCACAAGGAGTACGCAGCATTCTTTGCAGACCAGTTGGGCAGAGTGCCAACAGGTGTCAAATTATGTCTGACTTTCACACGCAGACAAAAACCATCTCTGCATGACATTCCGTAAAATACAATCGGATGGAATGGATACCAGGCCTTTCAGAGCTTCCACAAGGGGGCGCTGTGGTTACAGGGTTTTCAGAGCTTGAGATGGATGTGGTGCTCAGGGATAAGTGCAGAGGTGTGTGCATATATACATCCACAGTTTTAAGTGGTTGCACAGTTGCCAAAGCCAAGATGGATGGGTTATGTAATGTTGAACTTCAAAGATGCATTAAAAGTGAATAGAATATAACATTAGGTAGCATTAAATCATTTTTTATTATGTAGTAAAGTGGGTTTTTATTTGCATGCAGCAAGCAAACACCCCTAGGCCTTTTAGTAGCCCGCTGTGATGAACAACCTTTTATGCAAATGAATCTGTTTATTATATAACCTAATATATCACATATTCCAGCCAACTTCATGGCACGAGCACCTGCTATTAGTTACTATGCCAAATCAACTCCATGGGTCTACAGAATAATGGGGGGGTCTAGGTTCATCTGAAACACCAAAGGCTGCTTTGTTTGATGATTACAGCCATGGTATTTCGGTGAAATCGATGTGCATAGGTGGAGCATCTGATGATTAAAACATCGGACCCCCGTCCTGACAGCCCCTGGGGAGGGGCTTCACTGCCTGAGTTAACTTTGCCACAGGAAGTATTTCTGTTTCAGAGGGGGAGCTGGGAGGGGAAAGAGAGAGATACGGTTTAGGATCCATGTCAAAGACAGAAGTTTCAGTCCATATGATCATGACGTCATGAGATTGGGGTGGAAGTATGGAGTTTTTCAGCTCCACACAGATATGTCCTTTGAAAACTCTGTATGTGAGAACTGTGTGAACGTGCTGGATCAGACTGCTCTGTCCTGCATGGTGGGGGGGGGGGGGGGCAGGGTTATACGTTGCACAGGAAGAGTGGAGTCTGAAGTGTCTTCCCCCAGGTGTGCTGCAGATGATGCAGACCAGGATCGCAGCACTGCAGGGCGCGGTCGACAGGTACTGCTTTCTCTCTGCCTGTCACACAAGCCTCAGAAGGCGTCTGAAACAGTCAGCCACACTGTTCTGGAGTCAGCCGCCGAGTGTGCATCAGTAACGCTTTCTTCAAGGATGGCCATAACATATGGCCATATAAACCATATAAGCCATAACATATTACTTTTTTGCTCGTCCTTCCCACAGGATAAGGACTAAAATCGTCGATCCATACAATAAGATCTTGGCTCGGACTGCCCAGCTGGCCAGATTGCAGGTAAGGAACCTGTTGTCAGTTTTTTTTTTTTTCTGTCTCTCTTTCAAAAGCAGGTTTCTTCCCTCGTTGTACAGCTTGTCAGCCTGTGTGGCCTGAGGAGAGGGAGTGTGAGATTGCAGCTGAATTTCGCTCGGCGTCGGCTCCGCCAGCCGTTGCCGCGGGTGGCCCGGCGTGTCGGTGCTTCACAGAGAGAGGCCATTTCCATGTTTATTGGGGGAGAGGAGAGCCGTGGCGCATGTTTGTGGATTTAGCCGGGCCTTTTTAATAGCCTCTGGAAGCTAGAGAGCCACTCCTACAGGATTGGATGAGTTTTGATTGCGTTTATTGCCTCTCTGGCTGCCGTGATACATATTGGCACGATAATGTCACCTTGACACCGTTTCCAAGATACACAGAGATTTTATCCTTTATATCTTGTGTATAACAAAAAACATCTGTCTGAGCTGTCTGTAATTCATTTGCCAATGATATGAGTGACCATTTAAAGGCATTAGGGAAGTGTTTACAGGTAAGGTGAGCTTTTTTTTTTTACATTTACAATTATATCTTCATTACACTTCCTTAAATTAATAATTCAGTTGCTTAGACTCAGACTTAGCAGTTGATGCTTTTTTTTTGGTAAATTGTTGTGTAGGTATTGTCACTTCAAAAATAAACTCTAGCAAAAAAAGCCATTTCAGATTCAGACTGGATCCACTTCATCGCACACATTCAGTTTTTACAGAAATGAAACCCTTTTTATGTGGCATCTTTTCTTGTGATAAATGATGTGACCATCATAAGCAATGACATGTTTATTGTGTTGATTTACTAAAAGGTCGTGTTGGAGGAAGGGAAGATCTGTGTCATTCCTTCAATAGTAAGATGGCTCACTGGTTATAAAAAAAAATTAAATAAAAAAGCCCTGTGACTGCTTCAACTACCTGGTCTTTCAGGATCCTGTATTGATTATTATTAAATGTGGCCTGGACAGGGTGTGGTTTTGTTCGAGCGGTTCCAGTGACCTAGCTTTGATCAGAGCCCAAACCTGCACCAGCTTTAGTCCATGACATCATCGCTTTACCGTGAACCGCCATCAATACGTTCCATTTAGAAAGATCAATAAACGGCAATCTGGCGACTCCCAGAGTGGGGTTTCTCCCCCCGGGAACCCTCGTCCCGGCGGGACTCCTGACCTCCCCGTCCCCCCCCGTCACCGGGCGGGTGTGGCAGGGTCCTGACACCAGCGGGAATTTACAGGCCTCTCAATGTGGCCACGCAGTGCTCCGGGGTTGGCCGGATTTATTATTGGACGTTAAAGAAATCCGGATTTGGAAATGTCACACTGGTTCAGAGTCACTGTCTCTCTCCCATTGCCTGCCTTCCCTCCCAAGGCTGGGGGAAGAAAGCAGGGGTTGGGGGGCGGGTTTGGGGGTCTTATCACTCACGCATCTCCACACAAAGGCACAGCCGAACGGCCGGGGACAGAGGGGGGACGTGCCTGTCCCCTGGTCTCGGAGATGATATCTCCGCTGCCTGCCAGTCAGGGCCATGTGTCCTTGCTGGAATCTGCTGTGTGCCGGTCGGCAGCGTGTCTGTTCCTGTAAAACGGCAGATGCACTTTCCCCCAGTTAGCCTGCCCTGTGAAAGAGCACGGCTGGGTTAGAGAGACAGAGAGGCCTGTGTGCCCGGAGGGAGAGAAGTCAGGCCCCCAAAAAAGAGGCAGATTCGTGTGGATTTTGGTGCCAATGTAGTGGGGTATTGTAAGAGTAAACGGGGAGAGGAAACGGGGCGTGGATATGTGAAGGCATACTGTGTGAGGTGTTTGTTGTCTGTGGGTTATCTCAGCAGGTAGGAAGGTATGGAAACTGAAAGCGAGGTGGTGTGGTTTGTAGGTGTATGTGGGGAGAGGAATTTGTATGTGGGGTGGTGTAGTGGTATATTGGGGGTGGGTTGGGGATATGAGGTGGTGTAGCAGGGGTAAGGTGCATATATGAGTTAGATATGAGTTAGTGCAGTGGTGTAGCAGGGGTGAAGTGCATGTATGAGCTAGATATGAGTTAGTGTAGTGGTGTAGCAGGGGTGAGGTGAAGGCGTGAGGTGGTGTAGTGGTATATTAGGGTTCATGTGAGGTGAGGATACGGGGTGCTGCAGTGGTACAGCAGGGTTCATATGAGGCGGCGTGTCATTAGCTCGGTATCTCCGGGTGGGAGGCGCGTGCGCGGGAGGGGAGGGGGGGATTGGTATTCACGGCCGATGCGCTCTGATACCACGCGCTCCTTATCCTCCGCGCTGTTCCCCAGCAGATGCCCTTGACTCTCGGAGAGAGGCCCGGCGCGCCGCGGGCTTCAGATGTCATTTCGGCTGCGTCTGAGCGAACCCAGCGCTAATCAGCCCGCGCACTCATCAGCCGGAGGTGTTGGGGTGTCGGGGGCGGGGCTCCTCGCTGCCGTTCACACGGCGACAGACACCCTGTCACCCCCTGATAAAGCCGTCAGCCTGACACGCACGGGAAGCCGGCGCGCAGCTGCCCCCCTCAGCTAAAACCGAAATACCCCCGACCTCTCTGCGTCCTTCAGGGGCCAAACCGGCCACCAGGCACTGCAGCGATAGTGTGGCTTTCAGTGATCATATGATCATGTGCTATCATATATGTGTATGTATATATCATGTGATTCACCTTGGATCATAAGAAATGGATTCTTCCCAGTGTTGGAAATGGTGTTCACAAAGTGGTTACGTTTACATTTAAGTTTTCGCAAACCTGTTTGTGTTTTATTGTGCAAAGTTAAATATGTGCAGACATGTGAATAAAAACAGAGGGTGTCTGGAAGCCCTGGAAAGCTGGCAAGCTCTCATTTTTCCCCACACGTGACTGGGGCTTTGGTCTCAGAGTTGGGAGGCGATATCAGGTTTTCAGAGACTCGCCCTCTCTGGAATGCGGCAGAAACTGCAGATGCTGCACCGAGGCCGAAATGTTAATCCTCTGCGCTTGAGTTATAACAGTGTGACGTCTCCTCGGTTCTGTGTTTTCCGTGGTTTGCTTACCGAAAAAGGGCCCAGGCAGACTAAGTTATTATTTATTGTTTAGTTCACTGGGCTGGCAGCCTTACCCAGGGTGACGTACATAGTTTCTGTTTGTTGCACATTGTCCGTTCAGTAAGCTGGGTTTCTAGAAAAGAGCAGGAGGATGTGAGGGCAGTGACCCAGCTGGGGTTCAAACCTGCAGTTGTCCTTACATTAAATATTCTCATTTAGCAGACACCCAGGGCAACTTACATAGGCTGCAGTTTTTACATTTTATCCATTTATAATGGCTGGATACTTATGGCAATTCTGGGTTAGGTACAACAGCAAGGGTACAGCAGCAGTGCCCCAGCGGGGAATTGAACCAGCAACCTTTTGATGACGAGCTCTGCTCCTTAGCACTATGCTACACAGCCGCCCCTGTTATGATCCCAGCTGCTCTTAAGCGCCAGACTGACAGTTATTAAGAGGCTCGCACCATGAGGGCTCTGAAGCTCCCCCCCGGTCTCAGGGCTGCCAGTCTCACTCTCACTGCTGCTCCTGTGTGCCGTTTCTCTCCTCACTCCCAGCCTCCCGGTATAAGGTTCTCCAGCTTTCATTGGCTGCCCACATCTTTAGATGTCAGGCGCTGTTGTGTGTAGCCCTGGTGGATGTGGGTGTTGGTGTGGATGCGGGTGTGGGTGTGGGTGTTGATGTGGGTATGGGTATGCGTATGCGTGTTGATGCAGGTGTGGGTGTTGGTATGGGTGCAGGTGCGGGCGTGGCGGTGGGTGTGGCGGTGGCCGGGGTGTGTGACGGCGTCTCTCTCTGTCCCTCCAGGTGGCCTGTGACCTGCTGCGGAGGATCATCCGCATCCTGTACCTGAGCAAGCGGCTGCAGGGCCAGCTGCAGGGGGGCAGCCGCGAGGTCACCAAGGCAGCACAGAGCCTCAGCGAGCTGGGTGAGTCACACGCCCCCCCGGGGCTCCGCCCTGTTCCCCAACCCCCCCCGCTGTGGAGGGCCAACCGTGTCTCTGTGCGTGTGTGCGTGTGTGTGTGTGTGTGTGAGGGACTCTGTGTGTCTGTCTCTGCACGTGTGTGTGTGTGAGGGACTGTGTGTGCGTCTGTGTGTGTCTGTGTGTGCGCGTGTGTGTGTGTATGTGTGTGCATTTGGGTGCATACACGTGCGTTTGTGCTTATGTTGGGGCAGGTTACATTTTCAAGCAAGTGTTTGCATTTTTCATTGTATTTTCTTTATTCTTGCACATTGTCTCATGTTTGGAAACAGACAGTAAATATTGTTGTCTGTGAAGAGGAACTCAAATCCACTGCTCAGAGTTAAGGGCTAGGCAAAGTGCTGCATCGTTTTATTGATGTACATGCTGTGATTGATTCCAGGGCTGGACTGCGTAAATAAACCAGGCTGTGTATCGGTATAGAATAGGGCTGGGATCAATAGCATGTGACAGTAAGGTCATGGTGAAAAGACCAGGCAGCCATGCCTTGAACCCCATTTTTTAGCCCAATTTGCTGTGTGCTCAGTTTGTGATGGGCCTGGCTCAACGCTGTCAGAAGGCGGGGCTCTCGTGACCTCTTGGACCAGTTTGTGAAGCCTGCTTGCGTAGATGCATACTTATATTCGTCTGTGCTTCCCCGGGGGGTTCGTCTCGGTTTAGTTATGGCGTATTTTTAAAGTGCATTGTAGGCAAAAAAGGTAGACTAATGGGCGACCTGAATGTGTCAAAAACACCAAATGGCCCTGATTTTGGCCGGACGACTTGAGAGCTTGCAGCTTCTGAGGTTTGCAGTCCTGGAAAAAGGATGGGTTGCTGTGGGGGTTTGGCTAGTCTGGGATGCTTCTCATCTGTGGTGTAAGCCTGATAGTAACTCAAGACAGGCGAACCAAGGGCATGCAGTTAGTGCAGCTGACCTCAGATCAGTGTAAGGGGGCTCTGCTGGGCATGTGTTTGGGTTGGTTTTCTTCAGGCAGTGTGTGCAGCTGACCTCAGGTCAGCAGGGAGGGGCGCAGGGCAGCAGTAGGTTGGTCCTGGTGCAGACATGGTGACGTGTTGCTGCAGTGCAGCCTGAGACGGGAGAAGCTGCTGATGATGACGGGCTGGAGATTGATGTCACCCCTGTGCACCCCCCACCCCCGCTCCGAATCAATTAGCCCCATCGTAGAGCTTAACAGGGGAAAAATTCCTGCGTCCAGAGCAGCAGTGAACAGAGCAGTGAGATTTTGTCTGGAAGCTTTTTTTTTCTTTCATAAATAGCGCAAAGTCTGAATACTAATTCAATTGTTATTTCACCTGGAAATTAAAAAAAAAAGAAAAATTATGCAAATGCATTTTATGCGCTCTGGCCATGAGGCGATGTCTTCATTATCTGGGATGGCTCGTGGCAGAAGCTGTTATGGAATCCCCCAAATAGCCCTGCTATGGGGAGTCGTACATCCCTGAAATGTGAAGTCAGGGGTAAAAGAAGAAAAAAAGAAACACCGTTTCCCAGGGTGCCATTAAGGCCATCCTGTATTTATTATTCATGCAGTCATTCAGTGCGTATTGACAGTGTCGATCCGCACCGTGAAGCAGCGGGATCAATACAGTTGAGGAAAGGGGCTCGTATCCACTAACGCAGCGTCAGACTCCCCTGTTCTTCCTATCGGAGCGTTCCGTAAATTTTAACTTTAGCGAACGCTAACCTCTCGGTTTGTGTCTGTTCGTTAAGTCCCGTGGTAATGAGGAGTGGATTTTTGACCCTGTTAAAGTTTTCGCAGTCTGAAAGCCGCCGCGGGCCTCAAGGTCGAGGTTAGTCCGAGGAATCAAAGGCGGTTTATTTGACGCTGGCTGTTGATGGCTAAGGGTGAGTGGAGGAAGTAGGTCTGCGTGCATCTGTATGCTGTGCGTAGGAGCTCAGGAGCTGGAGATGTTCGGCTCTGCATCTCCAACGGCTGTTTAAACTAACAGAGGGAGATTGATGAGTCACCCATGTTATCCATACATATAAGAGCTTAACTGACAAAGAGGTTCCTCACGAAGAGCCATAACTGGCCAATGAGAAGACATGATTTATCTTTCGTTGTTGAACACTGGTTCTCCTTCACCAGGGCGTATCATCTTTTTTTTTTTAATTTCCTGTTGAGGTTTTGTTTCGAAATCTTTCACCTGCATCTCCAGGTTTTTTTTGTTGTTTTGTTTTGTTTCAGGTCACCCTCCTAAGGGCTGTTTTGTTTTAAGAGGAGCGTTTCGAAATTGACCGTGACCAACGATTTGTCACGCGGTGTGGGGGCGCGTCGGGCTCCCTCCCACTCTGCTCGGCGATGGAGAAATTGTACTGAATTACAGGCCAGCGCGCGCTGCCCTAATACAATAGAAACACCATAGAGCCAGCGTAATGCGATTTACCCGACTGTCCTCCATGAGCCTGCTGCATCAGGAGCGCAGGAGGGGGGAAGGGGGATGAAACGAGGGAGAAAGAGAGTACGAAGGTAAAGTGGAGAAGAGTCGGGGGATCAAGAGAGAAGGGTTGGAAGAGTGGAGAAGGTATAGGGGCTAAGAGGAGCGGGGAAATGGAGGGAGAGATAGGGGAGGGAGGTGGGGTCGGGAAGAGAGAGGTAGTTGCAGAGGGAGGAGAGAGGTATTTTATGGGGGGAGGTAGTAGGATGGGGGGAGGGGAGAGGTAGTTGGGGGGGAGGTAGTTGGATGGGGGGGAGGTAGTTGGAGAAGGGGGAGGGGAGAGGTAGTTGATGGGGAAGGTAGGTGGAGAGGGGTATTGGGCAGGGGGTTAGTAGAGAGCAGGAGGAGAGGGGCAGGAGAGGGCTATTTTGTGGGAGAGGTAGTTGGATGGGCGGGAAAGGTAGATGGAGGGGGGAGTAGAGAGGTATTGGGCAGGGGGGAGGGCTCTTGGACAGGAGCAGCAGAGAGGTAGGTAGCTGGGTAGGGGAGGGGTGGAGGTTTTTCCTGCGCTCATTAGGGAAGCTGCCGAGCTGCCAGCCGCGAGGTCGCGGGGGCCTCTCTGAGGAAGCGCTGAGGGACCGCGCGCACGCCGGCCGGCAGCGGCTCATGAATATTGAGGAGATGGCTCTCGCTGGCGGCCCCCGGCAGCCGGCAGCAGCTGGTCTGTCAGATAAACAAGCTCTCGAGCGCCCGCCCTTCTCCCCGGGACGGGGAGATGTTAGCAGGACGGGCGCACCCTCACCTCCCCCCCGGCCCTGCCGCCCGTCGTAATTACAGGCCCAAGTGCTATAAATTGCTTTTTGTTTAGAGAGAAAGCCTGAGGTAAATCACCCTCGCATTACAGTCCACACAAGGCCGGAGGTCCCCGAAGTACACCGCCGTTAATATCTGTCCGGCTGGCTTAAAGCAGGTCGACCGCTCCCGCTAATGAGTGACGCTCGCAGATATGAAATACGATAAAGAGCAGACGGCGGCGCGTAGCGTACGCTGCAGATACGAGATCGTTTCGCTTCGCTTTGTTGTCATGTGTGAGTTCAGTCAGACTTCAGCCTCGATCAGCAGCTGTGGACGTTTTTGATGGGTCTTGTTGCATAAGGGTGCAAAGTCATGTTGTATGAGACAGCTCTCAGTATGCTGTTCCCTGCCCATTAAGATTTTATATAAAATACAGGCTTTTATTTTTTCATTAGCTTTCCTTCTTGAAGGATTTTTTGTACAAGATTATAATTGCTTTCCCGTGTTATCTTTTTATGTTGAAGAGTAGGGCATGTTTGCTTTTACAGATAAAGTGTCAGTCTGTGCACTCCCAGGCCCTTGTTGAAAACAGCGTGAGGAAGGAGAGAGAAGAGAAGCAGGGAAGAGGAGAAGAGGAGAGAGGAAATAGAGGTGAAGAGAAGAAATGGAGGAGAGGAAAAGAGCAAAGGATAGAAAATATGGGAGAAAGAAGGAGCAAGGAATAGAGGAGGAGCAGAGGATAGAATATTGGGAGGAGAGGAGGAGCAGAGGATAGAATATTGGGAGGAGAGGAGGAGCAGAGGATAGAGGAGATGGGGGAGAGGAGGAGCAGAGAATAGAATATTGGGAGGAGAGGAGGAGCAGAGGATAGAATATTGGGAGGAGAGGAGGAGCAGAGGATAGAGGAGATGGGGGAGAGGAGGAGCAGAGAATAGAGGAGAGTAGGAGCTGAGGACAGAGGAAGTGTAGGGAGAGGACGGAGAGGGGAGGGAGTCAGAGGTGAAAAGGGGAGAGTGTAGCCAGAGGAGAGAGGAAATTCTAAAGTGGAATTCAGAAGCCAAGTCAGGGAAAAAGTTTGTTATATCAGCCGTGAGAAATGTAACGGGCCTAAATACAGGTCAGAGAGGAGCGCTCCACTTTTAACTCGTGTTTCACTGCGGTAATCATATTTCCCCCTGGCTTTGGGAGGAGTGAGCATTACCTGGTACCTGCGCCGGGCAGCGGTGAGGGTGTAATAGCCGCAGGTTTGAGCCTCCCGGTGCGGGAAGTCACTCAGGCAGAGTGAAGGCAGCGGTGAGGGTGTAATAGCCGCAGGTTTGAGTCTCCCGGTGCGGGAAGTCGCTCGGGCAGAGTGAAGGCAGCGGTGTAGGAGGCCCAGCAGGTGGTGCGGCGTGGGCGAGTGCCTGTTTCCTAACAACCGCCGAGGAGGATTTCAGCAGCGCTTCTCACATCACATTCATTGTTGTTAACAACAGTACCCGCTTCTCCGCTCTCTCTTTATTTCTTTATTTATTTTTGCTTCCCTGCTCCTGCTCCTGCGGCGGCGGCGGCGGCGGCAGCGGCAGAGGCGGCTTGCGGCTCTCCTCCGCGCCGTGACCGCGACGCTGCCGTTCCGTGACAGTAATGCATCGAGTGTAGTTTAATGGGATTTAATTCAATTTGCGCGGGGTAATGAAATCAGGGCCCCGTGCGAGAGGGGCCTGCTGCCCGGCCGGTGATTTATCGCGGCGTCGCGGGCGTTGCCGTGGTGTTGGCGGCGGTGGCGGGGCTCAGGCGGCGGTGGCGGGGCTCGTGCGCCGGGTTCGCGGTCGGTGGGGTGGGGGGAGGTGTTCCAGGGGTCGGTTGAAAGCCGGGCTGGAGGTGGCGGTGCTGTGTTTTGGTAGTGGAATCCTGCGGTGTAATCGCCGGTCTGTGGCGGCGGTGTCGTTGGTGCCGGCCCCTGGCGCCCGCGGGAGCCGGTTAGGAGTCGGGCCACGGGCTTTGCCACGTGTCAGTGACAGATTTATGCCATGTAAGTGCCAGTCTGCGGTGGCGATACAGCAGGGCCGGGAGCTGGAGCAACGCTTCTCAGCCGCAGTAACAGACCGACCCCGCGCCCCTGCTCTTTTTAGGGCAGGCGCTGACCCACCCGCGGGATTGACAGGCTGTTGTGAGGTTCCCGTATTAACGCCTCTGTGGCTGGTCTCGCAACGCCTCCCCCTCCCCAAACCCCACCCCCCGCCGCGATCCCGTCTGCCAGCCCCCGGGGTTGGCGTGCTGCCTGTCCTCGCTTGTAATCATGTTTCTTTCCACGGGGGCTTTTGGCAGGAAGGGTCATGAAGAACCCCACATCAATATTCTCCAACCGGATCCCTGTTGAGCCTGAGCTATACTGAGGCCCCACATACAACCAGTATTACGCAACACCACGGCCCCCTGCCAGCTCACCGCTAACACACGGTTCCAGCACGTGCACTTCAGACAGTGTCATATTTTAATATTCTTTCTGATCCGTGATCTGTGACCCACATGGCGGAGTAATATTCTCCCTGCTTCTTTCTGCGTAAATGACTTTCTGCAAAGAGGTCTGCGTTCGCTCACCCTTTTATACAGGCGAATGAGTAATATCAGTGAAAATATCTCATTTATTTTGTGGAAGATTCTAAGGCTCTCCTTCATAATTAATCAGCAAGTGTTTGAATACCAATCCCAGCAATTGGTAAGTGAACTTGTGGCTAAATATTCTGCTAATTGAATATTGATTCTGACCCCCACGCAAATTCCATTATCACCTCTGTATGTGGAAACTGGGAGAGTGAAGTGAACACACGGAAAGAACATTGGGTCTTCATCTCGCAGTCTCTAACAATGAGAAATGCGTTCAGTGGCTGTGATGCTGTACTGGCTAGATTACGACAGCACCACACTTAACAGTTTTTTACGTAAAAAGCTCTGGATTGTGGAGATGAAAGTTTAGGAGACTGAGGGCTTTCTTCTCTGGCATTGAGTGCGCTGGAGTGGAGGGTTTTAGCCTGCTGTACCTTTGCACAGGGCCAGAAAGCCCTTATGCACTGATTCATCCAGCTACTCAGGTATGTACTCACCAGCACGTGTAGTGCACACATGCCTCATGTAGAACATGCTTTTTCAGTTGCTATTCATAGATCTGTAATGCTAGAGCGTTCACATTGATCGTAAGGCTGTGCTGTAACTGCGTTGTACAGGACCGGTTTTCTTCTCTTGAAACCTGTGCTGTAGGGAACAGGTATTGTGGGTAAAAATGCGTGCATTGTGAATTGCATACATGTCAGCTCTGTAAGCGCGTGATACAGCAGGGCCTGCCAGGTTCAGGCTAAGGGTTATTTTTCACTGGGAATGCAGTGAAATGATCGGGACTTTCGCATTTTATACAAAGCCGGGAGTGTAGCATAATGGTAAGGAGGAGGCTTGTAACCCAGAGTCTGCTGGTTTGATTCCCTATTGGGCTACCGCTGCTCTGCCCTTGAGCAAGGTACTTACCCCCCATTTACCTCAGGAAATGTCCAGCTGTATAAATGGATAACATGTAAAACTGTAACCTGTGTAAGTCGCTCTGGATAAGAGCATCTGCTAAATGGCAATAACGTAATGTGATGTAAAAGCCGCTTGGTCTGAATCGGTGTTACAGCGGTGAGTTTGCCACTGTAAGTTGCAGTTGTGTTTGTTTGTTTCTCGCCCCAGCCTTCAGCTGTGGCCTGTCGTGATGGCATGGAGGTATGCGCATGCCCTACATATCACTCTATCAGCCGTCCCCCCGTCCCCCCCACCCCCCCGTCTCCTGGAGACTAAAGCAAACGGAATGGAGCGGGGCGGTGTTTTCATCATGTGAGGCGGAGGGAATGGCCTGCGTGTTTCTCCGTGAATAAGACATCCACAATCCCTGCGACAGCTTCCCCAGCACCCGCTCGAGCCCCGCAAGGGCCTGCAGCTCGACGCCGGAGAGATTAAGGAGATGATAATAATCACTGAATGAAACCCTGACAGGAGAGCGCACTCTCAGGCTTCTGCGCCGGTGCGGCGGCCTTGGAAGCGTACAGTAGGTGACAGCGGAGAGCCTCTGATAGGCCAGCCCCGCCCCCACCCCCCCCCCGCTGTCTAGACTGCCTCAGCAGATGCTGTTCATTGGTATTCCGCGCGGGTTCGACAGTGGGGCGTGGGCGCTGCTCGGAGAGGCGTGACCTTCCAGTGTCAGACGGGTTACGGCGATACGGATGCGCTCGGAGCTCTGTGAGGGGGGGTCATCACTGGCACCCACCCTCCACAAGGTCAAACGTTGGGTCGTGCAGGCCCGCGACCACTTCACGTTGTCAGGCCCGGCTTTTCGGGGAACGGGTCGACCTTTTTCAAGCACCGCCACTTCTAGCCGACAGCCAGACCACAGGCTCTCTCTCAGGCTTCTGTTAAAGTAGAGCCCGCCGCTGCCAACTGGCAGGGGGGAGAGTGCCGCTTGAATAAAACAGGCCTTCCTGGCACCGCGTTTCGCAGGCTGTCAATCACCGCGATAAGAGGGCGTGCACGGCATAGCGGTGCTTTCGGCCGCCGGGACAGGGGACCAAGTGAAACCCCCCTGCCTCGTGAACACACCCTCCCGGTCTGAACCAATGAGTGCCCCCGAGGAGATCCTGGCTGCCTGACTGACGAGCCTATCGACAGAGCTCTGGAAGCACCGTGTGGGGGCACTGGACACCGTGATCAATCTTTCTGCTGCTCTGTTTGCGCTGTTTTTTTTTAACGTGAGTGCAGAGCTTCCTTAAGGGGGAAAAGGATGCAGAGACTGCTGCCACATGATAGAACACAGGACTTGCCCCGTTTTAGGCTATTTATTATAAAGGGACAGATATATAGTGTCTAAGTGTCTATTTTATGTACATATATATTATATACATGTCTAAGGTATATACACAATGTGAATTGTTACAGATACAAAAAGCCATGCAATATGTACAGCATATTTTGTGCAGTCCTATGAAACCTATCGTTTTCACAATAAATAGTAATAAATTATCCCACTCTGTTAACTCTGTACATTTGATACACTCGTATTTACATCAACAGCTTTGGATAAAGTTGTTCCCTTATTGATGCATTTGTTTTACCTGATGAGAGAAATATTGGCGTATCTTTTTTTCGGTCTTTTTTTTTAAACCGGAGTTCAGAAAGCAGTCTTTCACTCCACGTCCTCGGAGGAGAGGCACTTCTGCCGGAGCTCGCTCTCCTCGAAAGTCACCTTCTTGTTCCGCTTGGGGTCGATCCAGGAGTTGTGGATGACGGTGTTGTTGGGCAGCGGGTCGGCCTCCACGATGGACACCACCCGCTTCTTCATCTTGCTCTTGAGAACCTTCTGGAACTTCTGGCGGGTGAAGGCGTAGAGCAGCGGGTGGAAGACGGTGGTGCCGTAGGCCATGACCAGGAAGCCCAGGCGCAGGCGGACCATGAGGTCGCTGGGCCCGGCGCTCAGGATGACCGTGTTGAGCACGGTGATGGGCGTCCAGCAGAGCAGGAAGGTGGAGACGATGAGCAGCGACATGCGGAAGACGCGCCGCTGCCTCTCCCGCCGCTCGCGGTGCCGCTTGACCGCCCGCCGCAGGGCGATGATGACGGAGACGGACGTGCGCATGCCCAGTGTGGGGTTGCGGCCGCCGCTGCTCTGGGAGGCGTCGGTGGCTTCCTGCTGCGCCGTCAGCGAGATGGCCTTCTTCCTGCGCGCCTTCTTCTTCTGGCTGGCGTGGAAGCGGGTCCCGATGCGGATGTTGAGCGCCTGCATGATCTTGGAGTAGGTGATGAGCATGACCACGGCGGTGAAGAAGAAGATGGGGATCTGCGCCAGCAGGTGGTAGTAGAGCCCCAGCTCGGTGTAGTACTGGTTGGTGTGCGCCACCGCGGCGGTCACCGCCGCTGCCGCCGTCTGGTTGCGGTCGGCGCCGGCGTGGCTGAAGAAGCCCACCTCCATGAAGGGCACCAGGAAGCTGAGGAAGGACAGCACCCAGATGGCGCCCAGCAAAGCCGCCGCCCGCCCCATGGTCAGCACCCGATTGGCGGGCTTGACGGAGATGTCGTAGCGGTCGAGCGTGATGGCCAGCACGTTGGCGGCCGTGGCCACGCTGGCGAAGGAGACGCAGGCCTCGTGGAAGCAGCACACCAGCACCGTGTCACCCTCCAGCGAGAGCAGGATGACCACGATGGTCAGCGGGATGCAGCAGACGCAGACGATCACGTCCAGCACGTGCAGGTTCATGGTCACCACGTTGCTGACCGAGTTGATGAGGTTGGACTTCATGCAGTAGAGCACCAGCACCGTCAGGTTGCTGCTGAGGCCCAGCACGATCTCCAGCATGAGGAAGCCGGTCAGGGACACCTGGAAGCTGACGGGGTAGGGGGCCGCCGGGGACATGGTACGGCTGAGGGACTCGGTGTTGTCACGGACAGTGACGTTGCTCATGGTGACTTCTTCCTCCAGCGCGGGGGGGATATGCATTATCCTGCAAGGGGTGGGGGGACAAGGGGAACAGTGGGAGGTTTTCATCAGCTACCCAAAAGCACAGGCATCACAAGCTCAATCATGTGAATCTCTAGCTCTGTCTGTCTTTTAACTGGGACACCAGATCTTTTCTTTTTTTTTTTTTTTTGAAGGGACAGAATTAAAAAAAAAATCCTTTTATGTGTGAAATCTGTCCACCGTGGTTCTCGCCAGTTTTTTTTTTTTTTTTTTGGAAACATAAGAAATGTGCTCCAGTTTTAAATTTGGAATGGCAGCAACAGCCTCTGTGCTGTGTACCTTGTGAATTTGGATTGGAAAATGCGCTGTGGATTGGATTGTTTTAATCTCGGCAGGGGCTTTGAGCAGCAGCGCTAGTGGCTGGGTCACTCTTATTGAGATTCTCTCCACAAAGCGGCTTCTTGCCACACTTTGATTATTTCATCACGTTGCAAATGAGTGATTACTGTGGTAGAAAATGGTAGCCACAAGCTGTCTAGTCCTGCTCTCTGAAAATGGACCTCTAGCACATAAACACCTCTTGTTACCTTAGTTCTCAGCAATAAGACATTTGTGTATTGCTTTGCATAATTGGTTTATGTCCAAACAACAGGGAGTGAATGATATGGGTGTGATATGAGAGATTGATATCAAAATCAAGCATGTTTTTTTCTTTGTATTTTCACATACAAGCCAGTGACATGTTACAACTGACTATCCCTATGAAAACAAATAATTTGTGGGAAAAAAAAAGCTTCAAACTCTCTTTCATGCAGTTCCGCTGGAGCTTTCTCCCAGAGTGGGGACCTGTGTTTGTGTGTGAGTGAAGGAGGCTGGTGGCACTGTAGCATTGTGGTAAAGAGCTGGGCTCATGACCGAAAGGTTGCTAGTTTGATTCCCCGCTGGGGCACTACTGATGTACCCTTGGGCTAGCTACTTATCCCACAATTGCCTCAGGTAAACATCCAACTGTATAAATGGATAACATGTAACCTGTAACCTATGTTAGTGACTCTGGAGAAGAATGTCTGCTAAATGACAAAAAATGTAGTGGAGGCTCTTGCAGGAAGCTTATTTAGGGGAAGGTGATTGAGAGGGGGAACACAGATGGGGATTTGGACAGGAGGAGGTTCCGCAGACTGAAGGAGTGCAAAGGGTACAGGAGGAGGTGTGGTACATGGGAGGTGGGGGGATCATGGTTGTGTAGCAGGAGGTGCAGTAGATATGAGATGGGGGGCCAGGGTTAAGGAGGAGGAGGTGCAGCAGCTTACGGGTTCTCAGAAGGTGGAGGGTTTTAAAAAGGAGGTGCAGCAGATGGGAGACGCAAGATGAAAGGTTTAGAGTAGGAGGTGTGGGTGTGGGTTGTAAAGGAGGAGGTGAAGGTCACTCATAGGAATGTGTCGGAATGGGAGCCCCGGGACAGAAGCAGAGCCCCCCTGTGAGGTGGTGATTAATTTGGGGTCCGCGCCCCGTGCCGACCCCTGACTTACCCTTTCCCCAAGCACTGTCTCTTCCTCAGGAGTCCCTCAGCGGACCAGATCCAACTTTCCCGGGTCCAGACACACTGTCAGTATATCCCACCATATTTAAAAAAACAACAAAAACGGCTCTGGTTCCTCCGCGAGCACACCCTCTTGTATTCCACTCACCGCCGACCCGGGGTGCGAGGCGCCTCCCTCCGACGCCCCTGGGCCGTGGGACAGCTCCGCGACCCCACCCCCACCCCCAACCCCGATTGGCTGGGCTAGATGAGAGGCGGGGGCTGGACTCCTGCCAGGTTGGACTGTGGTGCGGCGTCAGCGAGAGAGCAGAAGCGCGTTTGTTTTGGCTGTGGGATCGCGGCAGGGCGAGTGGGTCATGAATAAACTGTCCGAACCATCTCCGGTTCGGACACGCTCTGTATTCCCAGCCAGCGGTGGCAGCAGCAGCACAGTGGATATCTAAAGCACACAGCCGCGGTGTCCCCCTCTCCCGAGACCCGGGAGGACACGGGCATTGTATTGTATCCACGCGTTGGCGGTACCAAAGGAGTCCCTCTTCCTCCGGCGTTCTCCTCAGTTTGTAATCTGCGGGTTCATTTCACAGCAGGTCTCAGCCCCGGTCAACGTGCGCTCCGATCCGCAGTTCTTGCGGACGCTAAATGGAAACGTTTCCCCGGGAGTATCTGCGTTTGCGAGGGCCGGCGGGCGGGCGAGCGAGGGGGGGGAGAGAGAGCGGGTGGCGTACGGGCCTCTCGGGGGCCCCGCTAATGGAAGTGCCCTTCACACTCGCGGCCTCGTCACCTTCCTCCGTCTTAAAAGGTCCATGGCCTGCAGCGCGGGGGGAGCAATCCGCATTGAATTGTAAATCAGGGAGAGAGAGAGAGAGCCCTCCCGTCCGACTGCTCCACCACCACCGTGCACACCTGGCAACCCAGAATGGAGCGTGCGTGTGCGTGCCTCTGTGTGTGTGTGTGTGCGTGTCCTCGTGTAAGATTCACCGCAAGGTCGTCTTCGTGAAAAGAAAATGAAAGGGGGTCTAGTCCGTCAGCCACGTGGCCTGCAGGAGGCGCTCTGGTTCACACGCTGACCCCGGGAGGAGAGAGCAAAAGCATGAGCCCGGCCAGAGGGCAGGTCATCTGTCATCAGGCTGTCCAGCGGTCACTTTCAGCTGGACGTCCTGGGGAACAGAGAGAGAGATCAATTGTTAGTTGGGGGGAAAAAACAGAGAAGCTCATCTAGGAGGAGGACAGAAGTCATGATGCCCACCCACATCTCTACGTGTGTGCAAAGGGCTGGATCTGTTTTTATCTGTATGGGTAGGATGGCTGGTCCGTTCCTTGGCCAGGATAGCAGAATGTCATAAGAGCTGCTGGACGGGGTCCAGAGAGACGCAGGTGTCTGCATGCGCGCCGTGCGCTTTTCTGTGAGAGCGGCCGGGCCGTTTCCCCGCGCTCGGTTTCCAGTGACGGGTCTGCGGTTTCCCTCCCGCCCGGTGCGGCCGTGAGGACACCGCCGTTGCCACGGCCGCAGATTTGTCAGGCAAATGAGGCTCGCAGCCTGAAGCGCTGAGAGCTTTTGGTCCGCTGCCCTCGGGGACAAGGACAGGGCTGTGCGGGGAGGACACGGGACGGGAAGCCGACCCCCCAGTCCCCCCACGTCGCACAGACATGGCCCATGCTGTTCGAACGGCAGGAAAAGCCCAGCACCCCCCCAGACACCCCCTAACAAGCGCTCACAGAAGAGTGGCAGGTTATTGCCGGGCAGCACGTTCACAGAGAGACTGTTTCTCTCTCTCTCTCTCACACACACACACACACACACACACACACACACGCACGCTCTCAGAGGCAGGTGTTTATCGTACTCCGGGTGGCGGCCGCTCCTAACCTCTCCAAACTGGATCGGGTCTCTCTGTTGTCTGCTCTTTTAGCTCGTATCTCTATTTATAACATGAAGCAAACTTTCACCCAGCCTTTAATGAGCAGAAGGTACACTGGATTCACAGGTGGAAAAGAAATGATGCATTTGCATTGAGCAGTAGTCAGACAGCAGCTTATTAACACCGGAGTGGTGTGTGACTAATGCGTGGTGTTAAGTAATTGTGTCTGGAAGAGTAGAGGCGACAAGCTACAACAGCAGGCTCAAGTCTGTGAAACATCCTTCAAGGCAGCAAACGACGTTCAGCTCAGCTTATTCGCAGCACAAAAAAACAAGTGGGCTGTAGTCACAGATCAACAGTAAACTGCACTTAGGAAACAGCTCACATAATCCCAAAACAGTCCGTAAAAATAAAGCCCGTTTCACGGTTGAAGCGGTCCATGTGCGCACACACACACACACCTGTGCGTGGCACGCGTGATTAGAGCGAACGGAATCGCTGACTCGTTTGCACTTTCTGCACGTTTGCGGAGCCCCGAGTCGAGCACCGTGTGCATTGCCGAGCGCCGGAGACACCGGGCTGTGTCACGCAGCGGCGAGCGGGGAGCGCAGCCCGGGAGGGGGGTCGTTACCTGGCAGGAGAGGCACGCCGGGGGCCCCGGAAACAGCCCATGTTTGCCGGTGCGCCCGGGGATCCTCCAGGAGCTGGTGTTCTGAGAGAGGGGGGAGCTGGAGACCTTTCCCTCAGCGTGGACACGGATGCTCCCGCAGAAGTCCCTAACGCCCTGCGCTGTCCGGTATACGAGGAAGCGGTCGAGCGTGGCTGAGCGAGTGAGCGGGCGCCGTGGCGACCGCAGTACAGGGTCCAGTGTGAAAACACCAACAGAGGAACGCGCGGAGACAGTCCAACTCTGCCGATCCTCTCTCGTATGCTCTCTCTCACTCTCGCTCTCTCCCTTCCCCTCTCACACTCTCTCTCGCTCTCCCTCTCTCTCTCTCTCTCTCTCTCTCTCTCTCTCTCACTGCAGTGGTTTGCAGTGCTCCCTCCTGCCCTGATTGGGTCTCTCGTAATAGGCTTAACTCTTTCCTCTCCGCCAAGCAGGTCTCTTTGTTTGGCACTCGTCCTCTCCCCAGCTGTGATTTCTCCACAGAGGGATGTGACATCCTTTATGTTTTTAACGCGCCGCATTTTTAAACGGCTTCCTGCGAAGAGACTCCGCGGGCGGCTCCAGGACACGGGCAGAATTAAGGCGAGCGGAGAGACCCTCAGACGGGACGCCAGGGAGCGGGCGCACGCAACAGAAAAATAAAATAAAATACTACCGGATGCGTACATGAAATATTAATGCAAGCGAGCACGGTGAAAATAGAACCCTTTCCCCGTGGTCAGCGAGAGAGGGAGAGAGATGGAACGGGGAGTGAATGAGATTTTTAGTGGAAGGGGGGGAGAGGGGAAGAGGGAGAGAGACACGGTGTCTGATTGATAGTTTTAATTATGTTTCCCTGTCAGATTACAGGGGGAACCGCTCGCCGTCCATTCATTCCTATTTGGTTGATTTGCTGTGTGAATTCAAGGCCAGAGGGCGGGTGTGGGGCTGGTAAACACACAGTGGAGGTCCCCCAGGAACCGTGTCAGGGCGGGGGGGGTCTGGTGGAGTGGAGTGGGGGTGTCTGGGTGATATCAGAGGCATTTTGTGTGTGTGTGTGCGTGCGTGCGTGTGTGTGTGTGTGTGTGTGTGTGTGTGTGCGTACGTGTGTGCGTGTGTGTGTGCATGTGCGTGCGTGTGTGTGTGTATGTGCGTGCGTGCGTGCGTGCATGTATGTGTGACTGCACGCTCATGCTCCGTTACTCTTCTGGTCGATGTGACTGCATTCAACAGACTGTGTCTGTCATTGATTGAAACCAACTGATGGAAAAGACCAGCAGTCAGCACAAGCCCTCTAAGCGCTGCTCACCCTTGTGACTGCTGCACGGCTCACCCAAAGAGACGAGCAGTCCTGACACGTTCATGATGAATGGGACGATTGTTCTGTTAAAAGCGGGGTTTTTTTTTTTTTGTGTACGTCTTGGGATGTCGGAGACCTTAAAGGGGGTCATTCAACCCAGCGTGACTTCAGTGTCTCGAGAACAACTTGTTACAGTGAAGTGATTCACTGTCGTATCTCTGTGCACCTCAGCACAGGGGTAAGTGTTGTAGATGGTTCACGTCTGGAGGTGACCTCCACGTCTTCAGGTTTTATGTGCTTTGGTTCCAGCCATCATTCTGACTGTTAATGGTTTTTTTAACCACTATGTGTACACTGAAAACTGCTCCAGTTATACTTATCTTAGAATCCTTTTACAGCCTGAGGCTGCTGATTTGTATTTGTCCTAATCAATTAACCTTGATAGGGACATTAATTGCAAATTCACTTTTCCGATATCACAGAACTCAGGGGTGAAGCAAACTGTTTTCAGGCTACTAAAATATTCAAGCATATATAAATAGAATCCAGAATTGGGCAGACACCTGGCAAATTAAAATTTTACATCACCAAAAATAAAGTTCTAAAGTAAATTTAAGGCAGAATTATTTCATGGTAGGTTTGCTATGATAGTTGGCTGTGATAGGTGAACCAAATCTGTCTGGATCCAGATATTGTGCTGCAGCAAGAATATCCACATAGGATACTGGAGTATATAGCAAATGGTATTTATAAATCAAAGGTGGTTATATTAGTGTTACACAATGCCAGACAGCGTTCAGTTCTTCACACCACACCTGAATAAGGACAAAAGTGCAGAACAAGACTGGTTGATTAAAAAAATTAAATTTATTGGTTTTCTATAAAAATAACTAATAAAGTGGTTATTAAATATTAAAGCTGAAGTTGACCTGTGTTCCATCACCATAAGGAGAAGGCAGAAGTAGAAGAGGGCATAAGGTGTATAAGGGCATAAAATTTCACACTGACAGTAGCACACACAGAGATTACTGCATGGAATGGTTCGCTGGGACGCTTTGAAGGTTCATGACCAGGTGAGCATGGATAGACTGAATGTCCTGTTCTCTTTGTTAAATCCCTTATGTTTTGGTGTGTGTGTGTGTGCATGTGTGTGTGCATGTGTGTGCGGTGAGTGCATGTGTGCGTGCGTGTGCATGTGCGTGTATATGTGTGTGTGAGTGTATGGTGGGTATGTGGTGTGTGCGTGCATATTTTTGCATGCGTGGGTGCGTGCATTAACACATGTGCATATGTGTATGTATATATGTGTGTGTGTGTATACACAGTGTGTGTGTGCCACTGAGCATCATATGAAGAGCAGCTGTGATGCATGTGTCCAGAGAGGAAGGTGAGGAAGAGCCTCTCGCTGTCTCTGTGGATGTCATCAGACCGTGTGTGTCCAAAGCGCTTTCCCCGGTCGTCACTGGGAAAGCGGAAGAGCCGTGCTCATCACATAAACACCTCACTCTGATATCACATTAACTGCAACACCCGCCGTTTGTCACCTGTCGGGGACTCAAGGTGACGCACTATCCCCCGGGGAAGCAAATATGACCACTTTCGATTGACAGGCCCGTGTGAAAGCTCACTCCTTTTTTAAAGAAAAAAAATGTTGAAAGAGATGGACTATGCTCCTAACTTGGCGGCGCTGAGCAGAGAATGCGGTTTAATATTTCATGGGGGCATTAATATTTCAAGCCTGTTTTCTTCGTCCCCAGACTCCACGGTCTGATATTTGGTGCATTTTTCTCTCCTCTGTTTCCCTCTCTCTCCTTCTCTCTCTCTCTCTCTCTCTCTCTCTCTCCTTCTCTCTCTCTCTTTCTCTCTCTCTCTGTCCTGCTCTCTCCTCTCTCTCACCCTGTCTCCTCTCTTTCTCTTTCCTCTGTCTCTCTCTCTCCTCTCTCTCTCTCTGGACAGAGGAGGTGCACGAGCTCTCCTGTTGCCTGCTAAATCTGATTCTGACGCTGGCAGTGTAGCGGTTCCTTCAGTCACCAGCCACGTTTTATTTCCACGTTTCCCCTACAAGTCGGAAAGACGTGTCTCCTTCAGCACGGCTGTGTGAGGGAAGAGAGGCATCCAGGACCTGGCGACGATGCTTTTGTCTCGTTATGCCAGCGGGCTTGGTGGGGGGGTGTGGAGGGCTGGGGGCGGGGGTGGGAGGAGGTGTGGAGGGCTGGGGGCGGGGGGGGGGGTGTGGGGAAGCTTTCCTGTGCTCTGGCTGAAAGCGTGTGATTGTTCTAGATTAACACGCTGAGGTCTCCGGCTAAATAGAGTCGTTAGTTTGAAATATTCAAGTGGTCTGTTCCATTTAAATCACGCTCTGCAGCTCAGGGCCTACGAGAGGAGGTGTGGTGACAGCGGAGTCCCTGGCAGGCTTGCAGGAGAGGGCGACGAAGAGGGGAAGGGCCTCTCAAGTGCGCCTCTTGTGGGGGGTCGTTTCACGTGACCCAGTGGGTGGGGCGGGTCACCCGCAAGGGTTGGGCGTTAGCAGGTGAAGTGCTTGCCCACCTCAGCCAGTGAAGCTCTTGTCTGTCTTCCTCACAGATATATGGGCAGCAGTGTGGTGTAGAGGAAAGGAGCAGGACTCATAACTAAGAGGTTAGTGCATAGTGGTTAAGGAGCACGACTCCGAAAGGTCGCTGGTTTGCTTCCCAATAATGTAATGTAATATTTAAACGCAAGCTAACACTGTGGAGATTGGAAAAACAGAAGGATCCTCACAGTATTATTGTTAAACAGTAAAGAGGTCACCCACCGCACACACACACACACAAAGAAGGCTGACACGTTTTAGATTGCTGAGGTGTCTGTGGTGGCTGTGATGTCTGATCAGGGTGTAATTACGTGCTCCCTGGTCTTAGAGATTGCAGATCTCGGTATATCGGTTTACGGAGTGAAATCCTTCTCTGCAGCCACAACTGTCCTGTGCGTGCTAAAGACGTGCTAAAGCTCACACTGACCCAGATGGATCAGAACGCCAAGTGGGAATTTGCAAAAAGTGATTACAGAGAACTCACAACATCACTGCTGACTGCCTGAACAATCATTACTGATGACCATCTGAACAGTCATTACTGATGACCACATGAATATTCATTACTGATGGCCATCTAAACAGTTATTACTGATGACCACATGGATGGTCATTACTGCTGACCGCCTGAACAGTCATTACTAATGACCACCTCAGCCACTGTCACCGATGAACACATTGACCGTCACAGGTCACATCACCTATGACCACCTCAGCCGGGTAGAAATCTTACCCGTCCTGTTCACTGTGGATCTCATGATACCGCGTTGGGGCATCAGATCTTTTGAAGCTTGTGTGTTTTGGCAGCTCAGACTCCCTTGTGATCCAAGCCCAGGACCTGTGGCGCTTCTTTTCGGCCATGATATCTTTTGAATGGATAGATGTTAAAGTGCTGGACCGCAGCTGAGAGGTGCACGGTTGGCAGGTGCGTTCAGGGGCGCTAGCTCGCCGTGCTCCGTTGTGAGTCGGGGCGATGTATGGCTCAGGGCCTCACTCTGAGTGACCGAGTGAACTCCCGTGTTCTGCTCATTTCCTCTGCTGTGGAGGATTAGAGGCCTTTTGACTCCCTCACCCTTATCCTCCATTCTCTCAGCACTCTGTACAGTCTCCCTCTCACTGCACACCCCAGCCTCTCTGTCCCTCTCAGAGCTCGGAGTCCCACTGCAGATACATCATCTGACCTGTTCCCTGGGCCTCTCTGTCACTTTCGCTCGGTCTCTGGACTGTGTGTGTGTGTGTGTGTGTGTGTTTGTGTTTGCGTGTGTGTGTTAGTGGGCCGTATAGGGAGCAGCATGTAGACTTTTCTTCCGGTGTCTTAAATTGCGGGTCATTGTGCTGGCTCGAGCTTGTTAAAAACCACACACGGAAATTGTATTTCCTCAAGGCGGCCTGTGGTTGTCGTAACAAATAAAGTTTGATTGACTGAAGGACGCACATCCGTGGCTCGAGAGCGTAGCAGACTGCTCCATCTTCTGAACTTGGAGTTGGACTGGCCCAATTAATTGGTTCATTTTTTCCAAACTTCTGGGCGTTCCTTCCTCTGTGTCCCTGGGATCTGAGCCTGTTCGATAGCCGATGTTTGCATGTTAGCGCAGACAGACGGATGGAAGGGATATAGTTTGGCTGCAGGATTGGGGGGGTGAATCGGGTCGGGGGGTTGGGGGTGGGGGTGAATTGGGAGAAGTGGGGGGGTTTATTCCCCGGCTCCTTGAGAAGGTCCGGCGGAGGAGCTGCTCTTGGTCACGTTCCCAGCGCCTCTGAGGCTCCCTTTGCGTGTGGACCGGAGACCAGCATAGCAGGCCGGGTCATGACCCGGGACCGCGTCCCTGCGGACCGCGGGACAGCTGCTCGCTGTGGGGGTGGTGCACCGAGCGCGGGGCGCAGGAGGAGGAGGTTGGAGCGTGAGCGGGATGCACTGCTCATGAACGGCTCTGCTGGATGTGACGTGTCAGTCATAGTAATCCGAAAGGCTGTAGCTGGGTACTGTAGCACAGCGTTTCCCAACCCTCTCCTGGAGGACCCCTTGTCCTGCATGTTTTAGATCTCTCCCTGCTCCAACACAGCTGATTCAAATGATCAACTCATTTTGAACTCCTGAAGCTGCTTAATAACAAACTGATCATTTGAATCAGGGTTGGGAAACACTGCTGTAACAGTGCCTGCTTAAGACAGATGCAGCTGGATACGCTGTCACAGACACATTGTCTATGGATGGAGGGTGTAGATGAAAGTACTCTCCACCAGTCACACTGCTCAAATAGTGTGTCAGTTGCAGTGGATTGATACTGCAACTGACACACTATTTGGAAATGGTGTAGCTGGGTATTGCAACTGACATGCTGTTTGTAAAGGGTGTAGTTGGATACTGCATCCAACACCCTGTTTGTAAAGGGTGTAGTTGTACACTGCAACTGATACATTGTTTGTGAAGGGTGTAGCTAGATACTGCGACTGACATTCTGTTTGTGAAGTGCTTAGCTAGTACTACAACTGACTTTCTGTTTGTTAAGGTTATAGCTAGATAATGCAACTGATACACTGTTTATAAAAGGTGTAGCTGATTACTGGATGGGGACAGACTGTGTTGATTGGTTGATTTAGATTTACAGGTGTATTTCTGAGGTCTTTTCAAGCTGATAAAAAGTGTGTGGGGGGGGTAGTGTTTAGCAAGCCAATGAGGCATTTGTCAGTGTACTTTCTCCTAATCGGTTTTAAATTCCTTCTGCTGACAAGAAAACTACAACATTCCCGGCATTAGCTCTCTTTGTGTAACAGATGGTGTCAAATTGAAAGAGTGATTTCTTAAACTGGCAACCGGGAGGAATGCTCACAGTAGCGCGCAACCTGCTTAGGCAAGGTCAGATATGCATGGCTTCATATTAACACAGCAGGGGTGGCGGATCTGTGACGCATTTCAGCTCGCATGTGAACTGCAGAGAGCATAACTATTGTCTCCCCTTCGATTACTTCTGATGCATTTCTCTCTTCCAAGTCGTTCTGTTTAATTGCTCGGATGACAAATTACCAACCTGTTTCTAATAGTGGATTTTCTCTAGAGTACAGTGCGGAGTAGCCAGAGAAGCTTTTAGCTTTGAGGTTATTTGAAAATAATAGAATGGTCTTGATGTTTTTCCAGATACATCTTCAAGGAATCCCCTGACACAGGCGCACACACACACACACACACACACACACACACACACACACACACACACACACACACACACACACTCCCCATACGTCCTGACGTGACCCCTCTTTGTGCTGTGGAAGGTCAAAGTTGAGCAGCAGAAGTGACCACATTAAAAGCTTGCGTCCCAAACAGAACCGACACTTTTGGGATTATTGACGGACGTGCGTGCCCCCACTCTGGGGCCACTGCCCCCGGGACGGGGGGGGACGCTGAAGAGGACGCTGGTCCCAGCACTCCCCCCCCCACCCCGCCACCAAAGTGGACGATTTTCCGCTCGCTTCTCGGAAGCGCGGGACATCCTGTGGAGGCCCAACATCTGTTTACATTCGCAGCGTCAGAGAGCAGAGGGAAGGCGTGGGAACGAGGAGCCGCGTCCGTGGGGAAGACTGGGAGCTGCCGGGATATCACAACCCCCGCAGGGGACGGGTTGGGGGGGGGGGTCTCTACCGTCACCCGGCATCCTGTCAGAGAACACCCTGGAAGGTTTGTTGCGCATCGGTTGGTTTTGGAGTCAAACTCATCAAATAAAATAAACACGAGGGCATAAATGCTTATATTAAGCAGGACTTATGCTAGTGTGGAAAGCGGATGGTCTAGAAACGCGTTCCTAAGATGATATCGTATGCCTCCCATGCCAGCAGCAGTGACTGGAAGACTGTTTTGTCTCTAAAAATCACTGTAGTCAAATAAACTGCCAGCTTTTTTGTTTTATTCTGCCCGGCTTTTGTGGCGCTTGGACTGCCACCCTGTCTCTGCTGTAATCCCCTGGTAACTCTGGCTTTCTCAGCCCAGTGGCTTCAAAACAAACCTTTATCCGTTCGTCCAACAACAGGGGAAGCACAATGGAGGAGAGATTCCCCTCACGAGAAATGGGCTGGCAAACACCGCATAGGCCATTAGGTTCAGACAGCCGAGCCGAGACAAAAGAGCTCTTAATATCGCTCTGCCTTTTCAGAGGGGTTTATTGCTGCTACGTGGGGCATTAATCACCCATGTCTGAAAATATCATTATCTTAATATTTTTCCTGTCCTGTTGGCCTGCGGTTTCGGAGCTCTTTTTAGAGCCAAACGTTTGCTGTTTGAATGCCTTGTTGAAGAGACGACCAGAAGACTCAGCGGTCTGACCAGAAATGAAAGTTTATTCTGTACAGTGGGCCACTGCAAGTTGGAGTTCTGAAGTGAGGGTTTCTCATCCAAGTATATGTAAAGAGAGATAAACGGGCGGCAGTGTAGCATAGTGGTTAAGGAGTAGGACTCGTAACCGAAACGTTGCCAGTTCGATTCTCAGCTGGGGCACTGCTGCTGTACCCTTGAAAAGGTACTTAACACACAATTGCTTCAGTAAATATCCAGCTGTATAAATGGATAACATTGTAAAAAACTATAACCTATGTAAATCGCTCTGGATAGGAGCGTCTGCTAAATGCCAATAATGCCCTGTAATGTAATGTAGAAACAGTGTATGTGTCTGTGTGGCACTGACGAAGCACCACTGTTTGAGCATCTGATAAAATCACACGTTCCTGTGCAGACATGGTGTGCCACCTTGACGAAGTGGAGAAGAAAATGCAAACATGGTGTATCATCTTGATGAGATCAAGTAGTTGGAAACGTTTTATAGCAGAAAGTCGACGCAGTTCAGCAGCTATCGCCTTCTCCCGTGTCACTCAGGTCAGAAACGAGGTGTGAGAATTTTTCTCAGCATCCTGTGGGTTCAGCGCTCAGCTTCCCCCGGAAATATACGTGACTTGGTTCCGAACGGCAGTTCCAAACGTTCAGGCATGCCACTCGGAACCCCATAATTCCTGCAAGCGAGCAGCTCGCTGGATGCAGATTGTTTATTTTGTCAGAAAAATTGGACTGCCAAAAAGCCCCGAAAGTGATGGAATTGTAGCCAAAATCCTGCCTTATGCAGAAGCCTGCTGTGTGTGTGTGAGCCAGTGCACCCTGCTACGTCACACTGAGTGCCTGTGCAGCCAATGCTAACCGTCAGTAACTCCAGTGTAGAGTTACAGATGTCTCTGTACTTTCTTCATAATCATTGAGCAGCATTTAAAAAGCAATCTGCAGCATATTAACAAAGATTTTTGCAGTTATCTGGCAGTTAAATGGTATGAGAGAATGGAAGCTGAGCTTGAAAAATGATTGTAAAAAATTAATGTAAATTGTACTAATTATCAGTATTAATTTTTTGGTGTTAATATGATTGGGCAAAACTGTCACAGTCACGGGAAGTGAGAGTACCTTTTTGTCCAAGATTTGTCTAATGGCACAACGGAAGTCTTGTTAAAGCTTATCTGTTGCTTTAGGGTCTAATTACAGATCCTGGTGAGATCTCCAGAATATCACAGAATGCTGCCTGCCAAGGATGGTAGTGGAACATAGTACAATAAAAAATTATGATAGTCAAAATGTATGTTTATTCTTAACATTTTCATGATTTTACTTGCAACAAGACCAAAAAACTGAAACACAAAAACCAAAAGCTGTGGCAATTATTGTAACATATAGCTCATAAAACATTTTAAGAAAAAAATGTTGTGCCTCAAGTGCCTGGATACCGATCGACATGGCTGGCATCCATTCAAGATAATGAAGGTGCTTTCAGTGAATGAACAGGTCTTATGGCAGACTTGAGTCTTAGCACAGCGATGCAGCTGTGAAAGACATTTCATAGTATCCTCTTTCTAAGACTCAAAAAGAGCACTATGGGCGTCTTTAAGGATGAAGGAAAATGAATGTGAACCAGAAGGACAGTTCTGCAGCCCACACACTGCGCTGAAAACACTCAAAAAAATAACCCGAGTCATTTTTTTTATTTATTTTTCTGTATTTCGTTTAGGATATTGAGTGCACCACTGCATTGTAGAGCACACAGTGCTAGCAGTTTGCGTGGTGGCAATGAAATGATCAATGTGAATCATTCATCATTGCTACTGTTATTTAAGAAATGATTGGATTGCCTAAAACACTGCTGAAATATGCTTTTTGATGTATTGCATTTATTTGTTTGAAGCATTTATCTGAGGACTTTTCTGAATTAAATATGAGAAAAGCGTTCTTTCAAGCATACATATCGCTTGGATGTTTATTTGTGCTGTATTAGCAGTAAGTGAATGGGGGACATACACAAACATGAGGCATATGAAGTCTCCTGGCGTAGCCTTTTCTGGCTGGCGCCTCTGGTTGTTGCAGAAAGGAAAGCAGTTGATTCGGTTCCCATCTTCATCAGTCATTGACAGAGTTTTGGCTGCAGGTTTCTGCGGGGTGTGTGCGTGCCGTGAGGAGACGGTGCTGCTGGATGGCGGGGCTCCGTCCCCCCCCCGGCAGCCGGTGGAGCAGGTGCCGCTGCCTGCACCCAGAGGTGACGGGCCTGGGGTTCACTCCCCACTGACTGCACCGGGACGGCCGCACCGGGGGGCTCATCTGGACCACAGCACACGAGGAGGGAGGGGAGGAGGGGGAGCAGGATGGAGGGAGGGAGGGAGAGAGGGCAGAGGGAGAAAGGAAACAGACAGACGGAAGGGTGAGTCAGGGAGGACAACACAGAGGTACACTTTACAGAAGCACTGATTATGGGAGAAGAAGATATGTTACAGGGGGACTGTATAAGAGATTGGAGAGAGGGGTGGAGAGGAAAGGAGAGATTGCAGAAGTGAAAGAGAGTGAAAGGAAACAGACTGAACGAAGGTGAGCTAAAAGAGGAGAACACAGAGGAACATTTTAGAAGAGAAGTGGTTATGGGAGAGGGGGAAAGGTAAGAGTGGGATTGTACAGGAGCTTATGGGGGTGGTAGAGAGGAAAAGGGAGAGTGTAGAAGTGACCAGAAAAAAAGGAAAACAGACAGATGGTACGTTAAAGGAGGAGGAGGATACAGAGTAGTTACTGGAGAGGAGAATTGGAGAGAAGGATAGATAATAGGCGGATTGTACAGGAGATTGTCGAGGGCGAGAGGATAAAGGAAATTGTAGGACCGATATTAGGAACCCACAGAGCACCATGGATCTGGATTTTAGCCTAGGTACTATGCACCTGCAGCACTTTCTGCAAGGGGAATCAAGTGCCCTGTGTGCGATTATCGGTGTCGTTAATCAAATCCCTAATCTCTCAGAGACTCTCGGTGTCCTAATTTAGCTGTGGGGGACTCTTTGTAAGTGTTTCCTGACCTCTCATTCTCTGTCATAATGTTCTGTGGGACCTCATAGGGGCAGCTTGAGTTATTTGTCTAAGGATGTGTAGCCCTGATTGGTGAGGGGAAAAAAACCTTTCATTTACATCAGAAAGTACAGTGAGTACAGGGTCACACCAGAACTTCCCTCAGATTGTATTTTTAAACTCTTAAATTCCCGGGTGGTTGCTGTAAATAAGAACTTGGTTTACTTTATTTTAAGGTTACATCACTTAACATTAACCAATGTATTATTTATCAGGAATAAATGATTATATGAGACATTTACAAATAATAAACACAACATATATATAGACTTAAAGTTAAAATGCATAGACATGAATATTGTACACTGCATGCCAAGTGTTCCAAAATATAGGGTGATGTTTTACACCTTTACAATGCATTAGAAGTTGTCACTAATTAGACACCAGTGTGAATTATGCAGTATGTTAATTAGACATAAAGATTTGATTGGTTGCCACTTTCCTACAGGTGCACAAAGAGGATGAAGTACCATGAGCTGGTGCTTAACAAAATCTGACAGTAGTTTGTCATTGGTAAAGGTTGAATGAGAACATTGGTTCATGCTAACTGGCCTAAATGCAAACTGGTACCAGGGCCTGTGGTCATCAGCCATCTGGGAATTACTCCTAAGAGTCCTTCTGAAAGTAGTTCTAGGAACAAAAAAATTTACTGCCTCAGAGAGTGATTTATGAAGCCTCCTACTTGTGCTCAACTAAGACCATTTCCTACGAGTAGATCTCTGTTGATTTTTATGACGTGAAATGCCACAAATGCACAGTACTGATGACATTTTTCACGGCTTGTGTTAAGTAAAAACTCAATAAATGCAATCGTTGAAAGCTGTAGTGTTAGTGTCATAGCAGTCATAGCAGATTCCAGTCTTCCGCAACTTGAAAGTAACTGATATAATTTAATATAAATAATCATTTCATTAATAATCACATTGTTGACAATCAATGTTTGTCAAAACTATGTTGTTTTATGTTTTTCATTATGGGCAATGTTGTAATGTTCCTGATTTCCCCTGAGGATAATAGACTGTGAAATCCCATATCTGCCTGAGTCTGCAGCTTGCAGATATTGCCCAGAATTACACAAGCTTTCATTTAATTTATTCGTGGAGAGCATGAAACCCCCCCATTTCAACAGCCTAATTCCCATCTCCACAACAGTTTGTAGGACCAAACTGATATCACTCACAAAATTTTTGAGTATTTAGGACCCATTTCATACTCTTGAGATGCTTGATGAGTACGAGCCCAGAACTTGATGAAGGAACGTTGGAGTAAATAAGTAATAAAAGACAGCCCTTGATTGAAATTTGCATGTGGAAAGGGATATTCGGAGTGTTTACACACTGCGGGGGTGTTTGCCATCAGCTTCAATTGTATCACTGTCTCACGCACTTAAGAAACACTGCTGCTCGATGCCGATTACTGATTCTCTGTCTCCTTTCAGAAAGAAGATAAATAAAAAACTCTTTTTCTGATGTAATTTTCTGGAGTGTGTCCCTCAACATTTCTTTACTTGCGTGCTATTCTTGTTAAAATAGTAGTAAGTTCATTGTTTTATTTTTACATTTCCCAATGGAGTGCTCTTCATTCCCTGAAAAGCAATCCCTTCGTTGCTACTGTTGTGGTTCTGTGCTCCCCCAGCTGTGTGAAATGAGGGCCATGGAAGTCCTCGCTGTGAGAATGCAATAGCTGATGGGAAACGCAAGCCCATCTGGAGCCTGTGTCTGTTAGACGGGGGCCAGAGGGGACGTCCAGCCAGGGAGTACCGAGGAGCTGTGAAGCTTCGGGCCCCCCTTTTTGGGTGCACGTGCTCCGTTTTGGTGTTTTGTGTTCTTTTGCCCCTTCAGATCTCTTTTTGAAGCCAGTCTGTGGGGACGTGAGTGACATTCCACCCAGAAGCACAGCGTGTGAACCCTGCGGGGCGTCGTCACGGAGACGTGCGCTGCCCCGCGCACAGAGGGTGCGAGCGGTCGGGCTGCACAGCTTCCTGTGTCAGAGTGGGTCTGTGATCAGGGCTTCCTGTGTCAGAGTGGGTCTGTGATCAGAGCTTCCTGTGTCAGAGTGGGTCTGTGATCAGAGCTTCCTGTGTCAGAGTGGGTCTGCGATCAGGGCTTCTGTATCACAGTGGTTCTGTGGTCAGAAAATGCTATATCAGAATTGGTCTGTGTGATCAGAGCTTCCTGTTTCACAGTGGGTCTGTGTGATTAGAGTGCCTTATATCAGAGTGGGTCTGTGACCAGAGCTTCCTATATCGTAGTTGGTCTGTGTGATCAGAACTTGCTTTATCAAAGTGGGTCTGTGTAATTAGAGCTTCTTATATCAGAGTGGGTCTGTGACCAGAGCTTCCTATATCATAGTTGGTCTGTATGATCAGAACTTGCTTTATCAAAGTGGGTCTGTGTAATGAGAGCTTCCTGTATCAGCGTGGGTCTGTGTAGTCAAAGCTTCCTATATCACAGTGGGTCTGTCTCTCATCGCTTTACCTTCATAGACCAGGAATTCTGCTGTACCTGCCTCACCTCTAACAGAGCCGGTCTCACACAGATTTCACACACCTGTTTCACTGAAGCTGTCACAGTTGTCTGGCTGCAGGTCTCATAGTCTCATACTCGTCTGTCTTCTCATACTGCTTCACTCAGGATTTGGCCTTGGTGTAAGAAATGCTTTCGGTTTTCTTGTGTCCTTTCTTGAACTCAGGCGGCAAATTGTACCATAAGCATCATGCCTTTGATGCCTCAGAATAAATCAGCAGGATCCATAACAGGCAGTGATTCCAGTATGTTTACTGGAACGCACATCATCAACATACCTACAGCTGACGTGACAGCTGTATTACGCTGTTTTATACAGTGGAGCCATGTGTGAAATTCAGCAGTGTTCCCCTCTGTGGGTGGAAATGGCTCAATGGTGGTTGTGTTCTGTTGATGCTGCTTGTTTTGCTTTTGATATCTCATTGAAATAGAAACAACAGGGGCCTCGGTACCCGCGCGATTGTGTCCTATAGATGACAGTAAATGAATTTCGCATATCTTTAAAGCCGCTGAACTGAGGAGCGGGGGGGAGTGAATTTAGATTGCACATTTAGGCACTCAGGAAAAAAAACATCTCTGGAATTTTTCATCCTTATCCTTTCAGATAAATATTAAGCAATTCACAACAGCAACAATACAGCTCTCTCTTAATGCCTCGCGTGTGTCCCCCTTTCTGTTCGGCCACAAATCGAATTTCGCGGTTATGTTTCCGTGATTTAATGTTCATTAGCACTGTGCTTTTTTTTTGCTCTTGTGCTCTTGAGCAGAATCGTTCTCTGCTGATTGGTGCACCTCTGCGTTTTTGGCGAGGGTGGGGCGGGCGTGGATCAGGGGTTCGGGGCCGGGAGGTTTGTCAGCGGTGTGCCTGGTCTGCCGCTCTCAGATAAACGCGGAAGGCGGTCCCGTTCCATTAGAACCGGGCAGCGTTCCTCTCCCTCGTGGATCGTGCGCGTGCCGGCTGCACGTGACAGAACGCAACGCGCGGGATGCGGCTGGCATGCATCTGTACCCTGCGGTCTGCGGCGGCGAGATTAGCGACCGTGGCGTGGTCACTCCGCGGAAAGCGGCGCCGCGGGCTCCGGGGACGCACAGACAGAGGTATGTACTCAGTGTTGCGGAAGCATCGCTCTGCATTATTTATCTCCAAAGCGGACTCCCCTTCTCCAGGGCCATTTCCACAACTTCCATTTTCTCACATTGCTGTATGCGCTCACACCGCCAGAGGTATTTACTGAGCTATGGTGAAGTATGTCGCTCAAGGGTAATGCTTCACCTGGGAGTCACACCTAGCATGTTCGCAGTAGGAGTCCACTCTCTTGGTCACGCTCAAACCCCAAAGGATGAGGTGTGTGAACAGCTGGACCCTGGTGAGCACTGGGGCTCTCAGATCTGCGTGATATTCCTTGATCACCAGAGAAGGGCTTGAGGAATACTTTGTACTTTCCCCATAATAACTGAAATGTTTTTTTTGTTTTTTGCTCTTGCCTGATGGTTTTATTTGTTTCTTCTGGCAACGCCTACTGAGTGTGTGGTTTTATTTCCCCAGAACTTATGAGCAGAAACTCATTACTTTAACGGTCATTTGCTTTTAGTGAAAAAGGCGTCATTAAACTACAGGAACTTCATGGACAGAAGTGCACTAACAGCCCATCAGAAGTTGAGCCGATGGGTCATGTAAAAAGTGAAAAACTTTTTGTTAAAAAACCGCAACCCCCTAGGTATTTGGCACATGCAGGAAACATCTTTGGATCGGTGACCAACTTCAGGCTTAATTGAATGAACGTGGGCCAAAGACTAGCTGCCCTGCGTCGTCTCCACCTGCTCATACCTCTTGGCCACGAGTCACGCTCTCAAGGTCGTACTCAAATCCTCTGCTCCTGACATCAGTTCTGTGACCGGTTTGGGAGAACCAGCGGGGGGAAAAACAACTATTTAAAACTATCTGGCAGAATTAGGTTATAGGTCATGGGTTATCCTTTTTTGAGTTCTGTCAAAGCGTCCGGTGCAGTTTTTCCCATTATTGTGAGTATCACCAGTATCCTCATGTCTGGAGAGGTCTGACCCGAGTCCAGCGATAGGAGAAGCTGATCTGAGGACAGCTCTGTCTTACCCCACCCCCCCCCCGTCAGCCTTCCCATGAGGCTTTGGTGAGGCCCCGCTGCACCTGGTTCAGTCCTTCGCCGAGTAGCTCTGTGTGACAGCCCCCATTCGTCTCCCTGTCATCCCTCCCGCCGTGATCGCCGTTTCGGGCCTCCCCCGGTGGCTCCGCTGTCAGGCCTCTCTCTCTCTCCCCCGGCCTCGGACGCTCGAGCGGCCCCGTGTTACGGGTGAACAGCTGTGGCGGCTGGGGGATCGGACCTCACACACAAACCTCAGCTATGCGGCCCCTGGGAGAGGCTTCCAGTGCTTTGTGGTCGGAATGGGGGGCCTGAGCCAACTGCACTGGAAGTCCCTGTTTCAACACAGTGACAATGCAGACAGGAAGTGGGAGGCTGTGTGTGTGTGTGTTCCTGCATCTTTACACACACTCACACGCATTCACACAAACATACATACACACTTGCACACAGTACTGCTCTTGCTGAGATATTCTCACTATGCAGTCATTTGTAGGACTGTCAGAGTATGCACAGGGAATAAGATTTAAATTAGCCATGATGGCTACATGTAGAAAGCATGTCGGAATCACTACCACTATACTTCTACCACAACGCTTCCTCCAGTCACGTTTCATATCCTTTAAGTTTTCTTAGATGTTAACATGGTTATAAAGATAAAGGACACCTACAAGAGAGGCAAACATAAATATTTTCCGTTAGGTTTGACTGAATGTGTATATGTTTAAGTGCTCATTCAGTATTGATGAGCTCACGGTTTGATGGACGGATATCCACACAGACAGTGCTCTCTCTCTCTCCTCCTATAATGCACTTTAATTACTGTGTGCCTCCGTGAGTGCACGTGTGCGTGTGTGTGTGTATGTCTGTGCGTCAAAACGGTATCGCGTAATTAGCTGCGCTGAATCAATAAGGTAAATACCGCTCTGCCAACATCATTTTGATTTTATCACTCTCATGTTGACATATGTGATACTGTCCTAGACATAGTGACCAGCAGGAAAAGACTTCCTCTCACACACACACACACACACACACACACACACACACACACACACAGATGCCCTGCCTCCCAGCCCTCTTAAGTTTCAGATCACAGGCCTGGCACTGATGGGATTGTTGTATCTCAGGAATCTGTGTTCTCCTGTATTGAGTGCCATGCAGAGGCTTGCAGCGAGTGAGCGGAAGACTGTTTCATTTGGCCCTGAACTGCCGCTACATGCGAATTCATCGACTGACCACCCCCCAGCCTCTCCCCGTGCGGAAGCGCGTGCTCGCGTTTGATTGGTTTGACGTCAGCCCTCTGTGCGGAAGGGCGAAGGAGTCAGGAAGTAATTAGTCACCGCTGGCTCGGGGCGGCCTGGGAGACACTCCCTCTCTCACCCTGTCAGAGAGACGTCCGCCCCGCGCCAGTAACGGGGCCCGCTCCGGTAATTACCGCCGGCGATGTTGCAGTCCTGCCCACGCCGCTTAATTAAAGCGCGCGGCCTGACATGCTGTCTCGGATCCCAGCGTCCGGCGTCAGGAGGTCATCGGGTCCGAGGCCGGTGACCCCCTGTCTCTGCCGATTTGGCCCCGAAAAGCATATCCATCTGTCTGCGAGAGGCTGAGCCCGGGCGGGGCACAGGATCGGAGCCCGTCCCGCTCTCTGTGGTTTGAAACGGCTGGTGTGCGGGTGAATTCTTCTCCACATTCTCCTGTAAGGCCTTTCTGTCTCTCTGGGAAGCTCATTTCACGGCACATTTTGGTCGATTGTTGTTGTTCTTGCTTTTAACCTTAACATCCGAACACCCGTCTTTTCTGCTCTTCCTGTTTTTCAGATCAGAATGGACTCATTTGTTTTTGAGTGGTGTGGTTCTTTTAATGGTGCCTGTTCTCCACACTATTACTCCCTCTCACTGAAAGTGAGATCTAATGCTATTGCAGCAGTGGAGAGATTTACTATCTGTTGCAGCCAAACAGATTTACTGTTTACTTCCATCCTGCCTTTAAATTGGCTTCACAAACACCCTTATCCAGTGTGACCTACATTGCTTACATTTAACACAATCTCTCATTTATGTGTGTGGGGGGGGTACATTTATCTTGATGTAATTCTGTTTAGTAAGTCATATAATTAAGTTAAACGCCTTGCTCAGGATCACAACAGCAGTGCCTCATCTGGGGTTTGAGCACGCAACCCCCAGGTTCCCCTAAACGCTATGCCACACGGACACCCTGATGCCCTCTGCTAAGTGTTCTCCAGCTTAGGAATGCTGTATTGCCGGACGGTTTGGCAGCGGGCGGGTATAGCGCCCGGGCTCCAGAGCCAGGAGCCGGTGTTTGGTGCTGCTGCTGAATGGAACATTCTCAGGGGTCTTGCATAACGCCCCCGCTGCACGTGTCTCTGCCGCGCCCCCGCCTCTCATGCCATTCAGAGCTTGTAGCTTTTCCGCTTCTTTTTCGGAAAGCCGCCAATGCGCCCGCCGCCTTGCATTGCCTCCTCTTGAATTGCGCCTTCAGAAAATGTCCCCCGCCGCGCTGTATCACTAGGAACGCTGCGACCGTCTGCCTCAGTCACAGCCTGACTGTGTAAAGGCTTTCTCACAACCTTCCCCTCTCATTTCGGGTCTCAACCCTCCTGCCTTCACTTTTTATTTCCCAGGCCTCTTCATTTTCTTCGGGTCTTCTTTCTTCTTGCTCTCAAGTATATCTCTCCACCAGCCTTGTGTCAGCTCTTTTCCATGTCTTCCTCCCTCTTCCTCACTCTTCTTTACATCTACCTCCTCTCTACTATGGGAAAAAAATGCTACCTTTTTTTTCCCTCTCTGCTCCCTGATCTGTGGGTCTGATTGTGTCTTTTTCCCCTGGGAGGGAGAATGCTTCTGTTGATCAGCTAGGGCACAGAGTGTGCCCGCCACAGTGTGCTGTTCCAGTAACGCTAGAATTTATGTTTCACTGTTAATGTTTGACTTTGTCATGCTGAGCTGGCGAGGATACACTGTATGTGAGTGCGTTCTCATGGCTGCAAGAGGACAAAAACAGGGCAGGTTCGGATTGGCGTTGTGTCGGATGTCCGCCCGGATCCCTGTCCCAGTCGCCCAGCTGAATGCACTGGACAAACATGCTTAGGAATGAGCTCGCCTGCCATTGTAACAGCATTTATCTTGTGGGGTTAAAGGCTAAGCACATGACACAGGAAGCGTTAATGCCTGACAATGTGACACAGGAAGTAATTGATGGCTGAGCGTGTTCCACAGGAAGTCTTAATGGCTGTGCGTGTGCCAGGCTCTTGATCTTGTCAACAAGCTTCGAGGTGAGTGAGAGCTTGCTGGGCCTCAGTGCTGGTGTCAGAATGAACAAGGCTCACGAGGGAGGTGGCGAATATTCCCCCTCTCTTTCTCTCTCTCATGCTACTTCAGCTCTCAGCTGAGGTCGATGGCCTTGTAGTGGTGTTGTTGTTTCTTTGTAGCTATTCTTCAGTGAGGAGTTTACTGCTATTTTTGGATTGATCTCTCAACGGGATGCTCCAGGCTTGAACACCATCTACTCCGGGAAAAACTATTAACGAGGATGTAACCCAAGCAGTCAATGTGCCCCCCAAGAGAGAGACACAGAGCAGGGGGTCTTTAGATAAATTAACCTGGTGAAATTCGACACCTCTGTGTTCGACTGGTGACTCAGCATGGAGGTTCAGGTGGATCGTGGAGTACTTTTAGCGGCCAGCTCCATGGCTCCACAGCCCCTCTGCGCCCCCCCCCTCCTGCCTGTGTCTTGGCTCCTCATGTCGTCATAATTGATCTTGCCTCCACCCGGGTCAGCAGAGCTCCAGGAAGCGTAGCCTGCTCTGTCAGCCAAGGCCGTCTTCTACGTGGGCGACCTAGCGGTAATTTTCCATTAAGAGGACAACGGATGGAGCAATGGAACTCTCGCAAGCGTATTAGACCTGTAAACAATCTGTTCGAGAGCATCATCACCATACCGCTGAGGTCTATGAGACTAGGCAAAATTAAAGCTAATGTAGTCGCTTTTATTTTGATTGACGTGTTTGAACAGGACATTGGAATGGTGATGTTGGCTGTGTTGATGGGGTAAATTTGATTCTAAAAAGGCATTGGTAATTTATGGGATATGAGTTGGCTATTTTGTTGCACACCCAACAGTGTACACGCAAACATAAAAAGTGGGAGTGTAACACACGTTAGACACAGCACGGGGGAGGGTATTGTCTTCATTTCAGTATAAACAAAATATATAATACGCAATAAAAACACGAGGACCCGAACGCAACGCCGCTTTAGTAGCGTTCTGAAGGAAGGAGAGGCGGCCCGCGACGCGGCATTATTGCACTAATAGATTGGATTTTGTTCCAGATGACGAATCGATTGTAATTTCTCCTGCTCGCCGAGATGATCTGGAGAGATTGAGTTTCTGCTCTGCTACAATGGAGGAAATTCGCGGGGAAATGTTAGCATAGCAAATAATTACCGAGGGCCGACACGCAGGAAATTGACAGCATTGGCCGCAGATATCAGATTCTGGGGCCTCGCTGATAAAGGACACATCAGAAAGGATGCCCTGTCAGGTGCATTCCCACGACAGCCAAACCACCTTGGCCCAGATTGATTTGATACCGACACTTTGTTCTCTGACATTAGATATTTTGTCGCAATAAGTGTGCCATGTTCCTATTAACGTTTTGACAGGAGTGACTGGTAGGTGCTCTTTTGTGAATGCTGAGATAAATGGCTCGTGTGGAATGATTTTTTCTTTTGTTCAGATTATATCTTTAAAACGTCTGGAAGCACACAGAGTAGCGGTGAAATAGAGGAAGATTGGAGCGTTTAAGTGCGTTACGAAAGCCGGTGAGAATTTAAAATGATCCACTGCGTTCGTTTGTTTTCCAGACTACCTGTCGCAGGGGGTGGACCTGTCCGGGATCGATGTCATCGAGAATGACCTCCTGTTCATCAGCCGCGCCCGCTTGGAGGTGGAGAACCAGGCCAAGCGTCTGCTGGAGCAGGGCATGGAGATCCAGGTAGGAGCACATCCTGGACATCCAGACCCAAACCGCTATGCACTGAGATCCAGACCCAAACCGCTATGCACTGAGATCCAGACCTAAACTGCCATCCAACCTGTACCACCATACCTATACTGCCATACCCTTACATCAAGACCCATGCTTCCATGAGGTGATTCATACCCGTACTATCATGCACTAAGATCCAACCTGTACAACCATGCCTTTAGATCCAGACCCATACTGCCATACACTGAGATCAAAACCTGCACTGCCATGCACTGAGTTTCAGAACCATACCAGCATGCACTGAGGTCTAGACCCATTTTACCATATACTGACATGGAAACCCATATTACCATGCACTGAGATCTAGACTCCTACAACAGCAGTGGCATCATGCATATCTTGTATGTTATGGACAGTAAACACACTTGTACTGTAGATGCAGATATGGATGCATACCCATGATGTCTTGCTGATTTATATATAGAACAGACCCCTGTGCTACAGTTAAAGGTGAGAATGCATACCTATGCTACAGTTAAGGTTAGAACATATCTGTGCTGTTGAAGCAGGTCTGGATACATCTGCACTATAGTTCCAGTGTAGAAGTATGCTATAGTCGCATGTTTGGGTGCGTACATGCTCTGTAGTTAGAGCTTAGCACACACACACCTGAGCTGAGAAGCCTGAGAGGCTCTCTGAGATTTTAATATTCCGCCTGGAGGAGAGTCTTTACACTTCATCGAATATCAATATGAACATCTGTGGCAATAGAACAGGTGACAGCACCAGGCTTTCAGGTGGTGATTGCAAGGTTTGAGAAATGCTCAAAACAAGTTTTTTTTTTTTTTTTTATATTTGCCAAAAAATGAGACACAGAGGCAGTGCAGACACCGCTGGGGAATTGGGGTCCTGTAGTGTCCCAGAAAGAAAGAGGGATGGAGAGAGAGAGCTGAGAGGAGCTGTCCCAGCACGCCCCGTCCCAGCACGGCCCCCCCCCCCCCGTGGGGCACACACGCTCTGTCGCAGAGTATGCCGAGCAGATGGCAAAGAACCCGCGCCGCTTCCTGCCAATATCACACAGAGGTCAGAGAGGCGGAGAGACGGGGGAAGGAGAGCGGCGGAACAGAGACAGGAAGACAGGGAAGGAGCTGGAGAACATACTGTCAGACGGGGGGGGACGGGCCAGAGAGTCAGCGCACCATCTGAACATCCACCGAGAATAAACCACGCGCGGGGACAGCGGGTAACCCCAGTGCAGAGGCAGCAGCTTGGGGTGTCAGGAGAGCGAAACACACGGGGTAGCGGGGCATTAAGCGGTTCACCTGCCGGCTGCGTTGAAGCATGGCCCTTATAGGTTTTTAATGGAAGTAATAAATAGGCCACAGCGCAGCCCATTGACATTTTAATCCCCCTATACAGCATGTCTAATGGGAGAAACAGTGAGCGCATGACACTCCTGATTGAATTGTCAGCTCCATAACAAATACAAGCATTTTACAGAGCCGATATTTATGGTGATGGCGGTGGGGCTGCTGCAGTCTGCTTTGGGTGAGTGTCCTTTTTATGGCCTCTCTCATCTCCTTTCCTCCCGCCCGCTTTGCCGTGATACGCCGTGCATGATGTCACTCCAGGTGTCCTTGTACCCTGCGTTACCCCAGATGCCGAGTGCATTTCCCTGCTTAAGTGGAGAGTGACAGACCTGCAGGTGTCGGTGCTGACACTGTCAGTCACGTAAGACCTTGAACGTGATTGGGCGTCGGTCTGGAAGTGCATTCCTCGCGACTGACGGAGGTTTTCGCTTGACCGCGTTTCCCGTGCCAGCGTCAGTCAAGTCAAGAACTTTCCAGCACATTTCAGTGATAGGTCACTGGTCATCTCACCTACCTATTCATTTGTGATTTATACAAAAAAAGCTTGCTTGCTCCACTTGCTTCAGTGGAATGGATTTGGTACACAAATGCAGGAGGAGGCACCTTTCCTTGCGGTCACAACAATTAGTCGTAAATTGCATCAGTACTGTGAAGCATTGGCAGTTAAAACACAAGTGTCAGAGAGGCGGCATTTAGACTCTCAGAGATATCATGTCATGCGGAAATCTGTTTTTGTGCTGTGGCCTCTTTCACACCACCTCCTGTCGAGGGGTATTGATCGCCATCCTTAAGTGGTCAGCTCGAAAAAAGCAAACCTGAGTGCAGCAAAGTGATCCCTCTCAGTAGGCGTCTGCTATTAGGACACCCACTGAGTCCTGAGTTCGAGATGGGCAGTGTGTGTGCGTGGACCAACATGGCTGCGTCTTCGTCTGGATTCCTCTCCTTTCCCACAATGCACTGCTCCTGTGGAAGACCCTGATTTCCAGTTATCCAGGGAATAGACAGACGAGCAGGAGGCAATATGAGATGCATTGCTCCCGTTTTCTGCACAGTGGATCACCGATTGATGTGAGCCAGGTCAATACATGTTTTAGGTTATATATAGAAATAATATCCTTGATTTCAATCAACAGTCCAAAATAAGCTAAATATTAACCTTGATCGGTGCCAGTGATGGCTATTGGAATTCCTTTTATTTGTAAGTGTTGACACTGTGAAGGCCAAAGGGGGGGGGGTTCTCTGTCACTTCCAGGAACGTTAGCCCAGACATTTATGGAAAAAACTTAACGTTTCTAAATCACTTCTTCACTCCTGTGTCTTAAATGACAGCGAGCTTTTGTGTCGGGGGTCCATCTCACGGGCCTCTCTGTCCACAAGTCGTGTTTAAAGCAGATCGGTGTTCCTCTGTGATTCGGTGCACAAAAGCTCTCGATTCCAAGCAGGCGTTGGCATTAATTTTGCAACGCTGCATACTGGAGCAGGTCTTTATGTTCATAAGAGGAAACATCTTTCTGCTGTCATTTCAACAGACAGAGCCATCTGAGCCCGAGTCGCCTGTTTTTTTTTTTTCCGCTGTTGCAGTTTGTTGTCGTTGTTGTTTTGCATGTACGCGCTCCATCATGTAATATTTACGACGAATTCCAACCCGCAGGGACTGAAAACAATTGGAGGATGATGCATGCACGCTTCTCCGGCGCGGTTCTCTCTCTCCGCGGGGCCGGCACGGCCCAAGATGCCGCGGGGACTCTGATTTATTTAGCCTTCTCGTAGCTGAATATTGAGACAGGAGTTTAGTGCGAGGGCCCTGAAAAAGACATCCGGAGATGACGGCCGAAGGGACAGCAGCTGGCAGCGTGAGACGCAGCGGGCGCTCAGGGTAGAGGGGACGCGCGGTGACGGGCGGTGACGTGCGCCCCCTCCCAGGCCTGCTCTGAGCGTTGTCCGCAGCCAGTTTGTTCCTCTTTAGCTTCGTCTGCAGAAATGTCATGTTTTTTTTGTTTTTTTTTGACTGAGGGGGGATTGTGTGAAACCCTGACTTGGCTGTTGCGGAGAGATGGTTTTTTAATGCTCAATTTATTTTCGCTGTCTTTGTTGTGGATGCTCCACGGCAGCAACACACAGAACAAGAATCTGCCTCGGCCCAAGTAGCTGTCAGCTTGTTTACTGTGCGTTTGCTTACCAGAGGTCCTCAAGCGGAGAGGCTCGCATGGATAACATTTTTACACATTTTCTTATCAATATTTTTTACACAACATTCTTTGCATTAATACAGTGGAATATTTGCTTACATGATTCAAGTTAATGGTAGAACCATGCTCACATGTACAACAGCAGTGTTTCACCCTGACAGCAGCTCAACTGATCTGGGATCAGTAGGCGAACACCTCTACCCATGGAGCATTCCAGCTAATGTGTGCCATTCACCGTGTGATGACGTTCTTAAAACGTTGTGGCATGGTTGTGAGGGCGTTCAGTGTGTACTGAGCGAGTGTCTTGCCAGAGTGCCCCAGAGAGGGGAACAGGCTGATGACTGAATCAGGGCCCCTCTTCCTGACTGTGTGAACCACAGCAGGAAAAACCCACTGCTTACTGCAGGGGTAGGCAGATGAGTCATCTAAATTTTTAATTTCCCCATCTTCTTTCATCTTTTTTAATTCATTCCGATCTCATACATTTATATCGGCCGCTAAAGCGAGCCAGTTAGTGAGAGGTCGCAGGCGTGCTCGCTTGGGTACCTGAGGGAAATCAGTTTTTGGGGGCAAGGAGAAAATGGGGTCTGATTACCATGGCGACGCCCTTGCGTCTTCAGCCATGCAGAATGGCATGAGAATGACATGCATTGTCCCAGGCAGTGTCCGGCCCTGAGGGCCCTTATACAGATACTCTTGGAATTCTGGCACAAAGTTACTCCAGCACCCAGGGAGTTAAGTTTGGATAGAGCAAACTATAGATAGATAAATAGATAGGTACTCTGGGCTCCTATTCAGTGACATTATTGGCCTTAATACAGAGCCTCGTTTGGCTCTGTCACTGAAACATTATGAACTCCTACACAGAGAAATCATGGTCTCCTGTTCAATGACATCCTGAATTCTTGTACAGAGACAGTATGGACTCTTACACTGAAGCATTCTGGGGACTTATACAGAGACACTATGGACTGTTAAACTGAAGTATTCTGGGCACTTATTCAGAGATGTGGACACTTATTTAGACACATTCTGGGCTCGCGCACAGGGACTCTGTGGACTTTCACACTGATAGAGGGGAGAGAGAGCTTGAGCCCTGGCTGTCATCATGCTGACCCAGAAAAGTGACGGGCTCGTGGCGGGGGGTGGGGGGTCATCCTGGTTGAGAGCCATGGAGGGGGCCAGGGGGACAGGAGGAATATGAGAGATAACCTGCACCCTTTTCCGCAAATTACGCCAGCCGTTCGGATTTCGCCCGCGGGGTCTGTGTGCGTCTCCCTCTGAAGGGCGGGAGAGATTGGGACTCGCAGGTTCGGCGTTCCCGCTGAGACGAGCGAATGATGGCAAAGCGGCCGTATCCAGGCCGTGTCACACGCGCTGGGGGACCGTGGAGGAAGCCGGTTAAGCCGTCGCGGCCTCTGAGTGACACCGCCGACACCGCACATCACAGGAAACATCAGACAGCACACGCCGTCACACCTGCCCTCACAGGTGTGTGTGTGATCTGGGAAAGGGGGCTGTTAACATCGCTCCTGCTGTTCGCCCCATCCCCTCATCCTTTTCCTTCTCTCTATCATGGCCAGGAGTGTCTTATTTCTGTTCCCACTGCCTGCTGGGAAAGAGACACTGTCTGTGGTGCGGATTCTGTGTTTTCCATGTGACAGACATGGGCTGTGTGAATCGGCCTCTGTTTACAGTGTCGCTTAAACAGAGGATCATATGACAGCCATTGCATCACCCCATGGTGTTCTGCAGAGTGATTTAAGCGGTGGACATCGGGAGCATGTGCCGAGTACAGCTCTATACAAGGAGCACTGTATTTTCAGAGAGATACAGTTGTTTAATTTAGTACTTAACTGCCATGCTATTAGGAAAGATAACTGCGGTTGACCATTGAAAATGAAGATCATTAGAGAATGTCTCAACATGAGGACATCCTTCACAGCTCTGGGTCATTACAGGGCATTTGGCATTTAGCTGACACTCTTAGCCAGAGTAACTTACATAGGTTACAGTTTTTTATATTTTACATTTATACACCTGGGTATTTATTGAGGCAATTCTGGGTTAAGTACCTTGCCCAAGGGCACAACGGCAGCGCCCCAGCAGGGAATCGAACTGGCAACCTTTTTGGTTACGAGTCCTGCCCCTTACCACTATGCTACGCTGCCGCCCCTAGCCCGAGTGTGGAGGACACAAAGCTCTGAAATGTTATTTGACCAACGTCAGCACATGAATCAGGTTACTTCCTTTCATGGCTTATCTTCACACCCTCTGTCCATTCTGAAATCCTGCTCTGGAGCTCTGGGTTAAAGCGTGTCTCTGTTTGTTGCTCTCGCCATCTGTCCATCACAGATCTGTGACTTTACCAGGGAGAAGAAAAATGGTAATTATATGAAAAATGCTGCTTTTTACAATATTCTTCCTCTGCTAATAAGTTTTAGATTTTATAGAGTGAATTGTGTTTGACAGAGAAGCGCATGAGAAAATGGACAGTTTGTCTCTGTGTGGTAATGACTGTGTCACGATGCGGTTTTACACAGTGTTCTTTAATAAGATACTTCATCATCAGTCCTGGGTCATGTGGCTTGATCAGTGTCGTGAGGGAGTCAATGGTTTAACTTGATCCTTGCTTTTCTGCCATACTGGGGCATTGTGGGTAAAATAGCCCAAAGGGTGGAGTCAGTATGACTAGATTAACGGATTAACCCCGAAGCTGTTCTAACAGATGTTTTCGTGTTTTCATGACTGAAAGCCACACTGTGATAAAGGGATGATGGTGAATGATCCGTTTTATTACTTTATTTTTCTAATACAGCTTATGCATGCCTTACATTGCTGACATTATAAGTATCATTTGTTTATACCGGATAGTTACCAAGGCAATTCAGTCTTACTCAAGTCCTTCCCTGTGCCATGTCTGGTCATTTAACCAGTGCCCCACACTGCTCTCCCAGTATTAATCTGACCTGGCAGTTGGAACAGGAAGGAGACCTCAGAGATGACCCCACTCTCAGCTCAACTGCAAAATGTAGATCATCCATCCAGCCAGGAGTGGAAACCACTTGTGGCTCTTGGCTGTTAGAACGCAGTAAATTCACAGCAGTGGTCGTACAGATCTGAGAGCACCTCCCTCGTTATTTGGCTGCCTTCCACGCTCATGTGTCCTGGCACAAATGATGCTGGAGATCAGCATTGCTCACATACGCACTTCTGGAGGATATATTTCTGCCTGCCTGCTATTCCCGTTTTGCTTTGCAGGGTGACATAATGGTAAGTTATAGCCCTGTATTTTGCTTTGGGAGTGCGGCACTGCAGTACCTCACACCAAAACAACCCCCATCACTCTGAAATATGTCTCAGAAATCCCCAGTGCAGAGCTGTGTTACCAGGGCTTGCATATAAATTCATCGCAGCAGTGTTATCAGAAGATCAAAACTGTGATGGAAAAGACTTCTTTGCCGGCACCCTAAGGTCAGCTCAGCATCCTTACGATATGATCACTGTGCAGCTCAGATATCACTGAAATCCGCTCGTATTTCCTGAGGTGCTCCAGAGTCATTAGTAAAAGGAGATTTTGTCATTACTCAGCCCCCCCGGAGTTATTGTACCGCCGATCAGATCCCTAGCTCTGTTAGTACCTAGTCAATCAGTGGAGAGGAGAAAGGTTTTGAAGTGCAGTCGCGTATGACGTTAAATACAGGCTTGTCTTTCATCCTAAACACAGGAAAATGATTCAGCCGAAGAGGTCTCTCAGGTGCATTACAGCAATCTTTAACATAGGAAATATGTAATGAACATTAATGAATGGATATTAAAGTCTCAACGAGAACCTTCTGCTGCTGTTGGACTCGTGACAGAAGAGCCGGTGAGAGATTCAGAGTACTGTTCAGACCACTCAGAGTGCTCAGTCTGGTTTAATGTAACTTAGCTGTGTTCTTTGTGAAGTTTGGGTGTAAGGTGATTGGTTGTATTCCCTCACTTGTTTCCCTGTAGTTGGTGGCTACAACCTTTCCTAGAGAGTCTCGTTTATTTAGGCTGGGTTTGTAAGAATACCCCTGACTGTGCCGTTTCCAGAAACACAAGCACCGAGAGAGGGGACAGGGACACGTGGCCGACTCTCATCTGACTCACAGAGTCCTCTGGCACGGAAAGGCAGCGCGTTCACAGATGAGTAACAGCGTTCTTACATAAGCGAGTCAGAAAAACATCAGTCCTGCCCCTTTAATGAAGTGAGTCAGTGCTCCTGAATGGCTAATGAGAGGTGACTATAACGTAGCACTCGGCTGAAAGCGAGTGTGTGCTCTCACCAGGAGGAAGGCTTGCCAGGCTGTTATGGAGTGAGGATGGGGGGTCGATGTTGATAACAGTGTGAAGTTAGTCAAGTTAGCCTGTGGATGAGAGTCAAAGAGGAGGATTACAGATGAGTGCGGGTGAATTATGGTTGAGTGCGGATGAGTTTGAAGATAAAGATTTATATGAATGAATTTATATGATCAGAATGAGAGTTAAGATGAGGTTGAGAGTGGGTGAAGATGAGGATTGGTTGAGTGAGAATGAAAGATGAGGTTTGGTTGAGTGACAGTGAGTGAAGATGAGGTTTGGTTGAGTGACAGTCAGTGAAGATGAGGTTTGGTTGAGTGACTGAGAGAAGATGAGGTTTGATTGAGTCACAGTCAGTGAAGATGAGGTTTGGTTGATTGACAGTCAGTGAAGATGAGGTTTGGTTGGTTGACAGTGAGTGAAAAAGAGGTTTGGTTGAGTGACTGCTTGAAGATGAGGTTTGTGTGACTGACAGTGAGTGAAACTGAGGTTTGATTGACTTAGAAACAGAAGACGTAGTTGTATGGTAGGTGGGATGTCACAGACAGAGACAGTACTACACGGTTCCTTGCAACCCCCACCCACCCTGAAGCTAAGCTAGAATAAATGTGAGAGAAGATGAATGTTGCTGTTTAAAATTGTGACGTGCCTCTCAGAGAATCTTCATTATTCATACATAATTGTCTTAGCAAACCTATTTATAGATGCGATCACAGTTTCCAGGAAGAACTGGGCCCCTGCTCCTTGCAGTGGAAGCACCCACAGTGCATTTGGTTATATTTTCATTCCTTTGCCCTGGGTTGAGCCCTTCCTTATCTGCCCACTGCGCTTTGTGTTTAATTAGCTCAGGCATGGGAAGCGCTCGAGCCAGGCCTGGGTCATCGTCACAGGCCGCAGGGGGCCCAGAGGCACGTGCCAGGACTGAACCCAGGTCCCAGCGTCACACAGCCTCCAGACCCGAGACTCAGAGAGGTCTGTCACAGTGAGAGAGAGTGAAGAAGATATATTCCCTCTCTTGTGTCTGTGTCTATGTGTGTGAGTGTGTGTAGGGAGTGGGGTTGGGTGGGGGATGGGGGGTCTGGCCTCTTTTTCTCTGAGAAATCAATAGGAGCCAGAGAGACCGGGGCAGGCCGAATGGATTAGACAGGGGGCCCCATATTCTCGTTAGGAAATGGCACAGGAGCAGATGGGTCTCTGGTCCTGGGAGGCTGGACTGTCATCATCTCTTTACCACAGCCCGTGCGCGTGTCACCAGAGAGGCTGCATGAGGAGGGCGGGAGAGAGAGAGAGAGGGAGAGAGGGGGAGAGAGAGGGAGAGAGGGAGAGAGCAGGAGAGAGGGAGAGAGGGGGAGAGAGGGAGAGAGCAGGAGAGAGGGAGAGGGGGCAGGGCTGGAGGGAGAGAAAGAGAAAGACAGTCTCTTTTTTTTTCATGCTCAGTTTAAAATGACTTCAAAGACTGATTTTCTTCTACACACCAAGCTAATGCCTACCAGATAAGACAAGCCAAAATTTACGTTACAGGGAATAATGCATAAACATTGCTTTAATTTTGCAGCCTGGCAGATGCAGCTGGAATTGGCATATTTATGCTGGAGAGGAGCAAAGGTGAAATTAGATTTTTCTAGTACCTGGAACAAATGCTCTCAGCACCTGGATCTGGGATTACACAGGTATTAGGCACGCTGAAGCTCTTTGGTCACAGCTTTTACAAACATGAGGTGCTATTAGGTCACAGTCCTCCCTGCAGGATCAGGAAAATGAAACTTGTAATTGGAAATGGGAGGTGTGTGAGCGTGTGTGTATGTGCGTGTGCATGTGTGTGTACGTGTGTTTGCATGTGTGTGTAGGTGTGTGTGTGTTTGCAGGTGTGTGTGCGCGTGTGTGTGCATGTGTGTGTGTGTGTGCACGTACATGTAAAAGCCATAATCTGATTCACCTGAAAATGCCCTGTATAGAAACGGAAAAACAACCGTGAAAAATCCCCATAATCTTTCAGCAAAAGAACGGAGCACAATCTGGCTTTTGGAGTCCATTGTCAGTCACAGAGAGTTCCACCCCGACGTCAGCGTGACAGCGTGTGAATCCCAGCGGAGTTCATGACGATGCCCGGGACATGTGAATATGGGAGCTGTGTCTGGAGCAGCATCTGGTCGGTCAGAACCCTCGCCGAGACCTCCTGCAAATGGAAAAAATGAATCAGGTCTGCGCCGCGCAGCTGAGACGGATATTTTTTGCTTTTTTACAAATAGATATTCTTCCCCTGTCTCCCCTGCTCCTCTCCTGCAGAGAGATAGCACATCTACCCTGTGCACAGTGGCCTGTGACACAGATACAGGCATCGCATTAGGTTTGGAGCACAGCAGAGGTGGGCTTTTATTTATTTAAAGCACCTTTTAAGCTCATTTTTTGGTTTCGTGATGTATTACACATGACAGTCGAGGCATCCTTAGAAGATCTGTTCTGTTAGAAGAAATGGCTCTGAAGGCTTGGTGTTATTCTGGGTTTTTCATTAGAAGAGTCATCCAATCAAGGGGGGAAAAAACAACAGCAATTCAGTGTTTACACCAGCCAACGAGAAATTGGATTACAATCACTTTTCTAGCTGTTAACTTTCACTTGTAACATGAGGCAGTTTTCAGTGCATTGGTCTCTGTCCTTCACTGTTCAGCTTTGATGGTTCACCTGTCAGGGCTTGGCTTGGACATCACCCTTCCTTTGTGTTATATTCAGAAGAATCATATCCCACATCTTTCCTCCCATGCCTCCAGATTCCAACAGACGTTTCAACATTGGTGAAATTCACAAAATTGAGGCATACACATGTGCAACTATATACTAACAATGTTAAGGAGTTGTTACTTTCCTTAACTATCCTCTGTGCTGCTATAACCTCTTATTACTGAAGTATTTACCATGAACAGTGATATAATATAAAATGTTATTGTCACTTTCCTTAAACTCTGATCAATACCTGTCTGAATTATTATTAAATAATTTCACAAACTCCTTCATCCATGGCCACTTACGGAGCTGTAAGACATTTTATTAAATGTTGTGTCTCATTGGGAACTTTTCCCATGTCTGTGAGAATGTTGACATTTTTACTTCCCCTCTCCCGTCTATATTACCTGAGAGATACTCTATTGTGCAGCTGACTGGTGATTTTAAAGGTCATTTTATCAGATAGTATTCCTTATTTACTTATTTATTTATAAATATATATATTTTTGGACCTATGTGATTTGCTGGCCTTCAGCCAGTCACATATTGCAGTGACCTTCACGTCAAAGGAGAAAGGTCTGAGTTCCTCAAGGTCCAGGGTTATTGCAAAGACAAATGGCTTGCACTGCGAGTCCCATTATTTCAGCAGAGTGGTTGAGTCCCATTATTTCAGCAGAGTGGTTCTGTTGGTTGCGCTGGGCAATCAGAGAATGCGACCCCTTCCATCCATGTATGAGCTCCCAGCACGAGGGCTCAAACGCCAATCTGTATTAGAGGTCACTCGCATTCTGTAAATACTGCGCTTAATTCCTACCCTTTACTTAGTCAACCACACTTCCCAGAAGATTCTTTGATGATTTGTGCTGATTATGAGTTATTCTGATGATGGTTAGTGCAGTTTAAAATTTACCCAAGAGACCATTAATCAGGGAAGCTACCCATTCTGCCCTCCCACTTGAAGTTCTCCTCGCTCTTGTCATCCAGGATTTAAGGAGTTCCAGTAGCGGAGCATTCAGTGGCAGGGACAGATTCTTCAATGTAAAGTCCATAGAGTTTGATATCATACTCTTACAGGCAATACAGAAACTTTGGACTCCCCCCAACATCTTCATTGGACTGAACATCCCATGCAGATCAGTGAGCTGACAATTCGATGTTGCCGTGACTACCAAGCATAAGCCCTTAGGTTCCTGATGGTGCCCCCCGATAGAGTGTGAATGTCTGTTGTTCGGAGATACGGGCCAGTGCCCTAAATAGCCCCTCAAGGTGTGAACCTACCTGCAGTTCTCTTAACGCAAGTCATTTCATGTATCTTAATGCGATGATTAAGGGTCACTGTGTGTCCTTACACTCTTAATAAGAAGCTGAGAGTTGGATTAGCAAAGTAGCTCGGGTGTGGAGAGCAAAGGATTGCCCTGACTCCTTGTACAGATGACTGCTCTCCTACAAAGGTCTTTGGCTGAGTTTTTGTGGATGTGAGAACTACCACAGTGTGCACTTGGCAGCCAGCCATGTTGTTTCTAAGAGAAGATATTGTTTTCTCTGTGTAATTTGTTTTGATGTTTCTCACTGTAGTGTATGGGTCAATTTGTCAGGATGTGTAAATTGCTTTTTTTTTTGTACCCCACTGGGTACTCCAGTGTTTCGGAGTGGAAAAAAACCATGGCCTTTTCCAGTGTTTATAAAAATATGAAGACGGTGCCTCGGAGTGCACGACTTATTTACTGCTGCCACCGCTGCTACTTCCAGTACTAACACCTGCTGTGATGCGTCTCACAGCTGTGTGATGTCATAGTCTTATTTGAATGTAGTGGTAGTATGGGATGATGCTTGTAAGGAGAAGGCTGCAGGTTTGTAGTGTAGCTGGATCTGTGCCGGTGTGTTGAGAGAGGTGCTCAGTGTGGCATAATGGTATGGAGCAGGACTCATCACTGAAAGATCGCTGGTTTGATTCCCTGCCAGGGCACTGCTGTTGTACCCTTGGGCAAGGTGTTTAACCCACAGTTGCCTCGGTAAATGTCCAGCAGTGTAAATGCATAAAATTGTAAAATTGGATAAGAGAATCTGCCAAATGACAGTAACTTAATGTAATGTAATATGATCTGAATGACTTCAATAAAATGCCCAGCTACAGGCATTTCTAACATGTAGAATGTGGCTTAATCAATGTAGATCATCCTGGATAAGCAAATAAGGAATTTATTTTTCCAGTGGTGATATTAATTGTGATTATGTCATCCAATTATAATTTTACTATTACTATACTATAACTTTACTATTTTTAGGCCAAAGGCACCTTTTCCTTCCTTTATCTGGCACTGGTCCAGTACAGGTGGGGGTAGCAGAGCAGTACCTGAACAGCACCCTCTGCACAGGAGACTTGGAGTCCATCGAGTCCCAGTTAAAGCAGGCTTCCAGGGTTTCCGTGGAGACCTGGCAGGGAGGGGAGAGCATGCTGCACTACAGCTGTTCTTCTCAAACAGAGTGGGACACCTGGCGCACGGGGAGAGCTTTATCTAAGCGCTCTCTCCATCCGTGACCTCCGTAATGAATCCATTAGCCATGAAATTGACTTTCCCTGATAAAAAAAAGGAACTCGACTGGAGATTTCATATTCCTCACTTTTGTTAAAAACTTAATTACCGCCTATTATTTGGGCGCGTTATTAACTGGCGGAGAGGCAGGGCTGTGGATATGTAAATGGGGCGTTATCTGTTTTACCACCCTCTGTGTACCCTTTGTTTATTTCCAGCGCGGTCCGCTGCATGATCTGTTCAGTAGCGGGGAAAGGCTTATGAGCGTTTTTAAGGTTGTCTACCTGAGTCTTTCACTTTCAGAAGTAAAGCCGTTTTTGCCATCTTGCACGGGCTAAATCCCAGCTACCGGCAGAGCAATGTGTGTCCCAGTTCACCCCCACAATCACCCCCTTTCCTCTCTCTGCCACTCAGAGGCCTTTAAAGGGCCTTCACAGGCACGCCTCCTGCTCGTTTTTTTTTGCAGTTCGTGGGTGAGTGCTGTGGGGGTCATTCGTTTATTGTTCCTCCAAACTGTCCTCTCCTTTGAGGAAAGTGTTTTCAACTGGACAGCTCAATTTCTGTGACCGCGCCTCACATGAAAATTTTAATCTAAAGTGTCAAATTCATTAAAAAAAAAGTTTAAACAGCAACATGTAAGCTATCCTGTGCACGCTGTTATGATTACAGTGAATGTCTGTGAGGGGAATATAATGTCTTTTTCACTTTATATATTCACTATATATGTCACCTCGTCTCACAACCCCCCTAGCAGGTCCCATCCCACAGTTTGAGAATCATCTCTCTCAGGGTGCCTTCCAGCTCATGATCTCAGAACGCAAGGTGCCATCAGGTTTGAACACTCTGCACCATCCAGTTAACAACCACAGGCAAGGTCACCACCTTCAGTTGAAATGTTTTGGGCCAAAGCAACGGTGGTTTGACAGAAAAGCGAGTCTGTTGGAAGCGTTTCCAAAAGAGTAAACGCCATGCCCAGTATCCGATATGATGGATACGATGGAGTGTAAAAAAAAAAAAAAAAAAGGTTTCACTTTTCCTCGTCTTCTCAGGTACGGGTTTGTTTGGCAAATAACCGGGTCTACGTTCTCTGTGTGCTCAATAGCACAGCAAACAGAAGCTGCAGCAATTGCCTCACACACCAGGGTTTCAGGGCTGTTATGGTTTTGTTTTTTTTTATTTTTATTATTAATATACCTTTATTTTGAGTACAATGAATCCTGAATAATTCAGGGTTGCCACTATCGTCTACATTTAGCCTGGTATCCTTTCCCCCGGTGTTCGGTTTCCTGTCCTGATGCCTGATGATGGTGCCTGTGTCGGGGCTGTGTCTCCACCGCCCTCCCCAGTGCTGGTGGTATATGACATTGAGACTATGAGGCTCAACCCTCAGCAAACATGATGCTGCATGGCAGTGAGTGCATCCCTGCCACCCGGATGAGGGTTCTGCACACGGTCTTCTCTGGAGAGCTTCTGGAAAAGGGCAGGTTGTTTTTGAAGTTTCGTTTGTTTTTTTTTCTCACAGCATGGGTGGGTTGTTGCGGTGCATCACGATGCAGGATCAGAGAAGTACCCTCTGAGGCTCTGACAGCTGTGAAGATATGGGGTGTGTGTGTGTGTGTGTGTGTGTGTGTGTGTGTGTGTGTGTGTGTGTGTGTAGATGTTGTGCGTGTGTGTATATGAGCATGACACAACCTTGAATATAGTCATCACATCAGAAGCTGATAACAGAATTTACTCTGTTGGTCTTCCGCACAGAATTAAGTGTCAGGCTAAGATGCTGTGATTGCAACAAGGGAGTGTTGGAGCAACCATTCAGAACAGGGATTGATAGAGGAGTCATTCAGAATAGGGTTTGATAGAGCAGTCATTTAAAACAGTGTTTGATAGGGCAGTCTTTCAGAGTAGGGTTTTATAGAGGAGTCATTCAGAACAGCGTTTGATAGTCGTTTAGAATAGTGTTTGACAGATCAGTCAGTTAGAACAGGGATTGATTGAGCAGTCATTCGGAACAGGGTGAGCTAGACGAGACATTCAGAAGAGGGTTTGATAGTAATTTAGAACAGTGTTTGATAGAGTGGTCAGTTAGAACAGTGTTTGATAGAGCAGTCATTTAGAACAGTTTGATAGAGCAGTCAGATAGAACAGGGATTGATAGAGCAGTCAGTTAGAATAGCACAGAGGGGGCTGGTTGGGAGAGTTCCTCTGCAGATCTTTACCACCTTGTTGAACTCATTACTGTCTCCATTACAGCCAATCAGCCCTTCCTCTGAGCTCTCAGAACCTTGGCACACCTCATTCTGGTGTTTCCAGCAAGGCACCTCCACTTCAATCTGATCAGCGCTTGTCTTTGTGGCTCCTGTTTCAAAGCACAGCATCTAGGCTGGATTTCTGAGTCAATTTACTGGCTGTGCGTGTGGGCTCAGTCGGACCGAGAGGCCTCACGTCAATGTTCGCTTTCCTCAGAAGAAACGGCGGAGTATGAGATCACCTGTAAGCCTCTGTAATCAGGTCAGCACGCAGTCCGCAGCTGTCTGGCGGGAAGTTGGGGGGGGGGAGCTCCCATCCCCCTCCCCCCTCCCCCCTCCTCCCCCAGGTCCCAGACGGGGAGAAGTGTGTCACGCTAATGAGTCCGCGCCTTCACCGCCGCGCCGCACGGAATCCTCCACCGCGACCCCCGGCCTCCCCCCGCCTCCCGTTTCCTGCTCTCCGAAAAGCAGAACCGGGGGACGGGACGCTTCAGGTGCTGCTGTGAAGCCTGGCCAATTCATCATTTATTTAGCAGAAGCTTTCCTAAAATAGACCATTCAGACGATGGAAGCAGGCCTCCCGAAAGGGGGTGTGGTCCTGTCACAAACCGACTCTGCTTCTCTACGACAGTGTGGTCCTGTGACAGATCGAAGTTACCTCCCTAAAGGGGTGTGGTCATGTGATACATTGGTTCCTCACTGTAAGAGAGTGTGACATATTGGTTCCCCTCCCTAAAAGGGTGCCCGATCATTAGCTCAACAGGGTGGAAAAGACATTATTAATCTCTCTGCCCACACCGCTGCTTCTGTGGGGTGCCTTGGCCAAAGCTTAACTCATCCCCCCCATCATTATGAAATATAGAGCTGGTTGGCGCTTTCGAAAACATAATTATGTTTTTCTAATGATAGCGTTTACAGTAAGACTCTGTCTCCCCAGGTCCCTTGAGAAACACTTATAATTTTATAATAACACAAAATTAGCTCGGCTTGCCAAAGATTCTGTGTGGTACATATGGAGTAGCGTTAATCAGGGTAATGATACACATCATTACCGACTGCAGATGGAAGGATTTTGGACACGGTCACAGAAGCTCGGGATGTTAGGATTTGAATGTTTCAGCCGTGCTGCGGCTCTGTGCTGCAAATGGACGCTGGAGTTCATGACCTGGAAGACTGCATGAATACAGAGCTCTCCATGCTGGCTCTGCAGCACAGTGCTCATCCTCCAGGTGACTCGCTTCTGTGCAGGTGAGAAATACCTACAGGGGCAGAGACATGAATGAGATACCTGAGGTGTGAGACCCTGTAATACCTGCAGTGGCAGTTACGCACCTGAAACACCTGCAGTGAGAGAGACACATCTGAAACACTTGCAGTGAGAAAGATACCCCGTTAATACCTTCAGTGGGAGAGACACACCTGTAATACCTGTCACAGGAAAGATACACCTGTAGTACTTGCAGTGGTAGATATACACCTGAAATACCTGTCACAGGAAATATATATCTGTAATACCTGCAATTAGGAGATAAACTTGAAATACCTGCAGTGGGAGAGCTGTGCATGTGATTCCTGATATCAGGGGTCACCTGTCAGAAGGTAATGTACTGTGTGAAAAGCGAGCTAAAACTCGAATTGACATATTGTATTCCCTCTCTGCATTATCATATGCTGCTGTCTGTCCACTAATCTGATTTACATGCACTTGTTATTGAGTATTTTTAGTCACACTTCACCTTCCCTGAAGGTCCCTTCTCCCCCCAGTGTTCTCAGTTTACAGATCACAAGCCAAGCCATTTAACTGGATTTTCTCCTGCCGGTAAAGAAACGGATCGTTCGACACCTGTTAGAACAAAGTGCTAATTCTGGGTTACAGACTTACAACATTACCTTGATGTGAGAGGGAGCACTTCAGTGGAGAGATGTCTCGCTCATCAGAGGTGACTGGGAGCCGTGCGGGTGTGAGTTTATCAGATTCGTCCCCCGCAGCCAGGTCTCAGTAGCGGGTGTGTCTCCTGGGCAGGTGCTGTGGCACGTTGATTTTGGGACGCCTGGTGGGGATGAAGGCGTTCACCTGTACTTACCCGATTCTGTCATCTACTCACATTGCCCACAGATGTCACCTCTCCTCTCCTCTGGTTCCTCTGTGACTGTGGGGGGTTGACCAGACACTAGCCAGCTGTGGTAGCTACCTGGTCACCATAGGTGTCATTATGGTAGCCTACCGTGTGCTAGCGCGCGGTGGGTCTTCAAAGACCCTGCGATGGAATGGCAGCGAAGACCATGGCTCCGCCCCCAGCGGGGTGCGTGATTGGACAGAGAGAAAAAGAGCGAGAGAAAGCATCTGTGACCTCAATCCAATCTCAATTCCTACGTGTGACTCACCAGAGGGAAAAAGTCCCTCCCAGGAGTGATTACCGAGTGAACAATGTGCTCGCTGCCGCAGAGTGCTCCCTCATTAATGAACGATTTGATCAGGCCGGCTGCCTCCCCCCCCATACCCCAGCTCTCTGCCACGGTGTGCGCTTCATCCCGTCCTCTGATGTCTCTCTCTGTCTCGGTTTAACATGCCCGCCGCATACGCTCATTTCAAGGTGTCGCGGTGGCTCTCTCCTCCCGCTCCGGCTTGGAAGATATTCAGAGCGTGCCTGGGTTTGTAGTCTCCTCTCAAGCTGGAAACCGTTGATTTTGGGGGTGTATTTGAATATGACCTATTTTTTTGCCGAGGCGCTTGCGTCACCTGACGTCAGCACCGAACACGGGAGATTTGCACGGTTTACAGTTTGGCGCTTTCGGGGGGGGGGGAGAGGCCTTGAGTCACAATGCGGAACTCTGGCATCCCAGTCACAGCACTGAGCAGCAGTTTAGACACGCTGCTGAGCGCTGCTTTTTACCGCAGTGATTTTGCCACGTGTTTAAGTTTTTTAACATGCGTTTAAGCATCGCCTGCAGACCAGACACAATGCACACTGAAACACCTGAAATGAAACACCCTGTCACAGTTACCATTAACCATTCTTCCAGTCATTTAGCAGATGCTCTTATCCAGAGGGACTTACATAGGTTACAATTATTTACATGTTATCTGTTTATACAGGTGGATATTTATTGAGGCAGTTATGGGTTAAGTACGTCGCCTAAGGGTACAACGGCAGTGCCTTAGCGGGCGAATCAAACCGGCAACCTTTTGGTTACAAGCCCTGCTCCTTACCACTGTGCCACACTATCTTAGATGCAGGCTTCACCTCTCTTCTTTCTCTTGTCTCCTTCCCCCAGAACCCCACACAGGTGGGAACGGCACTCCAGGTCTTCTACAACCTGGGCACCCTGAAGGAAACCATCAGTAACGTGGTGGACGGCTACAGAGCCACCATCCAGGAGAATGTGGCCAGCGCCCTGGACATCAAGGTGTTGACCCAGCCTGGAAGCACCAGAGGTACTGTGTGGTGGAATTCCTTCTCATTCATTACATAGAGACCATTAAACCAGTTACTCCCTTCAGATACTTTCCCAGTGTACCTTTTAGCAAATTGGTGGAATTCTATAGAAAATAAGCTTGATCTCACGGCAATTCTGTGTAAGGTTTAAATTAAAGGCTTTGTATTTTCTATTCTTTATATTCTCTCCCAATTAATATTGAATGCATAGTGATAGTTATGTTACATAATGTGTAATCAAGATGGGGCCACGATCGGCCGCCTCAGTGCAGTGCTTTGGATTGACTCTTGTAAATCATTGTGTGAACGCACTACAAGAGGCACTGGAACCGGAGTCAGATTCCTTGTATGTGTAAAAGCATACTTGGCCTGTAAAGTCTGATTCTGATTCTGATTCTGATTCTGATATCCCTGTGTGTGTGCACACAGGTGGGCCAGGCCGAGCTGTGATGCCAACCCCAGGGAACACAGCAGCATTCAGGGCTACTCTCTGGACTAACCTGGAGAAGCTCATGGACCAGATCTGCGCAGCCTGTGGACAGGTACTGTCTCACCTTTGCACATATACATACTGTAAAGCCTTACCTGTATATAGATATATACCATAGTGTCTTACCTGTACAATGGAACCTCCTCTAGAATTTCACATGCATGCAGGTATATATAGCGTTGAGAGAGTCAAACCTGTGAATAGTTCAATTCAGTTCAGGTCAGTGTGAACTGAGCCTCTGGATATGAACTGAATGCAGTCACTCTGTGGTCATGTCTCTCAGAGAGAGAGAGAGCACAGAGTGGGCTCCTTCCTCTGTTCTGCTCTCTGGGCTCTGAGGACTGTGCTGACCACCGTGGTCAGGGTTACAGTTGGACCACATATGCTGGTGCTGACCTCTCTCCAACACTGTTAATGAACGCCTTCCTGTGCAGGTGCAACACCTCCAGAAGGTGCTGACCAAGAAGAGAGACCCTGTCACCCACGTGTGCTTCATAGATGAAATCCTCAAGGTGAGACTCAAGCCTTTTTGCTTTTATTTTTCATTTACTGCTAGAGTACAACCAAGAGTGCATTGGTCTTTGTCTTTGTTTTCTGTTGTAATTTTTTATATGTAAAATGTAATTTGTGTTGGGGTAACTTGCTGGTCAGAGTGTGTTTCAGTGTGTTGAGACAGTCTGCCCTTATGTATGCTAGTATCACTCTGTCTTGAGACACCCTGCCCTTGTAGTCTCAGTGTGTTGAGACACCCTGCCTTTGTAAGGAATGGTAGTCTCAGTGTGTATGACAGTGTGTCTTGAGTGAGCCTGCCCTTGTAAAGTATGACTGTGTCTTGAGAGAGACTGCACTTGTAAATTATGACAGAGTGTGTTGAGACAGCCCATCTTTGTAAAGTATGACAGCATGTGTTGAGAGAGCCTGCCCTTGCTTGCGTTAGCACTCCTGCTGTGTTGTAATTTGCTACCGACTCATTAGCAGCAAATGACTTTGTAATTGAGTCTCTGCTTGAGGAGAACCTGTGCGAGCGGGGTAGAATCAGCCCTACCAGCCGGGGGCCAAAAGCCCGGGGCAGGGAGCCGTTAACCCCCTCCCCCCCTCCGGCGGTGCCTGCCTGTCCCCCCCTTCCCCCTCGCCCAGGCCACCCTTGGCAGCCGGATCAGCCCCCGCGGTGCGGCACCCGATGTTAAACACATGCTCCAGCCAACGGGCTTGTTAAACAATAGAGGGGGTATTGATTTTAGCGAGGCAGACAGCTGCCTGTCTGTGTGAGCGCGTGGGGTGTGAGGTGACCTCCGCTGAGCTGGCAGAGGCGGGCGGGGCGGGCTCATTAATGCCGGCTCTCCTGCTGGTGGCCATTCCCGTCAGGACACGTGATCGACTGCCAACAGCCCGGTCCCGCTGCAGGAAGCGCCGCCATCTGTGTCCCTCTATGCAGTCTTCCTGAACGTGCATGTAAAGGTGACACTTGGAAACAAAATTTTTTTTTTTTTTTTTTAAGTTCATGCATTATAGATGTATTGTACCTTCAAAGTGCGGGTAGCCCAGAGCCAGGCCCCCTCCCCAATCCCCCCTAAATGAGGAGAGGTAACTGGAACAAAGTCACCTTTAAGCTGCTGCTGTCAGACAGTGGGAGGAAGCTGGGCCAGCTGAGCTTTGGGAGGACGCTACATATACGTTACACAGCATGTCATGTGATAGTATTTGTCCTTTAAGCCCCGGTGTGCCGTTGAGTGAATCCTCCTTGCCGGTGAGCAGGGTGAAGGCGTGCTCCTGTTAGAATCTCTTTGTCGTTTTGTATCTCCCCCATTTGACATTATTAGCCTTTTGTTACTGTGTGTGTACATGATTCGTCGCCGTGACACAAACTCTCTCCCCATAATTGTAGATGATATGATGCTTCAAAGGGCAGAGAAAAATCAGCGTTTTCTCAGAACGATGAACTCCGGTGTGATGAGTGGCTTTATGAATAAGGGTGCTTTGCTGCTAAGATGTGTTTGAAGTGTATTGTGCTTGGGAGGATTATGTTTGCAGGCGGAGTGTAACAGGCCGGGGCTGTGATGCTCTGCAAAGCGCAGGGAATCCAGGCCCTGACAGCGCATTGCCGTCGGCGTTCTTGTCTGCCGTGGGTGTTGCGCTGTTTGTGTTTGTGTTAGATACAGCACATGTGGTATTGGCTGGTGCAGTCGGTGTGTAGTGCTTGCATGTGCGTGTGTGTGTGAGCATGCATATGCCTGTGTGCGTGGGTGTGTGTGGGTGTGCTTGTGCGTGCGTTAGTGTGTGTGTGTGTGTGCGTATGTATGTGTGCGCTTGTGTGTGTGAGTGTGTTGGATGCCTTGCGTGAGTGGGTTTCTGCTGTATGTGGGCGTTCTTTCATCCATCACCTCTGGCAGTATTACAGTGTATCAACGACAGAAGCAATGTTTGAAGACTGCTTTCAACTTTACTAGATTGTGCTACAAAAAAATTACATGAAAACAAATCTTTTCCTTGAGTTTTGTGTGAAAGCTGTTTAGAGGGGCCACCGGGATTTTAGGACAAGATTATCTATGACCAATGCTTCATGCCCTTCAGAGTGAAACAAGAGATCTTAATTTAGAGTAAAATAAATAATTTAATAAAAAGAACAATATAACATTCCCCTTAATATCTCTCTTTCTTTCCCTCTCTCTCACACGCACACCCAGAAACCCACACTCAGACAAAGAGACTACAATTGGCCTTTTAAATTCAGAAGATAGAGTTACAGACTCCTCATAAAAGTGTGAAATAAGGGCCAAGTGTGAGTCTGCATTCGGGGCGAGTGCAGAGTTCCGCTGGATGACGCAGGTTCGCGGGTGGGAGGAATGCAGTCCGGAGACAGGGCACTCCTGCTTCCCCGGGTTTTCAGGACTTCGGTGCTCGTTTCACAGGGCTAATTGTTACAGAGCATCCTGACGTCTTACAGGCAAGTCAAGGTCAGCGGGAAATGATAAGTAACAGCCTTGGGGCTGAGTAGCGCGGGGGTGACGTTGATGTAATGTTACTGAAGGTTATCGACCACGGTGAAGGTTAGCGAAATGATGAACAGCTGGAGTTGGGTATGTTTTGCACAGTACATTAAAACTCCTTCCATTCGTTTCACAGCTTAATCGGCAGTGAAGGGGACCTGCTGGAATTTCTAATAGAAACACATAAAAAAATCCTTCCCCTCCTCCCTGTCATCCTTCCTTCCTCTCTCCCACTCTTCTGTCAATCTCTTCTGTTTCTTTGTTTTTTTTCTTTTTGGAGTGGGGTTTCTGTTTTGATAGGGGTTATGTTTGTGTTGTTTGTCCAATGAAGTGAAGTGCAGTTAAAAATTTTCCGACTCTCTCCTTCATAATTCCCCTCTTCCTTTCCTCTCTCTCTTTTCACTGAATGCAGTTCAAATATTCTTTATTGGTATGCCAATAGTTATGTTTGTGTTGACAAAGCATTTTAAAACACAAAATGACAAAACAATTAAAAGCAAATACCGCTGGTGCTGAACTGAACATCACTCCCCGTTAGTTAACAACACAAACATTTATATATGAACATGTGTTTCAATATTTGTGCAGCTTGTGCAGCTCGTCAATGACAAAATGTGAATGAGAAAAATGGCTGTTGTCACTCGGTGTCCCTCTCTCCTCTCTCTCCTTCCCTCCCTCTCTCCCTCTCTCCCTCTCTCCCTCCCTCTCTCCCTCTTTCCCTCTCTCCCTGTGGTGAAAGATGCATGGAGGCACCCCCCGGCTGGCTATCGCAGATGCACTTGGCTACTTCATTTAAAACTTGTGTTGAGACAAATCGCCTTGGGCGCTTTGTGTTTGCTCTGACTTCCTCTGGAAGGAGGGGGTCAGGGCCTGGCCCAGTGTCCTCTGCAGAGAGGCAGCTGCCCCGGTCTGATGGAGCTGCAGTAGGGCGGCCATCGCTGTGCTGCGTTCTTAGAGCATTTCCGGTGTTCCGCTGTGTTCCGGGTTGTGCTTGAGTATTTCCAGTGTTCCGCTGGTTTTGGAGTCCTGCTCAGACACGTCTAGTGGTCCACTGGTTTTGGGGTCGTCCTCGGATATGTCCAGTGTTCCACTGGTTTTGGGGTCACACTTGGATATGTCCAGTGTTCCAGTGGTTTTGGGGTCGTGCTCGGAAATGTCAGTGTTCCAGTGGTTTTGGGGTCGTGCTCGGATATGTCCAGTGTTCCAGTGGTTTTGGGGTCGTGCTCGGATATGTCCAGTGTTCCACTGGTTTTGGGGTCGTGCTCGGATATGTCCAGTGTTCCAGTGGTTTTGGGGTCGTGCTCGGATATGTCCAGTGTTCCTCTGGTTTTGGGGTCGTGCTCGGATATGTCCAGTGTTCCTCTGGTTTTGGGGTCATGCTCGGATATGTCCAGTGTTCCGCTGGTTTTAGGGTTATGCTCGGATATGTCCAGTGTTCCGCTGGTTTTAGGGTTATGCTCGGATATGTCCAGTGTTCCGCTGGTTTTAGGGTTATGCTCGGATATATGGGGCTCCTCAGTGGGGGCCTCACTATAGTGCAGGGGCCACAGCCAGTGTGCTCTGCCTCTCAGGCCCTGTATCACAGTCTGCTTTCCCAGCAGCAGATACGGCTCAGCCTGTCTAACCGGCCAAAGGGGCCTAATCTGGAGCCGTTTCCCGTCACCTCAGCGCCGGCTAATCACGGACAGGCAGCCGCTTCGCCCTCCATCGCATGGGCAGAGGTAATTGGCGAGCGGTGATTGGAGGGACCGGGGCAAGCGGTTTGCCGAGGTGTTCAATCAGGACAAACAGCGGCAGCGTGGCAGGCCGTGGAGGCCGAAGCCGGGGTCAGGTGAGGACAGCAGCGTCAGGCACTGCGTGGAGTCTTTGTCATGCCCTCTTTGGGCTTTTTAGGGTTTTTTTGAAAGTGTGAAAAGCTGTTACATCCCACCTACCTCTGGAGGTTCCTCTGCTTCAGTTTCTCTGAGTGAAAACATGCGGCATCACCCCACGTGAAAAGAGCGGTAACCAGAATCTCATTTCACATGATCCTAACATGGAGTGATCTAAAATGGATACCTTTTTATGGAGAACACGTGAGTGATCATTTGTGGAAATAAATCTTATGTCTCTAGCTTTTTTGATACACATCCTAAACTCCTAGGTTTTTTCAATGTTAAAGCCTTGATTTTGAAAATATTGGTGACAGTAATACACCAGTACTGAAGTATTCATCTTTTGTTACAGTGATAATTCTAGGGTTTGACACTTCCCACAGTATTTTCATAGTGCTTTGAAGCAGATGTCTACCTGCATGTCTGCAATGTACTACATCACCCTTTAAGGCAGAAGCAAATGCTCCCAGAGCGTGCACTGTGGAGTTTTACACACTCCTCTGACACGGTGCGCACACACACGGCTGTGCATACACACAAATACACTACATTACATTAAATGAATGCCGTTTAGCAGGCTTATCACTTATCCTTTACAATTGACCCCCTACAACTTTATCCATTTGCACAGCTGGATATTTACCAAGGCGATCGTGGATTAAGTACCTTGCCCAAGGGCACAGAAGCAGTGTCCTGAGGGGGGGGGGGATCGAACCAGCAACCTTTTTGGTTATGAGTCCTGCTCCTTGCCACTATGCCACACTGCTGCCCATCACAGCTGCTGAGTGTTGTGTCCTTGATGTACATTTATTTCACACACAGACACTCACATGTAAAGTGGGTGTGTCTGACACACTTTTTTCACCTCTGTAGACGGTCCCCTCCCCCTGCTTACGTATGTAACGTGTTGGCCTCCTTCTTCCTCAACAAGCACAGGTCTACACAGGCCATGTTTTAAGGCATTGTGCTGTGGGCATGCACCGATCTATATGATGTGTGGATCAGCCGATGTAGCGAGCACAGCAAATGGGATAAGCCGTCCGAATGATTTAAGGGTCTGTGCGTCTGCACAGCATGACACACTGAAATATGAGCGCGGTCTCAGAGGCTGCGTGCAGCTTACAGATCTCTTGGACCTATGCTGTATTTCAGACTGAGAGAGCACGTAAGGACAGCCCTGACCCGAGTCCTGTTATTGGTGAAAGCATACAAGATCAATATCTCGGCTCTATATTCCTGTGACAGTCCCGTCCGAGCTGTGTGGAGGGTACTTTTACTGTGAAGGATCTTGCAGGTCCTTTGGTCGTGTAATTGCTTGACAGACAGCATGTGGCTGGTACTTTTACTTTGAAGGTTGAATGCAGTGATTGCAGAATGTCAGGATACTTTTACTACAGAAATTGTACTGTGGGACTACAGGACTCCTGGCATGTCGGCTTTTAAGATGAAATCACGCTAGAGCTTTGCTCTGTGATTGCAGGACATTCTCATGTCGGGGGGGGTACTTTTATTGTGAAGGGTCCTGTGGTCTATGATGGCAGTGATTGCAGCATGTCAGGATACTTTTACTGTGAAATCCTGTTGGCTCTTTACTGTCATTTCGGGACATTCAGGTGTCAGGGGGCACTTTTATTGTGAAGGGTCTTACGGGCACTTCTCGGGGTGTGGGCAACAGCCGTGTGGGTGTGCCTTTCAGCCGAGCCATCGGTGCCCACATAATCTCCTGGTCCGCTGCCAGCTTTAGCCCACAGCTCTGAGCCTTCCATAACGTCTTCACATGTAATGAGCCATAAAATTCTATTCATGAAAGCTCTACCTCTCTCTCTTTCTCTCTCTTTTTCCGAGGTGAGCTTTTTATTATCGTTGTTTATCGGCTTAGCGTATGCCTTGTCCTCATCCAGGTTTCGTCAGTCAACATTCTCACACATATCATGCCCTCAGATGTAGTTGTGTAGTTTTTGCTAGAGCTGCTCTGGGTAGGTACCCAGCTCAAGGGCACAGTAACAGTTTTCCGCCCTGTGCGTACCCCATTCTCTGTCTTTATCAGCCTCTGCCCTACTCCCTTAAGCTGCAGGGACATGCTGTGTAGAAAGTACAGCGGGTTTTCTGGGAATGGAAGTGAAAGCAGATCTTTGTTAAAGTCTTTATTTCAATGTTTCGAATGGCGATGCTAATATAGTACAGGAACTACTGGGTCTTCTCCCTAAGTACACAGAACAAAGCCCCCAATTATTAGAAGGCACTACTATTAAAGTACACCCTGTCCCACCCCCTCTAATACTGGGGGTGCCCATCTGGGCTTGTGTCCTGTGGAGAGCAGACAGTGTGTCTCAGCATCGCCTCAGTAAATATCCAACTGTATAAATGGATAACATGTAAAAACTGTAACCTGTGTAAGTCACTCTGGATAAGAGACTCTGCTAAATGGCAATAATATGGCAGTAATGTAATGTAATGTAATATCAGGGCACCTCTGTGCCTCTATAGTGAATTTGCAGATATCCAAATTAGCTGCTCTGTTGACTCACGCATGCTGTGCCGTTACTGGAGGAGAGAGGGAGAGTGAGAGTGTGACACACGCCACCAATTAGGTGAAAGGTGGGCCGAGACAGGGGTGTGAGGCAGGATAATTGGGTGTGTATCCATCAGAAATGGAACTTAAAATCGGCATGTCGGGACAACGTGATGCATAGACTCAGGGAGGAACAGAAGGGCCATTACCTCTGTAGGGGGAGGAGCCTGTGCTGATAATGGAATGACATTTCCTGGCATTCCGTCCGAGCGTACAGAATGCCATCCCCGTGTCATAACGGGGGACAGCAGCCGGTGTTTTCCGGTAACGCCGGTACCGTGCCACAAACAGCCGCGTCGATATTTTAATTATGCATGCGCGACCTCTCTTTACGCGCAAGAGCAATTGGATCCAGCAGCTTGGCTCCCAGGGGCGAGGCTACTAAGCAGACATGTGGTTTAATTACTAGCATTTTTTTTATATAGCCAGTAAAAAGACCGAAGCCAAACATTGATTATAATAAGGGTTATAACAACTCCCGGAGGGACAGGTGGTGGTTTCATTGCCACGGTGCACTGCAGTCCTCTCGGCTTGGCCCTGTCCCTCTCTGAGCTAGTCGTCATGCCAGTTGGAGCATTTTCACTCACTGGGAATCTGACTGATTGCTGCCACATCATTGTCACTGATCATAGCTTTTCACAGCTGCCCAGTGTTTCAGGCCCTGGAATTCATAGCCATTAAGTCACAGGCTCAAATCCTGGTAGTTCTGCTGCTGCCACACTGCATTTCATTATTGTCACTTAGCAGACGCTCTGTTATATAGAGCGATTTACACAGTGCATCTAACGAAGTGGGAAGAAAAGTTGCACAAACAGGACACCGCTAACCACACATGGACAAGCATCAGTGCTAAGCATAGTGCCGAGATCACAAATGCATGCCTAGATTGACCTGTAAGTGCAAAGCAGTATGTAGCTACTTAAGTGCTATAACATTTCAAATATAATGCTAATGCATACCACACGCATACAATTAGACCTCCACATACCCAATTATATAAAACTCTGAAGTACACTTTCACCTGCATAATTGTGCATAAGAGAGACAAAAGATCACGCTTGGGTAAAGGGGGGTTGAGGTGTAGCCTGAAGAAGTGGGTTGTCAGTCTGAGATGAAAGATGGCCAGTGTTTCAGCTGTTCATCTGCTAAATGACTGTAATGTAATGTAATCTTGTGTACAAGGAGAAAAGAAGGGGGCCAGGGACTGAACCATAAGGGACCTCTGTAGAGAGGAAGGAGGAAGATTAAATCCAGGAAGATGAAATCCAGCTGAGGAAAGTGCACAAGATGCCCGTTGCCACCGAGGAAGACAGCAGAACGTGGCGATTTTCTGTGTTAAAGGCTGCAGAAAGGTCCGGGGGAATGAGGGTAGCAGATGGGGAGGCTGCCCTTTCAGAGCGAAGGGCGTCTGTGGCAGAGAGAAGAGCCATTTCAGTGCAGTGGCCAGCCTTGAAGCCAGATTGGTTGGGGTCGTGCGGGTTATTCTGTATGAGAAAGCATGAAAGTTGATTGAAGGCGGCGTGTTCAAGGGTTTTTAAGAGGAAGAAGGGTGACAGGGCAGTAGTTTTCGGTAGCAGAAAGGTCCAGTGGTAGTTTCCTGATCAGAGGTGTTTACAGAGCCTGTTTACAGAGAGGGGACACGGCCACTGGTCGGCGAGTTACATTACATCACATTACATTATTATCATTTAGCAGATGGTCTTATCCAGAGTGACTTACGTAGGTTACAATTTTTTTATGTTATCCATTTACACAGCTGGATATTTACTGAGGCAATTGTGGGTTAAGTACCTTGTCCGAGGGTACAACAGAAGTGCCGCAGTGGGGAAATTGAACCAGAAACCTTTTGGTTATGAGCCCTGCTCCTTACCACTACACCACACTGCCGCCCCGCACTGGAGTTGATAAGTGACGTAATGAATGGGAGATCATCAGGTGCAACATTCAGAACAAGAGGAGAGGTTAGCGGATTGAAGGAGCAGGTCGCTGGTCGATGAGACATGAGGAGTTCTGAGGTCTCTGCGTTTGTGAGTGGGGGCGGATCTGGTCCAGCCGGAACGAGTGACGGACTGATGGCAGAGCGACTGGGCCGTGGGTTGATTGAAGGACTTGCAGACGGTGGCAACTTTCACCTCAAAATAACGTGCAAAGTCATCAGCAGAGAGAGAGGAAGGAGGAGGGGGAGAGGGTGGAGAGAGCAGGGAAGAAAAGGTTGAGAACCTTTTGCAGGGGTAAGCGGATGACTCCTGAATTATTCTGTGAAAGTAAGATGCCTTAGCAGATGACAGAGCGAGAGAGAAGGCAGAGAGTAGAGTCTGGCAGACAGAGAGATCAGACTCAAGCAGTGGAATTATCCTGAATTGCTTCAGTAAATCCAGCTGTATCAATGGATAAGGTGTAAAAAGTGGAAAGGGTCATTTGCGAAGCATATAAATATTGACTGATTTCATTCTCTGGTGTCTGATTATAGTGTAACAACACTCCTCTGTTTCTAGACTGTAGAAAACCCAGTACATCTGAAAAAGGCCATTTTTTATTTAATCTTGATTATTCTCACACCATTCATTGTATTATTGTGGCCATTATTATTGTGACAGAGAATAGACGGTGTCCTATAATCCACGATTTATCTCCAGTGAGCTAATTTGTGTGTGTTTATGTGCCTGTAAATATACGTTTGCGTGTCTCTGTGTATGTGTAGGTGTGAGAGTGTGTTAATATGTGTGCACCCATATAGTGCAAGTATGCGGATGCAGACATGCTTGTAATTATCCTAATGCTTGCTTGTGTGTTTATTGCATATATGTGTTTATGCAGGTGTGTGTGTGTGTGTGTTTATGCATGTGTGTGGTTGTGTATGTGTGCGTGCATGTATTTGTGCACGTTTGCGTGTGTGCTTGTGTGGGTTTATGTGTTTGCATGTGAATGACAGAGGTAAAGCCGTGTTGCTCGATGCTGGATGGCTCCTGTGTTATGGAGGAGTCTCTCAGCTGCAGCGGCCTGCTCTTCCTGTCACGGAGCCATTTGACACCTGCTAACAAGCCGGAGCAGAGCGACCGTCCCAACCGACAGCTTCACACCCACCCAGAACCGCTCCAGAATGTACTCCCCATGACCCAATTCCGCGCCACGTACCGTGATGAGAAACCCCCGTGTAAACAGTTAGCCTGAAAATGAAGCGTATTTCACATAATCACTCTGGGCGTAGTAAAAATAGCTCCCCCCCCCCTCAGTGGATTGGAGCCATGTTGAGACAAAGTGTGGATGTTTCTATGGAAACGACACCTTTTTCCCCTCCCACTGTGCTATCTGTGAAAGTTTGGTCTCTACAAAAACAGATATATTTATAACGGGTTTTGGCACACCTCTTGCTGTACAAGATATTGGCGTTGTCTTCAAAGATTAAACGTCTATGCATAAGGAACATAGTTGAAAACAAAGTGGAGGAAAATGTGAAAGGTGTTGATACAGTAGTTTCAAAACACGGTTATTTAATGCAAGGGAATCTTTCTGTATTTACATTTGGTATGCTAGGACTTTGAGCATTTCCCCTGAACCCTACACATGACAGAAAACAGAGGGAAATGTTACTGTTCTTTTTTAACACGTGTTTAATCTTGCAGTCAACAGCTGTTGGCCTGTTTGCATTCTTGGAAGATGTAGGACCCAGCAGCCTCCCACTGTTAGTACACACACGCCGGTCCTGCATGATATGTTAACCTCGGTTTAGAGATTTAGTCTTAAATGATTGCAGCTGTAAAATGCAACAGATCAATTTGTCTTGATTTCGTGTGTGCGTGTGTGTGCGTGCATGCATGTGTGTATGCAGGCTCACGCATCCGCCTGCTGGTGTGATCTTGTGTGTGTCAGTCTGTGATTGCTGCTGTTTACGCATCTCTCTGTGTGTGTGCATGTGTGGGATTTAAAAACATCAGTTAGTGGACTGGGTTGTGGTCGTGGCTGTATGAGAAGACTACATGTGTTTGTTCACAGGAGGCATGTCGTTTTACATATAATCGGTGGTTCTTTAGTCCATTAATTACGCGGTCAGGTCACAGACTGAGATGTGGAATATTGGGGCATCACTGCTCTGTCAGCACAGAGCTTTCTTGAAGCCAGTCAGAATCACTGCTTTTGGGACAGTCGTTCTCTAGCCCTGACATAATGGGAACACGGCAGTCCCTGTGTGGGGAAAGCCTGGTGGTCACTCCAGTGCAGGGGGTGCACGAGGAGTGTTACGCAGAGGTCCCTTGAATTCTGTCCATCAGTCCGAGGGAATGCCTGATGAAAAATGCAGAACCTGCCAGGCAGCACCAATCGATCCCCGCTGCCCTCAGCACAGAGCAGAGAAAGTGTTTCTGCGGGCAGGGTGCTAGTGTAGTTATTTCTGCTCCTGCCTCAGGTCAGGTATCGAGCCGAACCCAGCTTTGATAACTCTGTTTTCTCCGGCTCTCTCTGTCACCCCTGTTACTGAAGCTGGGATTGAGACAGAGAACACCTGATCTCCTCTCTCCTCTCTGACCCCGTGGGTAATAAATCTGTCACATCCACGTGGAGTTCGTGGCTCTCGGCAGCACAGTGTGTTCAAACACACAGACGCACAGACACTTTCACATGTTTACAGAGCCTCACACTTGACATGTGTACAAGACATAATACCTTAACATAAATAATATATTATGCATTATTTTCAAAGTAACAATATATAATAAATAAGATATTTATATAATAATAAAATAAAACAACAATAATAAATATTTATATAATATTTATATAATAACATTGTAATAAACCCATAATACCTAAGAATACCTTAATAACCTCAATGCAAATGCACTGTTCCCTCCCATGTTAATTTGGCTTGTCATTTACATTACATTTGCATGACGGAGCCACTGACCGTCCTTCGAAGGGGTCACCCTTGAAAACATCACCGCGTCATGTGTCAGTGTAGTGGTAAGGAGCAGGGCTCTTTACCGAAAGGTTTCAGGTTCAGTTCCCTTCTGGGACACTGCTGCTATACCCTTGGGCAAGGTACTTAACCTGTAATTGCCTCAGTAAATGTCCAGCTGTATGAATAGATAACATGTAAAAATTGTTACATATGTAAGTTGCTCCGGGTAAAAGCGTCTGCTAAATGCCAATAATGTAATGAGATGGAAGAGGCAAAAACGGAGGGTGCAATCCACTGTAGAGTGGGGGGAGAGAGAGAGAGAAAGAAATGTGTGCAAGTTACAGAAGTAAACAAGTTTTGAGATGACTTCACATAAAAAAAAAAAAACGTGTCTGTTGTTTGAAGGCTCAGACTGAGACATCGCGAGAGGGTGAGAAGGCATGCCTGAGAAACTGGCACCTCCTCATGTGCTGTCACGCCGTGATTGAGAGAGTACTCATCGCGCACAAAGGCCGCTTTTCTAACGTGTGTTGGTAGCTCAGCAACAAAAAAATAAAAAGCCTTTGTGCGTCTGGTGAAAAGCACTCAAGCTTAGTATTCTGTCTCCGCTAGTGCGAGGACGGCTGTGTGTTGACAAGGTAATTGTGAATCGCAGGCATTCGCTCGCATGTTCCTTGTAGGTCTCTTGTGCTGTAGATATATGGCTCTCATTTAGGAGACGCAGATAAACGTGAGGTATTACGTGAAAAAGGCTCTTTTTCTCCCTCTCCAGATGCAGCGCGGCAGGTCGGGTTACACACGCGCTTGTGTGTCTGTGGTAGAAATCTACAGCAGTTACACGGCCTCTTAGAACTCATTTCACAGCCATTCAGATGAAGCAGACTGTCCCCCTTTGACCTCCCTCCATGTCTGCGTGAGCCCCCCTCTAAGGCTTTACACATTTAACTTAGCGGACGCTCTTATCCAGAGCGACTCGCGTAGGTTAATCATCCGGTTATACGGCTGCATATTTACTGGAGCAATTCAGGCAAAGTGCTTTTCTCACAGGAACTGCAGTGCCCGACATGGGAGCTGAACCAGAAACCTGTGGGCTGCAAGCCCTGCTCCTTATCATACTGCTAGCTCAGTTCCCCCTCTTCATCTGCTTCATCCCCCCATCTCCTCCCCCCTGGGTAGCATGGGAGATTTGCATTCACCTGCGCCCCCCCCTTCCCTCCCCTGGTCCATCACACCCCACCATGGTGCTTAACCATGTCCCAGTTCAGCCTCACACCTGCAGACATTACATCACTATAAACCATGATCTAGATGAGTACAGAAACCCAGCTCTCAGCAATTTCACACAGCAAGTCTGGTAGGTACATAGATAGATGTATGTAGAAAATAGGAACTCACAAAAAAAGAGGAAGAGAAAACTTAAATTACATCTGCATGGAGAGCATCAACAGGTGACTCGCCAACAGCCAGTATTTGTGCTGATGTTCCACTTTGCACTTAAACCGTGATGCAGGATTAGTCAGGACTCATTGAGTACATGATGATTTAGTGTGTGCCAATAGGAGTCAGGACAGCTGTGATGTGGTGCCCTCTCTCTCCGCCTCAGGTCCTGGCTTTTCTCTGAGGCTGCATGGTCTCTGGCCTGACTCGCTCTGAGAAACGGCTGGTCTCCTGCCCTCCTGTAAGGCTAAGCGGGGTACAGGGGGTTTTCTGAGAGGGAGGGGTGTCCTTGAGAAAAGCCCCCCGGGAGCCTAATTTGGTGGCACACCACAGATCCATTAGGGAATGAGTTTCCACCCGCGAGGGGGAACGGTAATCTGACACATCTCACGACTCCCGCTAGCGCTCCATGCCCCAGAGCAAGGAATCCTGAGAAATACATGACATCAACACAGCGGTGATCAGATTAAAGGTTGCACCTTTGATAAATTAAGGTCGCACCACAGTTCCTTCAGTTTTTCTTTCTCTCCCTTTCTCTCTTTCTCTCTCTCTCTCTGTCTGTTTCTTTCTCTCTTTCTGTCTCTCTCCCTCTTTCCCTCTCTCTCTCTCTGTCTTTTCTCTCTTTCTGTCTCTCTCTCTCTCTCTCTCTCTCTCTCTCTCTCTCTCTCTCCAGCCTGTTTTTGACCCTTGTCTTCAGTAGTACTCTTGCCCCAGGGGGTCCCGCCTGTGAGGGGCGCCAGCGAGCGTGGCTGTTTACCATCCCGGTCCAGCTGGGTTCAGATGTGCAATTACGAGCCGTTTTACAGCGAAAACGACATTAATCAAGGCCGTAGTCGCCCCGCGTTCCGCGGAGATTCCAGAAAGATGAGTCTCAGTCTGAGCGTGTCTGGCGCTTGAGTTGCCAGGCGGGCGTGGGGGGGGATCGGTCTGTCCTGTCACCGGCTTAAAACGTCAATCAGCCCGCTGCTGCTGCTGTTGTCATGGAATATAAAGCGGAGAAGAATAAGACAGGCGCTGGTGTGGTGAGGAGAGCCTCCGAGCTCCAGTCATGTTGCTGATGGTAATTGGGGGGCTGCCGCGTGCTCGGAACGGTAATTAAACGTACTACATGTGGTGTTTGCCCTGCTGGCACAGCTGGCCATATTCGTAATTTACTTTCCCCTTTATTCACGGAAGACTCTTGCAGCCGTCTGGAGTTTGTGACTTCTTTGGCTGTCATTTTTAAGCGTCTCAAGCTGTGAGAGGGTCTTCCAAAATGGATGACACCAGCCTGCATGGCATGGATTCATGGCCTTCCCAAGCTCCTGCTGATTTGTTTGTTCAAAGCTGTTCTTTGACTTTGAGGTAAAGGTGTTGTCTGTCACCCCCCAACCCCCAATCTCCGCAGGACGGACAAGCAGACATCCTGTACACGTTCTGGAACTCTGTCACCCAGATTCTTTCCGTGGAGTTCCAGAAGGCGACCAGCGGTGAGTGCGCTGATTGATGTTTGTTTAACAGAACGTTACGGATGTGTTGTCACAGTGTGATGAGTGAATGCCTCCCAACAACCACACCCCCACCCCTCTGATTTCTCCTCACAGTGATGCCGTATAGGTACGGCCAGAGAAACACCCACACGTGCACACACGCACACATACACACATGTAGACACACACATACACACACCTACACGTACGCACACACCCACACACACACTTACATGTACAGCTGTATTCACCCACACATACACACGCACACGCATACAAACACACAACATACACGCACACACACCCACACATGCACGCTCACACACACACACACCCTTCTGTGGTGTCATACACAAATAAATTTTCACCTAAACCGTTGTCCCGCGTCAGCTCAGCCCTGCCGTGAGCACTGCACCAATAACACCCCAGCAGCACCCGGCTGGTGCTACAGCGATTAGCTCTCAGCTATAAGCTCTTAGCTCAGCCCCGCTGTAATGGTGTCAGCTGCAGAGCGGCGGGGCCGCCGTTCCTCTTCTCCGGGTCCCATAAAACTGTAAGCGCTCTTTCCCTGTGGAGAGACGCAGTGTGAAATGATGGCTCATCGCAAGTGATTAATTCTCCTGGACGACTCGGACAGAGCAAATAAAAGGATGTTGCCACGGCGGCGGGCCTGCTATCAATCTTCAGGTGTGCGCACGCACGTGTACCCTTTAACGCCATCCCGGCACTCGACGGCATACATCAGCCGCAGTATAAATAGTCACTCTCACTTTATTTAGAAAGGGGGATAAAGAGGTGTTTAAGTTTTTGGTGAGCTGTTTACAATGGGGCTGAATTGATAGGCAGACTGCTGCACTTGCACTTTCTCACACTTTCCCGGGAGAGGGCTTGGAAAACAGGCGCGTCTGTACTGTGTGAAGATGTGAGACGCGGCGGCTTTTGTTCCTCCTGCTCATCTAGAGGGCACACGGTGTCTGCGTGACGGTTTTTAACATGCAGCGGGGTTCTGTTCTCCTCCTGCCTCCCGGGGTTCAGCGATGCCCCCCCGTCTTCTCCTCTAGGTCTGCGCAGTGATTATCGGTATGCAGGACAGGCTTGCGGAACAGCGTAAAGACGATCTACCCCCGCCCCCCCCAAGCCCTCCTGTGAGGCTTGCAGTTTTCCCAGCATGCATTGTGCAGGCCGGCAGCATCAGTGAGCTGACTCTGATTCTTCGCTTTTTCCCCCCCAGCTGGCGCTTGTTACATTAAGTCCCCCGTCCCCCGTCCCCCGCCCCCCCGGTGCCGCTCTCCCAGGTCATCTGTCTGAGCTCCGGCACAGCGCCGTGAAGGCCCGTTCCGCTATGGCCAGCCAGTCCCTCACCGTGCGCAGTGACACACGCATCAGTGGCCCGTATTAATGACCCCCCCGGGCATGTGCCGGCACGCCCGGTGTGGGCCGTGTGCACCGCAACACAGACATCCAAGGTCACCGAGGTGAACCATTCATATCGCAGGCTGTCAGCTCAGAGAGAGCACAGACACGGCTGCCTGGACAAGCTGCCCGGATGGAGATTTTGAAGGATGAGTTCCAGGTTGCCGATTTGCTTATATTCAATGCAAATGCGGTCCAGACAGCAAGCCAAAGATTTCTTTTTTTTCCCCTTCATTGAACTATTTTTTTTTAAGTTCTGCCTGTGTGAGTGTGTAAGGCCCCCCCGCACCCCCCAGTGCCCCTCATCAAAGACGAGGATGAGAGGCTTAATTGGGCCAGCCACACCCCTTAGTGAAACGGAGCGTGCTGGATGCAGATCGTCATGGCAACGTGGATATGCAGATGCGAGCTGCACTGGGTGGCAATTTACGCAATTTACGACAAGCGCCGGCGCTTCCAATCTACACGGCTTCCCACGGGCTTCATAACACTCCTGCTAATTATGTCAAAAGCGCCCATCAGGTGTTTTAGCAAACTTGCCATAATCAGTGTAGAGTAATCAGGAAGCGTCCCTCATCCCAGAAGAACGGAACAAGGTGGAGGGCTCCACATTCCACAATGTATTTGCTTGTCAGGTGCTGTAATCCAGGTTGGCTGACATAGGTTATATGTCATCCATTTTTAAAGATGAATATGCACTGAGGCAGGTCACTCTGGGTAACTCTCAAATGTGCAATGACTGTGTCCCTCAGGGCTGATCCTGCCACTGATGTCTCCTCTCTGAAAACGAACCTTAAACCCTCTGCTAACGTGGCTTCCCACCTGTCCTGCCTCCAGTCCCCTGCACTCCTCCTTCAGAGCCTCTCAGCCTTTAAACTGCTGGGGAGGTCTGGCAAGGTCACGGCTGGGGCGGTCATGCTCCAGGACCAACGTGCCCCCTTCAGTAATTCGGTGCTCACACACACTTTCATATCTGTTGAGTCTTTGCTCCCATTCCTCCCCCTTGTTCTGCTCTAACTTCAAAGACAAGGTTGAAGGGAACTGTGTTCTGCCTTTTTTCCTTAGGTGGCCTGAAATTGGAGCTAAATGGCACTTAGCAATTGCGGCCAGAATAAACCACGTTTTTTTTTTTTTTTTTTGCCCATACCTGAAACCTTCTGTATGGCTTCCTGTTGGCTTAAAGTGACTTCCCCGCTGTGGTGGTGAAAGTGAGTCCACAGAATCCTGACGAGACTTGAGAGTTGCTCCCTTTTGAAGGACTCACTCTTTATCGTTCTGTCTGGAGTCCTCCCTCTGTTTGCCCTCTCCTCTCCCTGTCCCTCCTCGTTTGTGGTGTAAATCAATCTGGGGTGACTGAGAGAGGTCAGCCTATGTGCTGTAGTCAGTAGGTTGGTCTGTCTCCATGGGGAAGATTAATTGTTTATTAAGAGAAACACATAAGTTACCACACAGTGAAGGCCTGGTAAGATCAGATTGCTCTTGATTCATTGCTTTCCATGCTTTCCGTTCTCAAGTAAACATGGTTAAGTCAGCGGATGTCGGCCGGTAACAAATTGACTGGTGACATAAAGAATATCGGCCTGCCTCAGAGGATAGAATTGTCATTCTTCAGCTCGCTAACAAGACTGAGAAAAGCGATTTACATTTTTATTCAGATCCAATTAGGTGATCCGCTCTTATGAGACTTACTGCAATGGTAACGGTTTAATTAGGGTTGAAAAAGTACTTCATAAATGCATAATATGCTTGCAACACTAAATTATACATTCACCAATTCTCTTGTTCTCTACATGAGAACAATCTACATAATGTTCCATAATTACCCATAAATCACTTCAGTTATTAAAGTTCAGTTATTATCATATTAATAATGCTGTGATTTGAACACTGCCACCTGATATTTGTCTGCGCAGTGCTCCCAAAGCTCTTGTCTCTCTGATTGTGTCTTGGAAGACAATGTGAGGGATGTCTATCTTGTGACCCTGTTTTCATTGTGCAGTCCTGGGATTTGAAGCAACGCGGTCATAATTTTCGAGATCATTGATGCGCACATAGCGGGCATTTGTTTTCCAAGCTGCCATTTGCATATACTGGTCCTCTCAAAAACACACACACACACACACACACACACACACACACACACACACACACACACACACACACACACACACACACACACACACAGTTATGCATGTGTACCACCATCATTTATGCACTCTCATTCACATCCGCTTGAGCACACCCACTCAGTCCTCCACAGACGCTTGACCCTGGCTGCAGTACCAAACAGGAAGTGACCTCATTATAAGTGACACACGGCGGTGGTGGTGTTCTGAAAGCCGTGTCTCGCCCTCAGGGGGGTTGCCCGACTGACAGTTCTGTGTCGCAGCTGACTCCGGTCACTCCCTGTCTATACGTGATTTAGTCCAGGGCATTGTTTCACGTCAGGTCTAATGGAGTTCTTGGCTTCCCTGGACGGGATGTATTTTTAATCAAGGATGGATGGCAGACAGGCCATGTTTAATCTTCCAGTCAAAGAGACAACACAGGAGTCAGGGAAGAGCTCTGGTGTCATGTAGATTTTCCTTTGGTTTTCTCTCTGTATATCCCTCTATATCTATTACTCTCAGTCTCTCACTATTTACATTACATTACATTCATTTTGCGGACGTTCTTTTCCCGAGCGACTTCCAGTACAAAAGAACGGAAGTGCATCCATTCAAGTTGAATGAGCAACAATGTCAGACCAGGCTAGCAACACTGCCAAACCAGAAAATGTAAGCATAACACTATTCAAGGCCTCCCACAAGTTAACTTGTGCAACCTGACTAGACAAGGGAAGCCAAGTACGCAGTCACTAGATCACAGGATCCAAAACACATTGCGATTCTGTGAAGTAATGACTGTGATGTATTATAGTATTGGAATGTATGGATGTGTTTCTCTCTGTGTGTCTCCCCCTCTTTCACTCTGAGTCCAGTTAAGTAACATACAAGTTGCTATACGTTTATGTAAATAAATTAATATTAAATTCCTGTCTAAACTCCTCTCTCTCTCTCTCGACCCCATAGCCTCCTCCTTCTTGAAGCAGACCCTCGAGGGCGAGTACCCAAAGCTTTTGAGACTCTACAACGAGCTGTGGAAGCGTCTGCAGCAGTACAGCGCCAGCATCCAGGGGGCGATGACGAGCAGTGGAGGCCTGGACCTGCCCGTGGAGCTGCCCGCCTCCGACCTCGAACCCCAGAACCTCTTCATGCACGCCAAGCAGGACTATGAGTGAGTGGGCTGCTGCTGGGCTTATAACTGCACAGAATGTGACATCATAATGAGTAGGAAGTCTGCTGATTCCAGTTTGTGAGGGCTAGTTCCACCAGTTCCATCTGGTTTCCACTGGTTTCATCTGGTTCCCACTGGTTCTGTCTGGTTTCCACTGGTTCCATCTAGTTTACAGCTCTGGGCTAATTCTTCTGGTTATAACAATACAGGGAGGGTTCTCGAAACTGCTCTAAAGCCTCAAGGGATTCCTGCACTGAACCTGTTCAGAGGGATTCTGAAGACAGTTATATATATATGTATTGCATGATAATATCAGTTGTTACATTACATTTATTACGTTTGCCCAACAGATGGTCTTATTCAGAGTGGCTTACAGTAGCTTACAGTTTTGACGTTATCCATTTACACAGCTGGATATTTACTGAGGCAATTCAGGTTAAGCGCTTTGCCCAAAGGCACGACAGAAGTGGCCCACCTGGTAACTGAACCGGAAACCATTTTTGGGTTATGACCCTTGATCCTCAGTCACTGCACCTCATGTAGGTATTTGTGGGAATTATAGATAAAAAGAGTGCAACTGGTTTCAGTCATCTGTGTTTGCTATTGTTATTTAATTATGTGGCTGATGCCATTAACCAGGACATCTTAGGAAACGTTGCAGAGTACAAGTACAGAATAAGAACAGATACACAGGGCACACTGTAGTGTAACTCACAGCTACCAACAAGTAGTGTTGTGTGAAATAACTCCTCAGGAAAAAAAAAAATCATGTCAGATTTCACAGTGAAGATGTCAGCTGTCATCATCAAACCCTCCAAGTCCCTCAGATAGAGTTCCAGTGATGGATGGGTGAACATGAGTCTCCTCCCTAACAACCGCCCTCCGTGAGCTCCGTCTCCCTGGAGACGCGAAACTCGGGTAACAGATCGATCTCCGCGTTCAGTCTGAATTAACGCTCGCAAAAAAAAAAAAAAAAAACAAAGGACGTGATGAATAAGAAGCGGAGAGCTAAGCGCTTCCCCTTCATCTTCCTCTCGTGTTCTCGAGCTCGTGCACGTCACGGCAAGGGGCCGCCGCCGGGTCGGTAGAACCGTTACCACCGTGTGCAGCACTCAGCAAGCCCGCTGCAGGTGTTTGTCATTCAGAGGCAGGAGGAGCAGCCGTTTTCACATCTCTGAGCGCTTCAAAAAATATCCCCCTAAGCCCAGAGAAGCGATTGTGAAGATAGGCTTGTGAGGTTCTCTCTCCTTTTAGTGCTTTTGGCTTTTTAGTGTAGGTGTTTAAATCGAGGCCTCAGGGAGTTGGGGGGGGTCGAAGCTTTCTTTTTTCCTGAACGAAAGCAAAAAATTGACAGTCACCACGGATCTCTGCCCAGCAAAGAGCTGCCTGTGCTTGTGAAGGCTCAAAGTGGAGAGAGGAGAAAGCTGGATCAAAGGCCCACGCTTCGCCTTCACCTGGGCACGGGCCGTCCACACTCTCTCTCTCTCTCTCTCTCTCTCTCTCTCAGAGAGGGGCCTGATGGGATACGCTCCCCTGGAGGAGAGGCACGGGCAGATCGGACACGACATTCCCCATACATCCTCCTGTCTGCAGAAAGAGAGGCGGTATTGATTGGCTCGCCCCGACCGTGGGACGAGCTCGGCGAGGTGATCAGACCTAATGAAGCGATCTCCGCACCGACTGGGCTGGGAGGGAACAGGAGGGGGAGCAGCGGCCAGAGCTCCGTGCATCGACTATTTAACCTTGTAATTATGCAGAGTGCTCTGTGCCAAATTGCTTTTTCATGCAAGGTCCCCGTTGTCCTCGGGGAAGTAAACAAAGACCCTTATTAACCTCTCAGCTTCTTCTGAATGCAGCGGACGGTTGAGAGACGAGGGGGATGACGAGACGAGGGGGCGGTGATGGAGGAGAAATCTTTACACACAGCTGAAATGACATTACATTTTTAAGTGACTCGGCACACGCTTTTACCCAGGGTTCAAACCTGCAGCCCTCAGGTAACAAAGCCAGTTCCCTGTCCTCTGTCAACACACTGCCACCTGAGAAATCATATGCCAAAGCAGTGAATAAATTACTTTATTGTATTGTAGCTGTTACAAAAGGAGGTTAAAAAAAAAATCCCACTTACATTCGGACACCTGGCTCAGCGTTCTCCAATAGTATGTTTTTCTGTGTTTCCATTTAGTGCTTGACATTTCAAACAGTACTGCTGTACATTAGTTAAAATTTCTATTTCAGGGTTTCCAGGCTGTCGTGGGATAAGGTGTAGCTCGTGACAGAACAATCCCCACTGAATGGGGGAGGCTGGCGCTCTCAGTGTAACGGTGCATCTGCTCCTTCGAGTGTCTCCGGGGCCAGCGTTCAGCCCACTAAATCCTGGCTCGTCTTTCGCTCAGAGTAGAACACCGTGTTCAGTGGACCAGTCTGTGCGACCACGCTCGCTGTGTAAAAGCTTTTGTTTAAGAGCTTCAGGGGGAAAATGGGGTCTGATGTATCCCATGAATCACTGCTGTCCACTGCCCGGTTTTTCCTGCCATTTCATCACTTTCCATTGTGAGCTACTGTGTTGTTTCCTGTGCTGTTTCTCAGGGTTTTTTGCCTTAGCAGAGGAGGCTAAAAGTAGCTGGATGTCTGTGCTTGTCTCCCCAGCCCGGAAAAGGCCCTGAAGGACTCCCTCCAGCCTTATGAAGCTGCCTACCTGTCCAAGTCCCTGTCTCGCCTCTTTGACCCCATCAACCTGGTGTTCCCTCAGGGGGGGCGAAACCCTCCCTCCAGCGACGAGCTGGAGAGCATCATCAAAACCATCTCCAGGTGCTCTTTTACTGCCTCTTACAGCTGCCGTACAACTCCCCATAGTCATAGACTGTATAGCTGCCCCCTGCTTATAGTCATATACTGTATAGCTACCCATGCCTATAATCAGATTTTCTATAACTGCCCCATACCAAAAGTCATATGCTGTATAGCTACCCCAGTCCAATAGCCATATACTGTATAGCAACCCAGTATCTATAGACAGATATACAGCTGCCCTGTACTTATAGATTGATACTTCACAGCGACTGTGTCCGTAGGTAGATACTTTATGGATGGCCCTTGCCTATAGACATATGCTGTGTAGCTGCCCCCTACTGCCCTGTGTTGTACTGCCATAGCCATGTTTACAGCCAGCAAGTGTAATATAACTCAGTGTACAGCTAGGGGGTAATCTATAGCCAGGTAAGCTAAAACCATTCCGTACCTCTAGTACGGAAATGGTTTTACTGTTAGTAAATTACTGTAAGTAAATTACTGTTATTTCCTTAACAGGTAGAGTAATAATAACCAAAAAACCCCGCTATGTAATTACTTTCACTGGATGAAAGCATCAGCTTGGGGAAAAAAATGAAATAAACATGCTAATATAGTCCAGCACATCGCAGCAGGCATTACTGTGAGCAGATCTGCCTCCCCCATCTACCACTGGGTGACTGAAGCAGGACAGTGGCAGTTAACACAGCTGGAATAGACTGCACATTACAGCAGCCATTTAAACCCCTTTTAAACTAGAGTTCACAGAAGACGCTCTTGGTTTTATGGGATGTTGTAGAAGGTGTAGAATGTGATTTTTAATTGGCACTGGCCTTTACCCTGTGTAACAGAGGAAGTCTCTCTCTCTGAAGTTCATTGTGTGTTCGACTTGTTAAAATTTTAATGGTAGAAAAATAAAAGTTCGACCTTCCATACTATTTAATTTTCACATCTTGATTAATGACTAATTTACATGTATACTTGTGTAATGCTTAGATTTATCGCAAGGTGTGCTTAGATTTTAACAAGGTGTGATTACAGGCCACATACAGCAATAACATGAAATCACACCAATAAAAAAACCAATCATTAGTGGCAATTTTCAAATACCTTTATAATATTTACTGGGCTAATAGTGCGACTTGAAGGGAACATTCGTAGTAGAGCTATTGCCCGAGGTGTATGAGTATACGGGACATGCCCAGTGTATCATCGTGATAACATGCAGGATATGGACTGCGGAACTAAAATCACACTGTTCGTTAAATTTCAGTGCAGCTCTTCTTTGCCTTGAATTAGAAAGAAGAGTTCACCTGCTCATTAGCAGTTACTAACATGTAGTTAGTAACAGTGGATAATTCTCTATTCTCTAGAGGGCTGCGGGGTTGACCTGAGTCATTACCCTGTTGATAGCTTTAGGTTTCTCCTTTCCCGTCACTAGTGAGTGAATGGTGGTGTGGAGTGCGGGTGAGGCTAACACTGCCTGACACCGATGGAGAGTTTGACGCTGGCATGATGTTTTCTCTTCCTTAACTACTTCTTCAGTGAGCTAAACGTGGCGGCGGTGGATGTCGTCCTGACCCTGGCTGTGGCCAAGAACGCCGCCAAGACCATCCAGCTTTTCTGCGTGAAGTCTGAGCAGCTGGTGAGTTTGGGAAGGGGGTTTATGAGAGGAAGTGCAGGGACCTGTCACTGTGAATCCAGCTGATGATTGGGGGTCCATATTCATTCCATTTAGAGGGAACCAAACACCGTTGATTAGCAAGTATGCTGGCCATACGTTTCATTACAATGTTCTTCACACTTCGCTTTGAAGGCGCAGGACAGCTCGTCTCTGATACTCCCAATTAGTCGAGCGACCGCCCGTGACCGCTTGCTGAGATGTCTACACCTTCCGTCTAATGGCCGCCATTTCATTAGTGCAGCGGATTAAGTGAGATTCCGGACACGTCTCAAAGGAACGGCTTTTCCCTCTGACCCCCCCTTTGTTTGTGTGACACAGCCCACAGCCTCCTCTCCTGTAGTTAGGGCTTCAGTGTAGCAGGAAAGAAGCATTGAGCTGAAATGGTGGAGAACAGGAGCTCTGGCACAGATCTGAAGACGTGTTCCTGATGAGATATCTTGGCTTTTGCGCAGATGAGGAGCCTTGTGTCTTTATCAATGTTATGAGAGCGACGGCGGAGCCACCACTCCTTCGTCCCCGGGAGTGCTGAAGCAGTTCGCCTCGGTGTCTGAGCCGCAGTCTGACAGTGATAGTAAATGGTTTTCCAAGCCTCGAGTACCACCTGTTAGTGCTTACAGAGAATGGACTGTAATCATGGCCTCTGGCTATAAGCCAAAAAAAAAAAAACCCTCTCTAGTTTTTGCCTTCTGTGCTGTGAATCAGACTGACTGGCCTTTGCTCTGATAATGACGGGAGGCCCGTTTCGTTTGAGGAGAGAGTCAGGTGGCCAGCACTGGTGGAGTCCAGATTTGCTCAGAGCGTCTGGTTCTGCTCTCGGTCCGAAAGGATTGGGTCGTTCACGTCTAACGTTACCTCGTGCCGTCCTGGTGCGGGTGCAGGGATGGTTACGTGATAGCGCCAGCTCTGTCACTGAGAAAAGGCTTGCTCTAACAAGGCTGTTTGCGTAGCAGTCAAATTAACACAAGGCCACATTTTCCACAACATGGCCTCACAGAGTGAATGCAGGGCGCATCCAAAAGAATAGCATGTGTTACTGGCATTGCTTGAATTTCTTACAGTTCAACCCAAAGCACCATAGCAGTTACTCTGAATGCTCCCTAAATATACCACTTTACTGGCATCTCTACAGCAGCTCTTGTAATTAGGACAGTTATTTCTGCCTCTCTGTACAATGGATGTTATGCAGCATTCAGCAATTCGCCGGGTCTGAAAAGCAAATTTGTTTCATGCTTTCAACTGCATTTCAAATGGAAAGCAAATCAAAGCCTGGCTGTTTTTGTTTAATGATTCCTTTTAGAAGGCCATAATGTTAAGCTATTCAAGCTCATCTTCAGATATAGCGGGCATTGTGAGGCGAGATTGCAAGCAAGTGTATGGGAGTGAATTGCAAAAGAGAATGGGAACGCCAATGCTCAGAAGTCATTTGTCCTGCACTGAAAGCTCCTTCTGTCGGGTGCCGATTACTTGCCGCGCTCTGACCCGTTAATCCCAGAAGAAATACATCAGAGTTTGGAGCCTGTTTTGTGATGTGGAACAATCAACAGGTTCATAGATTGGAGCCCAGCCCCAGTCACTGAAGTGGAACAGAATCACAAATTGCCTTGTGTTAAGTGCACGATGGGGGTCACAGTCCGGAGGGTGCGTTTTTATGAAGACAACGTCATATTTTTTATTCATATTTATGCATCTGTCAGATTCTCATAAGGCAAGTTACATGTAGTGCATGTCACAAGAGAGCTGCCGAGTGTATAGAGCCGGTTTTTCTCCCAGAAAGATACTGTTTTGTACTTTTTATAGAGGGCTTTAGATATAGCCATGGATTAAGCCTATTTCGCTCACAAAAGCGGAGATTGATTAAGTTGAAGTCTGCGTAAATCTCACTTAGAAGCTGGGATTGATTAAGGCTGTCTGTTTCTCTCACTAAAGCTGAGGTCAGACAAGTCTGCCTATTTCTCTTATAAAAGGTGAGGTCGATTCATTTTGCCATTTTCTCTTACACATCAGTATGTTGCAGCTGTTGCTAGGTGGTTTCTCTCGTAAATGCTGAGGTTAATCAGGTCTGCCTGTTTTTTCTCATAAAAGCTGAGCTCGATTAAGTTGGACTGTTTCTCTCATAAAAGCGGAGGTCTATTAAGTTTCTCTTATAAAACCTGGCCGATTGTCTCCCTTTTTCTCTTAAATGTCCATATGTCGCAGGTGAGGGTCCCAGGTGGACGACCGCTAGCGTACCATTAAGGAAGATGCTTAGCACAGTGTATTTCAGTAAATATCCAGCTGTATGAAGAGATAAATAAATGTAAGCTGTGTAAATCGCCCTGGATGAGGGTGTCTGCCAGTAATGCCTGCTTCTCTGCCAGCTTCCTAGAACAGTAAATGTGTCCATCTGGGGTGACTAATACAACCTGTATACTGTGTGTTTGTATGTATGTACAGTACCAGTCAAAAGTTCTGCAGCAGGTGTCAGCTGGCAGAAGCTTGCTGGGTATGGGAAATAGATGTTGTTCTGTTGGAAGTGTGCCCACGTGGCAGACTGGATATGAGGAAGCAACAGCAATGGCAGGAAGGATGAGGAAGCACTTCTACTGCAAGCCAGACTGGGACAGGCCTCAAGATGGCTGCCGCTTTGCATCCTGGCCTCCCGGCGTGAGGTGCGTGGGGGACAGTGGGCCTCTCTCACGGTGGCCCGTCTCGGAGACGGCGGTGATACTTCACTCATGATTAGAGCTGAGACCAGCGAGCCCCTTTATTAATAAACATCGTAATTACGGAGGCAGGGATGAAGACGGCGGATTAATTTGAATTCGCAGCGGTGCGCCTCCTGTTGCGGATGGATTTCGCGTCTCGTTTTGACTCTCGCTCCTGGCAATTTCACCTCATTTGCGACACACGGAGCAGCTGAGAATGTGTGTCGCGCGCTGATCGCTTACCTGGACAGACGTCGCGTGTGTAGCACTGGGCACTGTGGTCAAAGCAAAGCTGCATTGTTTTCAGTCCTGGGGAAAAAAAAACCCACAGAAATGAGGTTTAGCGTAGGTGTTGGAGCTCAGCAAACCCTACTTTGGATTAAGTGCATATTCTCATAGGGATGGAAAACAATGGAAAATCAACAGGTAGTCAAGTGCTGCACAAGAGCAATAAACAAACAGACCTGACACTCATTTGCTGGAAAAAAAAGAGCAATTTCATGAGATCTCAGTGTTTACCCTGAATGGAGTAAAGCAATAGCCAGCACTCAAACAGCTGCATGGTACTGCCTGTCTCATAGCTGAGAATGATAGAGTAAAAAGCTCCTGGGTAGGGGTTCAACACAGGGAAAACATGCATCTTTCTGCTCTCACCCAGTGGAGAGGTGGAGAAAGCTCCCACTCTCTGGCCTGAACAGGCTGTATGTGCAGTGGAACAGGACCTCTATACCTTCCTGTGTGTCATGGTGAGGGTGTGTGACCCTGAGACCTGGAGAGACTTTCTTTTGTCTTTTCCCGGTCACCAGGGGCTTCAGGGTGAAAGGGTGACCACTGTAGCTCTCAGTGGTGATTAATGAAGGTGCCATTTCGCCTGCTATGACCTCTTAAAACCAATCACAGCAGTTGCATCGAGCCACACATTCAATACAGGTCATGCAGGAGACTTTGGCAAAATCAGGATCAAATATCTAGTGTGTGTGTGGGGTGGGGGGCACAGGTGTAATGAGGCTAACCCCAGTGATCTACAGGAAAGCAGAGCTCTGGTTGTTGTTAAAGGCATGTTGTGGAATGTATGTTCATGCTCTGTCATTGCAGACGTCCCAATCCCAAATTATATCAGGCAGCAGTGTGGTGTAGTGGTAAGGAGCAGGGCTTGTAACCGAAAGGTTGCTGGGGCACCGCATAGTACCATTTGGCAAGGTACTTAACCCAAAGTTACCTCAGTAAATATCCAATTGTACAGATGGATACAGTTGTAATGTAACAAAAAATGTAAATGTAAATCATTCTGGATAAGTGTGTCTGCTAAATGTCAATAATGCAGTTTCTGTGACCTCAGTTCTTAGGCCAGAGACCAGGATGTCTCTCAGTCAGTTTCCACTAGGGTGTAGGAACTCAGAGCAATCTTCACTGTGAAAATCATCTACATTTCCCTTCATTCTTCTTCATTCCTCTCCCCTCATGTCACAAACCTAGGTGATATCTTGGTGTTTCCCCTCAGTGAAATCCAGGTCATGAAATTCACAGGGGTGTGAACTACTTGCTACATATCTGCAGGTGTCCCAAGTGCCTTCCTAGGCATGCTCACACCTGTATGCAGAGGTGATAATTAACTGTTACCATGCCATTTTTAGACTGTTGCCATGGTACCTCTACAAAGTGCTACGATGTTTTTTCCCCCTCATTCTCTTGATGCCCCTGATTTTTTTTTCCTTTTCTTTTTGTCTTTTTTTAACCCTATTTTCTGATTGGTGAAAATTCAGGGCATGCACAAAGCATGTTCTCACCTTTGTAACTGAAAATCGTAGCGACTGCTTCACTACTCACTGAAGGTTTATCTTATTTATTTATTTCTTGTGGTAAATGACTTCATATTTATATATAGAAGTCTTCTTCCCCTTCTGTGCCTCCTGTCAGAGTCATTAAGAGCGCTGGCTGCAAAGGAGGCAGCGGGGTTGGCACATGTCTGTATCACGGACGTTGATGTGTGATGGAGGGTCGGCCGTGACACAGCCAGAGCTGTTAACACCTCTGGGATTTGAGCTGGCACACCCTGTGGGGAGCGGTACAGCAGCAGCAGCTGCTGCTGAAATGGAGATGGTGGAGCTGGGACAGCGGGGAGGCTGTCTGTGTCCTCCATGTGTCCCCTCCTGCGGGTCCAGCAGGGTCTCATCTGTCCCTGGCGTGGGGGGGAGGGACAAGTATGGGGCGGGACAGCCTGGGGGGAGAGATGTTCCTTCTCTGGCTTTGAAGTGATCTGCTGAGCACCTGCTCTGAGCCTCACCTCCTCCTTATGTGCTTTGTGTTTTCTTGCTATCCTTGTTGGTTCCAGCAAGAAGAATAAGCCCTCTCCAAGTGGTAGTGTCACTCATTCACTCACTCACTCATTACTACTGTAGTAACATTTGGCCACTAGAGGCATTACATTGTGAAAAAGGGAGGCAAGCAGAGGAGTCGCAGCCAGTGTGAACAGCGCTGAGGCAGTTCTTGTATGTGTTTTTTTTTTTTTTTTTTCTCTCACCTGATTTCCTAACCAGCCTCCTCTCCCCTCTCTCCGTATCACAGCTGTGCACACAGGGCGATGCCAGCCAGGTCATCGGGCCCCTGACAGAGGGACAGAGGCGCAACGTGGCCGTGGTCAACACTCTGTACAAGCTGCAGCAGTCGGTGGGAAAGGTGGGCCCAGCGGACCAGCGCCTCCAGTTACAGCATGTTCCATTCTGTTACTTTGTATTTTGTAACGTTACATCAGACAGCATTGCATTACATCAGACTGCATTACCTTACAGATGTTACAATACTCAGATCAGTGTGGGTAACAGCTTCATGTTTATGTACCACTTTATTGCCTTAAGTTGCTGTGTTACAGTTACAAGACCTGTACGGAGCTATGCATTGAGCTCTCAGCTATATATTAAGTAACTCAACCCCTGTACACAGACTAGTAGGTACCATAGCTAGGTACTGCATGGATGTGTACTTCATTGTACCGAATTTGGGTTTCTCTTGACATTAATTGAATTTCCCACCCATACTCTGATGAAAAAACCAAAGCTTCGGCAATCGATTAAGAGAGTCTTATTTTTAGCCCTGCTTTTCGATTAATTTGGTCTGGACGGTTGATGAGAAGAGTAAGTGGTCTCTTTTCAGGTGTATTGCCGCCAGCCTGGCCCCAGTGGGAGTGGCAGCTTGGTCCTGACGGGGGATAATGATAGGGGTCACCACTGTTCTGTAACCTCAAATCACAATACCACTTACAATCACTCATCGTAAAAAGCGGAGAGGAAAAGCACTTGCTACAGAACAGTGGGGGGGGTTGATGGGGGCCGGTGTGCGAAGGAGCCACAATTTGTTTTATTAAAAATACATGATTCCTCCTACAGTGCCGTTCTCCCGCTCCGCTGATTAATAGCCTAATAAAAGAGAATTACTGTTATCGTAAAATATTTAAAGGAGAGGTTATCAAAATTTTAACGGCAGGAAGTGGGAGAGCTGCGTGGTCGGGAGCAGGGGAGCGTTATCTGGAGAGGGAGCGCGCCGGTGAGAGATGGTATCAGACGAGCGGAGACCTCGCCGCCCCGGCCGTGTGATTACCGCGGAGGAGAGCCGGAGTGATGAGGCGGCCCCCGTCATACGGAATGAGCCTCGCGGTTTCCGAGAGCGTGCCCGTCCGCTGCCTTTGGGGGGACAGCTGACCCTCTGACCCTCTCCCATCTGTTCCGACCTCATTCATTTAGATACACCACAGCAGGCATGGCTGCTTCTGGGGCATGCTGCGGAGTGAAGAAGGGAAGATGCTGTTTTCAGCATGGCCGCAGATACAGCGCAGGGAAAAGGAGACTTCATTTGAATCACATAGCTGCTGATGTACTGTATTGTTGATTGTGTTGCGGAAATTATCATAGTGTTATTTCGAGGGTTATTACTGTGTTATTGACTGTGTATAGCTCTGCCAAGGTGTGACCTGTTTGACCCCCGTGACCTTTGACCTGTGTTTGCTTTTCCAGGTGATCTCTGGGTTAACTAACTTCCCGCCAGCTGCAGAGGAGTCCCTCACCACTGCATTGGAGGTACACACTGTTCTCATTTACACACTGTTGGCGCCAAAACACACCAAACCACTGACACCAAAACTCAATGCACCACTGACACCTCATCCCACTGAACCACTGACACCAAAATTCGCTGAACCACTGACACCAAAATTCACTGAACCACTGACACCAAATCTCACTGAACCAGTGACACCAAAATTCACTGATCTACTGACACCAAATCTTACTGAACCACTGACACCAAAATTAACTGATCCACTGACACTGAAACTCACTGAACCACTGACAGCAAAACTCACTGAACCACTGATCTCACTGCACCTACCACAGCACAGTACATCACCAGCACTGCTACACATAGCATGCACATAGCATATCTAGCACATAGCATATCTGCTGCAAATTGTGGCTTATTTTCTCATTAAAAAACTCAATTCAGGGTCTTTTTTTTCAGAATTTCAGCATCACATATTTTACACCACTTCACATTCCCCCACTAATATCTGCTGCGCTAACAGCTTTTTGCATTTAAGCTCCACACCTGATCCAGACGGCTGCCGTGTACGTCAGTGCACATCCACTCCACATCACTTTCCACTGCAGCTGGCTCTTACACCATTTCAGCACCGAGTGCAAAAGGAGAACACATTTTAGGATGCAAATACATTACATAGGTGGCTGGTCTTAGTATGTCAGTTTGATGGAAGGGCAATTGGGTCTGGAGGTGAGACAGAGGAGTGCAGACGGAGGCAGGTTTGAGGCTCACGCACGCACAGAGCCCTCTCAGACTGTTTCTGCTGAGTGCCAGGGGACAGAGGGCTGTGTCCTGGCACCAGAGCAGATTGGGTAAATATTGAGCGGAGCGTTCGGATGCCGCCACAGCAGTTTGACAGCTCGCGGTGCCCCCCTTCTTAATTCAGATCCCCATCTCTGTGTTAGATTAGCTCTCACAAGGGTAAACAAAGTCCTCTTTGTTCTCTCGTGCCTCGCCTCTCAGAGTACACAGCAGTGTCCCAGAGAGGACCCGACTGGCATACAGAGGCCGCGACTTGACGGACATATTAAACGATGTGTCCTACAGGCCCACTCCAAGAAAGCACACTAAACACGTGCGCACACACACACACATTACATTACATTATTGTCATTGAGCAGACGCTCCTATGCAGAGTGACACGTTACAATTTCATCCATTCATACAGCTGGATATTTGCTGAGGCGATTATGGGTTAAGTACCTTGCCTATGGGTACAACAGCAGTGGCCCCAGCAGGAGTCGAACCAGCAACCTTTAGGTTATGACCTCTGCCACTCTGCTACCCTCCTGCACTGCCACACACACACACATACATACAGACAGGCAGTCACCAAACATTCCATAGGGATTTTCTTTTTTTAGATCGTTGTTGGTTTTTGTTTCATTCTTGGTCATTCAGATCATTTCTCACCACCTAATGCAGAGTAAACTTCTTTAAGAAAAACACACTTCTCTTTCGTAACTCTTGTGTAACAGCATTCGGTGCCCTGGGCGAACACCCACAGGTGAAACCGAAGACAGGAGGAGAATCTGAGGACATGGTGTTGACTCCCAGCACCAAGGAGTTTTGTGGGTGGAAATCTCCACAGGCAATGTGTTTATCTCCCTGTTGCAGGGGATTTTGTGGCGGGCGCACGCGGGGCTCAGAGGAGCTAGCCTATTGAGTTTAGATTGATCTCGCGGGGAGATTGGATGCCGGATAAGCGGATCAGAACCGGGTTCCTGCGTGACCCGCTCAGATCTCCTGATGGAGTGGGGCCTCTGATGTGGCACGTGTGTGTCCAGAAGCCAGATGTCACATGGCGCTGCTCAAATGTCATACGCTCTGCTAATTACATGTGGATCACAGGCAAAATGCCATCCCATCCTGTATTCAATAGCAGTTCAAAGCCAAATGCCTGCCAGTCAGAGCCAGTATCGTGGATGCGCGGTGCAACCACACACACATCACACACACGGTCTGCTTGTATTTCCTCGGAACTCAGAGCTTGGCTTTTTCTTTTGCCATGGATTACTAAATTGCCGGGCTCGGTTAAGTTTGGCTTTAGATAAGGGAATTAAATTTCAAACCTTCATTTCAAAAGCGGTAATTGGTTTTTAAGTTTATCTGACTTTTTGTTGCCCCTTTGCGAACGTGTGTGTGTGTGTGTGTGTTTACGTGTGTGTGTGTGTTTAGGTGTGCATGCGTGCGTGCGGGTGTGTGGTGTGTTGTGTGTGTGTGGTGTGTGTGTTGTGCGTTGCGTGTGTGTGTGTTTGTGTGTGTGTTGCGTGTGTGTGTGTGTGTTGTGCGTTGCGTGTGTGTGTGTGTTGCGTGTGTGTGTGTGTGTGTGTTGCGTGTGTGTGTTGCTTGTGTGTGTGTGTGTTAGAGAGGAGCCTGTGTATGTTTGTGTGTGCGTGCAGTGCAGGATGTGACTTTTAAATGAGCTCTCCCTCCTCTGTGTTTCAGTCGGTGCACGCCCTGATGGGCGCGGCCGTTCAGCCTCTGCTCCTGTCCGTCAGCGACTCCGTGGAGGCCATCATCATCACCATGCACCAGGAGGACTTCTCTGGGTGAGGGCCGCCTCCATTACCCACGAGGCCTTTCTTCGCCCCGTCTGTACAGCCGATGCATAATGCATGCCTTCTGCTGCCGAGTTTCAAAGCGTTTCAGTGGGAGTGAATGCCCATGTGTAGCCATAGAGAGCTGCTTCTATTCCTCAAAATGCCACAGCTCTCCTCCATTTTAAGCCGGTATTTACTGTGACTAAAATAAGGTCTCCAGAGTCTCCCCAGCTGAATGGCCTTTCCTAGATGAATGGATAGGATATGTGCGCTCGTTCCTGGATCCTTTCTTCCAATGGGAGCTGGCTTGGCTGAATCCCATCGTTCAGACATCTGTGATCTTATTTCTGTTTCTCTCTCAGTCTCTGCACGTGCTCTGTATGTTTTATGTGTAATGTTAGCTCAGTCTCTCTTCCTGCAGGTCCATAACTAAGCACTGTGATTGGATCAGATCAGTTTGTCACTGCAGTCACTGATAACACATGAAGGCCATGCCCATTTTGTACTCATGAATCGTGTATGTGTGTGTGTGCGTGCATGTGCGTCTGCAACAGATGTAGGATGTTAATCTCAGCCACTAATGACATACATCCCTCACACACACACACGCACCCATTCACACACACTCACACCTCGTATGGTGTGTGACAGATGTAATGGGGCTGAGTGAACCAGGGATGTTTCTCCCTGGATTTTCGCATAAAGCTCATTGGTCTGATTTCATCAGATATATTACATGTCTCGTCCAATCACTGGACAGCGCAGCTTGCAGTGAAGAGAGATGTAATGTCTGTACTTCATGTTCAGTCTGTATGAGTCACTTAAGAAGGCCACACAGCAGTATAAAAACACTCAATCTTTGGCTGATTACAAGAAAAAAATCTTTCATCTTCAGATAATTGTCTTATCAAAAATCATTAATCATTAGAAAATTACATATTAAGCTCCCCAATCCTAAAATAATTTTAAAAAACTCCAGCTGTTGTAAAATTTAAATGTCTGTAAAACTTCCAAACTACTGGATTGATACATTCAAGTACAAACTCTAATTGCTGGATAATTGCTCAGATATTTTCTCAACTATAGACATCTTTTTAAAAAATAATAAAAATAGATCCTTTTATGATTAAAAACTGTTCTAATTAGGTACCAGTAAAAAAGTTCATTCTGTATATAGTGTGCTAGCTTTAATTTTGGCTGATATCACTGGCAAGGCCAGGCCCCTGTTGGATTCAGTGAATAATTACTGCACAGTGTCCACATACTGAGAGTCAGCACTCTAAACACTGTATAAAAAGTGCGAGACCGTTACGCTGGGCTGAAATGTTTCTTGAATGGCTTTGTTGAATGGGTGTGAATGAAAGGGAGCGGTGAATGTGCGTGTCGTGGTGACCTTTACGGCGCGGTGCGGCGGTGGGCCTGGGGTGTTCGGCCGGCTCGGTGTGGCGTCTGGTTCTCTCCGTGAGCGCCATTATTCGGGTCCCAGCATGTGCGGGGGGGGCACTGTGGGGGGGGGGGACCTGTGGTTTCGACAGTGCCAGAGCAGGCCCTTTGTTTGGAAAGCGGGGTGTCGCTCTGGTTGTTCATTTTTGCCCGCTGCAGGAGCACCGAGGGAACACGCCGCACAAACAAGCCTCTGCCCTGTGTTTGCTCAAAGGGGGGCTGGGTGAGCGCCTCCGCACACAGCCTGTCAAAGGGGAGACTGGCTCTGAGGGCTGCACGTTAGTGTGTGTGTGTGTGTATTGTGGTACTCTGTGTGTGTGTGTGTGTGTGTGTGTGTGTGTGTGTGTGTGTGTGTGTGTGTGTGTGTGTGTGTGCGTGCATGTTTCTTTGGTGAAATAAAGAAGGAAAATCGACTCTGTCCTATCAAAGACAGCAGAAGAATGAGGAGAGCCATTTTATGAGAGTGAGACATTTTCAAGTGCTAAAGTATCTCTGTCTCCTCAGCCATAAACTGATGTATTGTTACAGTATATTCCATTAACATAGTATCCAGCAAAACAATCAAATTATGCCCATCTTATTTATTGCAGTACAATTCCCCTATGTCTACTTCAGCCTTATAAAACTTTATTATAGGATGCACTGAATTTCATAAGAAGAGCTTTTCTATCCAGTGACCATTGTCTACAGTGTGTATTAGAAACAAACAGTGTGTGTGTGATGATGTGTGTGCGTAAGTGTATGTTGTTATGTGAGTGTATGTGGTTGCTGGTGATGTGTGTAGATATAGTTGGGTTTGTGTGTGTGTGTGTGTGTGTGTGTGTGTGTGTGTGTGTGTGTGTGTGTGTGTGTGTGTGTTGTGTGCTTTGCACAGGTGGAGGCTATTGATCAAAAGAGCAAGTTAATCACATTGTAGAAACATCTTTGTAAACAGTATCTTCCGCAATGAGTTTTTGAAATGGTTCATGTTTTCTGATTTGAGATTTGTGTGGTATTACATTCCTGCTGTTGAGTACAGAATGTGTATAATCGCTTTGGCATGTATCAGTATCTGCACATGTAAAGGAGAGTAACAAAGGAAAGCCCCTTGGTTATATGTCCTTGTTTTAACCGCTGCTGTAGCACTGGGTGCTAACCCGGTGTGTGTAGAGAGCTCATTAGACGCTGCCACCCTCAGTGAGCCAAACGTGAGCCTGGCTGCTCTTGTATGCCACTCTGCCGGGTCTCTAAAGGTGTGAAATTTAAATGCTGTTCTGTCAATTAAATGGCTCAGCGTAAGGATGAGAGGCACGAGTGATAATCTTTCTCTCTCTCTTTCTTTTTGTGTGTGTGTTTGTGTACGTGTGTGTGCATGTGTGTGTGTGTATGTTGTGTGCGTGTTTGTGTACGCATGTGTTTCTGTTGTGTGCGTGTGCGTGTGTGTGTGTGTGTGTGTGTGTGTGTGTGTGTGTGTGTGTGTGTGTGTGTACATGCGTGTGCATGTGTGTGTGTGTGTCTCAGGCCTCTTGCCGCTCCGGGGAAGCCGGAGGTGCCCTGCTCTCTCTACATGAAGGAGCTGCAGGGCTTCATCACGCGTGTGATGAGCGACTACTTCCGCCACTTCCAGTGCCTGGACTTCATCTACGACAACACGGAGGCCATCGCCCGGCGCGCCATCGAGCTGTTCGTGCGCAACGCCAGCCTGCTGCGGCCCCTGGGGGAGGGCGGCAAGATGAGGCTGGCCGCCGACTTCGCACAGGTGAGGGAAAAGCACAAAAACCCGAAGCTTCCTTCCCTATCTTCATCATCATCATCATCATCATCATCATCATCATCACTTCCATTACCATCAACAGATACAGCATACAGCATCTTCATAGTCGTCTTTCTGTTCTCCATAGCTGAGTGAGTGTTTGTCCACATGTGGACACCTGTGTGTGTGTGTGTGTGTGTGTGTGTGTGTGTGTGTGTGTGTGTGTGTGTGTGTGTGTGTGTGTGAGAATGACCATGTATGTGTCTGTGTTTTATTGTCCAATTCTCTCCACCCTGTGTCCTTCAGAAACATCCGTAAATCTGCAGACTCTCTCTGACCACAGTCTCATAAACTCACCCAGTGCTTCATATTACTAATGTAGCGCAGGTTTTCCCCTCTTTCCTCGGGACATGTAGCCATAGCATGCCTTGGCTGGGAAACCTAGGCTTATTCAGCTCGTCTGAAATAGCTTTACTCTCACTAACACAAACAGTGTCTGGCTGTCCAGCAGAAGGTTGTTTGAAGCGAAGGCGGCGTCTCTGAGGCCGCTACGCCGCGGATCTGTGCCGGGTCTCATTTGGTGCTTTTTTTTCACTTGTGGCTTTCAGCTGTCCGGCTGCAAAGCATTGATTCTCTCAGCGGGGGTTTATTCAATTCTGTGCGCCGTGGTTAGAGACCTGCGGACGCTGTCTGCAAATGGAAGAGCGCGGCTCTTTCGCTAGGCGCACACTGTCCAATTAGAGGGGGGGAAGGGTGGGGTGGGCAGGGAGGAAGAGGAGGAGGAGGAGAGGAGAAAGGCAGGGAGGGAATGGAAAGGATAAAAGTAGCAAGAGAAGAAGGGCAGGGAGGAGGAGGGAAATGGAGAACATACAAAGGCAGAGAGAAGGGCAGCCAGAGACCAGAGATCTGTCTCTCTCCCTCATTCCCTCCCTGTTTCTGTCTTTTTCTTGATGTATCTTACTCTATTCTTCTCTTTCTCTTTCTTGTTGTGTCTTGCTCTTGTTCTCTCTCTTACTGATTCCCACTGCATCGCTTTTCCTCCCTCCCTCTCACCTTCCTTTTGCCCTCTCTCACCCTCCTCTCACTCTCTGTTTCTCTCCTCCTCCTTCTCTCTCCCTCTGTTTGTCTCGCACTCTATCTCCTGTCTCCCTTTCCTCGTCTTTCTCCCCACTCTCTCTCCCCTCCTCTTGCTCTCTCTTTCCCTCTCTTTGTCAGTTTCTCTCTCCTTTCTCCCCCGTCTCTCCCTCACTCTCATGTTCCTCTCCCTCTCCCTCTGTCTCCTTGTCTGTCTGTCTGTCTCTCTCTCTCTCACCTTCCTTTTGTCCTCTCTCACCCGCCTCTCACTCCCTCTCTGTCTATCCCCCCTTCTCTCCCCCTCTCTGTCTCTACCTCACTCTCTCTTTCCTTCTGTATCTCCTTTTCTCCTTCTGTCTCCCTCCCTCTCTCACCCTTCTTCCTCTTTCCCTCTGTCTCTCTGTCTTTCCCCCTCTCTCCCTCTCTCTGTCTCACACCTTCCTCTCCCTCTCTGTCTCTGTCTCTCACTCTGTCTCCTGTCTCCCTTTCTCCCTCTTTCTCCCCCCCATCTCCTTCCTGCTCACCCTCTCTCTCTCCCTTTCCTTCTCTCTCTCTCTCTCTCTCTCTCTCTCTCTCTCTCTCTCTCTCCCCCTCTCTCCCTCTCCCTCTCCCTCTCACTGTGGAGCCCCTGGTCCCTCACAGCTGTGTGTGCGGGCTCCTCTGACACCGAGGCTCATCTCCCGTCCTGCTTAAATGTCACGGCGGCAGCGATGGCGTGGCTGATTGTGGAGCGTGCGGCGAGAGCGTTGCCGTGGCATTTCTCCCGAGGTGTCTCCAGCAACACCGGCGCACTTCAAAGCAAATATAATACCGCAAATACGTGACGGCCCTGCCTCAGGGTTTGCACAGACTCTCCCCGGGTTTGAAATGTGTAGCCTGCATACAAATACTCTACTGTAGGCTTCAGCTCAGGGCCAGACAAACACTTATCCCTCTAAGTATGTTCTCAGACCTTTGTCTGAAAGCATCCTCATACCAGAGCCTGGTATACCAGAAGCTCTGTGTGTGAATGACCCTGTAGCGTTAGCCCGCTATAGGGTGATGGGAGAGCAGATGAAGTGAACTAAGGATAACTGCAGGGTGAATTCTCACTCCTCAGGGAGAGGAGATGACTGTGAGAGACGCCTGTGTGTCTCCAGCTGTCTGGCCTCCTTGCGTTTTAGTGTTTATTTATCAAGGACAGCATGCGATCTTTAGCATAAACCCTTTTCGCATTTTTGCGTGCAGTCAAGATTTAGCTATAAGCTTATTTTGCTCTGCAGTCCCTTGCCGTTTGATAATGGACACATATACAGTTACAAATAAATCAAGTTATGGCCTTTCCCAAAAAAAAAATAATATCAATAATCAGAAGTATATGATTTTATATTAGTACTGTATATATTCATGAACATCATAGAGGAAGTGTGTGTGAGAGTGAAGGATACTTTTAAAGAAACTCTGTGACAGTGTGAGAGAGTGTGTGCGTGTGTGTAAGAGTGCACACATTTGAGCATGTGTGAGAGAGAGTGTGTGTGTGTGTGTGTGTGTGTGTGTGTGTGTGTGTGTGTGTGTGTGTGTGTGTGTGTGTGTGTGTGAGAGAGAGAGAGAGAAAGGTCACCTATGGGTGTATGTGCGAGAGCGAGGGTGTATATGAGTTTGAGAGAACCTGTATCTGAGTACACTTGTGTGTTTGTGACAGTGTGTGAGAAAGAGAGAGAGAGAGACCTTTAAGAAAATGTGTGAGAAAGCGCCCGTGTGTGTTTGTGAGAGCGTGTGTGTGTGTGTGTATGTGTAAGTGAGAGAGAGTGAGAGTACATGAGTCTGAGAGCGTGTGTGTATGTGTATGTGTAAGTGAGAGAGAGTGAGAGTACGTATGAGTCTGAGAGAGTGTGTGTGAGAGCGCACGTGTGTTGGAGCGTGTCAGTGTGTGAGTCAGAGCAGTGCAGCGGAGACCTCTGTTATGGGTGTTAATTGGCCGTCAGCGCTGGTTCGATGTGGCGCTCAGCCTCAGCTGAGGGCTGTGGGCTCTTCCTCTCTTCATTAACGCTAATGAGGAAAGGCACAGTGTGAAAGCCGGCTCCTCCGGTCTCTCCTCCGGTGGGGGAACTCTCTCGCACTCCTCTAAACCCACACATCACTGCTCCCCCGGCCTGTGAGCTGCAGCCAGCTCTGCGCAGTCAGCTCTGTATGCACAGATACCAGTGTTGTGTGCACAGCTCTGCAGTTAGGTCTGTATGCACAGAGACCAGCACAGAGACCAGCACAGAGACCAGGGGTGGCAGTGTAGCATAGTGGTGAAGGAGCAGGGCTCATAACCAAAAGGTTGTTGATTTGATTCCCTGCTGTGGAACTGCTGGGCAAGGTACTTAACCCACAATTGCCTCAGCAAATATCCAGCTGTGTAAATGGACAGCATGTAAAAATTGTAACCTATGTAAGTCACTCTGGATAAGAGCGTCTGCCAAATGCCAATAACATAATGCAATGTAATTTGTCTGCAGCCCTGTGCTGTCAGCTGTGTTATTGCAGAGACTAGTGTCGTGTGTCATCAGCTTTGTAGTTTGCTCTGTATGTGCAGCGTAACCCTGTCCATGTTGCAGATGGAACTGGCGGTGGCTCCCCTCTGCAGACGGGTGTCCGACCTGGGCAAGGCATACCGCCTGCTGCGCTCCTTCAGGTAAGCATCTGCTGATACCCTCGCCCTCGCACCCTTGCACTGTGTATCCATCTGTACATATATCCCTCCATCCCTACATCCCTCTTCCTGTCTCTTCATCCATCCATCCATCCATCCATCCATCCATCTCTCATCTATCAGTCCATCACCAATCCATCCATGCATCAGTGTGTGTGCTTGTAGTGTGTGTACTTGGCTTCTCTCAGCTTCTAGGCTGTCTAGTCAGGTTGCACAAGTTAACTTGTGGTAGGGCTTGAATAGTGTTATGCTCACGCTCGCTTTTCTGGGAGTGTGTTAGCCTGGTCTGACACTGCTTCCCATTCAACTTGGATGGATACACTTCTGTTCTTTTGTGTTGGAAGTCACTCTGGATAAGAGCGTCTGCTAAATGAATAATGTTTGTATCTTCTCTTCCTGGAAGACATCACTCAGCCTGTTCCTCTGAATTTGTTCTGCATTATACACACATTGCTGTCTTACAGTACAGCTTTGGCTCCGCTCTCTCCTGTACCACACTGTAAACATGACGTACAGACGTACAGAAAGCCAAGCATGTCACTGGGGACAGAACACACTGTTTGTGCTGCCTTTCTGCAACATCGATCCCTCTAAGCAGTGACAAAGAGGCTGCCTGATGTCTTTCAGCAGATTATTATTGCTAATTGCTCCTAACAAAGAAAGCTTAATGAAGATGCAGGTTTGATTAGCACTACAGCCATTAGTGACATTTGCTTCCTCAGAGTATCGTCTGTTCTCCATTATTCATGTCATTATTCATTTGTTAGGGTAATAGTTTCATTTACAGAGGCGTATCCATTACAAAACGCATTTATTCATCTGCAGTTTCACTCAGCATCCTGTGCTGTTATCTTGGATTACACTCATGTGTGGTACACAGCGATCTGGTTGTTTACCTCTCTGAGTTATAGAATATTCTGCAATATTGGTTTCCAGTTCCAAGGGTATACCCCATTAAGGGTTCTCAAGTGTACCCTGGTGTGGGTTCTAGAGTGTGCCATCATGTTGTTTCTGAGGTGTACTTGAATGTTGGTTCTAGGTTGTATGCCAGTGCAGGTTCTAGAGTGCACCTGAATGTTGGTTCTCATGTTTAAATCACTGTAGGTCATAAAGTGTACCTTAGTGTGGTTTTCAGAGTGTATCGCTGTATGCAGGTGTAATACCTCTTGGTCTCCAAACATGAACTCGCAAGGCCTGAGTTCCAGAGGATATTGCTGCCGTTGTTTCATGATCTTTTGTTCCATCTCCAAGGCTCGCTAATCAAATGAGAGCCACATCCAACAGGCCACCTAATCGAATCTCGCAGTGGCCGCCTTTATGGGAAGCTGGTAATGTTCTGATTCATCATTTCCGTGTTTATCCGAGACGAACACAGGCTGTAGGAAACGGTTTCATCAATCAATCCAGAGCGGCCTTTAGTACGCTCCCCAGTAGAATTAAAACTCTCATAGAAGGAAAGCTTTTAAGCACAGAGACCTCGAAAGTCTGTACGGCTTGCCAGCACACTGTCCAGCTTCCAGCTTTGTAAAGCTCTCGGGGCCCCGGTGCGCTGTGTTTAAAGGCGGTCTCTGGAAGAGTGCCGCATTAGCACCGGGAAGCAAATGAAAAGCCGCATAAGCGAGGATCTTGCAGCTCGCTGCACGGTGTGCACGCCCCACCTCACGCCTTTTTCATGGCACTCTGCTCCGCTGGAACCTTCTCTGCTCATGAATAAACATGAGCTCCGGCCGGCGGGCGCAGCGGAGTCGGTGCCAGGCCGCAGGCTGCGAATCAGATCGCGCCGTGCCGGGCGGCTGGGCCGATGCCCGGGCTCAGAGCGAACGCGTTTTTTTGGGCAGCGGATGCGCAGATGTTGCGCAGATCTCCGCGGTTTTTGGATCAGCTGATGCAGTGAGCACGGTGAATGGGATTTCAGCAACAGCGCGTCTGCGCAGAATATGCACAACACCAGACCCCAGTGCATGGACAGGGACATAGAGGTTGAAGTCTGACTGGCGTGTCCCTTTGTTGGCCCGTTGTCTCCACACCACAACCTCTTGACCTCATTATCTCGGCATCACAAAAAATGTTTCAATAGGTCAGTCTCATCACGCTATTTTGTCATTGGGTGGTTTTACATGGTGCTCCTGTCAATTAAATATTCAGCGTTTTTCCCTCATCAGACAGCAGATTATGATTTATCGGCGTGTCAGTAAATGGATGAAGCTTTTTTGTGTCCTGTAATCACTCATGAAGCCGAGCTGGCATACTTAGACTGAATTTATGCAAAATATTGCTTATGTTGAGATAACGCGCCTCGGCATCAGAGATTATTGATGCCGGTGGTAAAGGAGAATTAATTAACCTTTATTTGGGAGTGCGGGTCATGTCGGTTTGTTGCAGATGAATACAGCGTGGCTCTGATTTCCCTCCTGTGACATTTCCCCAGTGAGCAGGAATGTGTGATGTTGTGAATTCGCTCATGAGCTGATGATACACAGAAATACCAGATTACTCATTTTAATGCTCACGCAGGGAAGTTCCATGGGCTGCTGACATAGTGGTTGGCTCAGTTAATATACAGTGATCTGTTTTTACACTTAAAAAGAAATTTAGATTTAGTGGATATATGTATATATACATATTCTACAACAGGATGTGCAATTGAGTGTGTAATTGTCTTTTGACTCTTCTGGGATCTGTCGTGTGACTGTGAGCATTATTGTGTTGTGGTATCTGGTGTGTAACCGAGCATTATTGTATTGTGGTATCTGATATGTTACCGTGAGCATTATTTTATAGTTGGTATCTGCTGTATAACTACGTCTGTTGTATTCCAGGCCTTTGCTCTTCCAGACCAGTGAACATATCGCCAGCAGCCAGGCTGTAGGAGACCTCATTCCCTACAGCACCATCCTGCACTTTCTGTTCACACGCGCCCCCGCTGAACTCAAATCTCCCCACCAGGTACGGAAGCTGACATGAGGAACGCTGATATAACCATTACTCTCACACCTTTACCTGTACCTGTACTTCACACCTGACACACCTCCACTCCTCTACATACACTCACACCTGTACCTCTCTGTAAAACATCTCCACATACACTCACACCTGTACCTCTCTGTAAAACATCTCCACATACACTCACACCTGTACCTCTCTGTAAAACATCTCCACATACACTCACACCTGTACCTCTCTGTAAAACATCTCCACATACACTCACACCTGTACCTCTCTAAAACATCTCTACACACACTCACACCTGTACCTCTCTGTAAAACATCTCCACATACACTCACACCTGTACCTCTCTAAAACATCTCTACATACACTCACACCTGTACCTCTCTGTAAAACATCTCCACATACACTCACACCTGTACCTCTCTAAAACATCTCTACACACACTCACACCTGTACCTCTCTGTAAAACATCTCCACATACACTCACACCTGTACCTCTCTAAAACATCTCTACATACACTCACACCTGTACCTCTCTAAAACATCTCTACACACACTCACACCTGTACCTCTCTGTAAAACATCTCCACATACACTCACACCTGTACCTCTCTAAAACATCTCCACATACACTCACACCTGTACCTCTCTGTAAAACATCTCCACATACACTCACACCTGTACCTCTCTAAAACATCTCTACACACACTCACACCTGTACCTCTCTGTAAAACATCTCCACATACACTCACACCTGTACCTCTCTAAAACATCTCCACATACACTCACACCTGTACCTCACTGTAATACACCTCTATTTCTCTACATACACTCATGCATGTACCTCACTCTAATACACCACCACTTCTCCACATACATTCACTGTAGTTATGCACAACCTGTACAGGTATATCATGCCTACACCTGTAGAGACTCACACTAGTGCACACACTTATTCATATAAATCAGTGGAATACACTTACATTGTTCTTATTTTACTTGTACTGGATCTGAAGTGATCTGAGCAGAAACTCCTCTGGCCCTAGAGCACTGGGGCAGCCTCTTCCTGCTGGGTTCTGTGTGGAGGTGTTGCAGCCTAGCACATGGGCCTGATGATCGGTGTGTGTCCCCCTGTCTCTCACAGAGGGCAGAGTGGTCCATCGCGCGGTACTCCCAGTGGCTGGACGATCATCCCTCAGAGAAGGACAGGCTCACTCTCATCAGGTAAGGCCTGAGCACACTGCCCCCTGCTGGACACTCTCTCACACTGTCACTCTGATAGGATTGTTCTAGTACTGTTATGAGATCATGATTCAAAAAGAACTTCTCAGCTTCAGGTGTTAAGTGACTGTGTCCACATAAATAACAGAGGCACATCTTTTTGTGGCAAGGAAGTGTACAGGACATCCATGAGACATTCATGCCCTTGTGAACGCATACGTCTTGTGGGGAGGTTAGCATGTCTTTTGAGCCTTTAGTTCAGAAGGAAGCTGTCAGTTGTCAGTATGCTCTGTACTTGCATGTGGTTGCTGGCTTCCTAACTGCATTTGTTCCTGTAAGCCATACACCCACCCACTGTGTTCATTAGAAGCTGAACTGGAAAGTTTATTTAAACAGTTCTGCTGTTTAGAGTGAACACAATGTTCACCGTGAACATGTTTACTCAGTCAGATAGACAACAGTGATACTGCTCTGTTCCGCATGGGTCTGTCTGTCTGATCCTGTCCAAATGTCTGCAGTCCACGGAAGGCCATCACTCCTTTAAGATGATGCCTTGATTTCTGATAGGTGAGAGCAAATAGAGAGATTCACACTGCACAAAGATGCAGTTTCGCACTCTCTCTGGAGTGAGTCTCCAGGGTCGCATGAGAGGAATTTGCGGTTGACTGGATTCAGGGAATGTAACCAAGGACAACTCAACTGGTGTTCTTTACTTTTTCATGAAGCTTTTATCCACACGCGTTTCCCTATTCATGGCTGGCCTAAATGCGCAGACAAAAGGAGAGGTCCAGTCCGCTCTGGCAGGTAGAGATAGGAGAGCGGCTTCATGGATGGACCTGTCATGTGTGACTCACTGATTACAGCCAATCAATGGCCTTTTGCTGTGGAACACTTCATCCATTACAGGAATAATGAAGCCTTGCTCTCATCACTAGAGCCTGGGTTTCTTTGTGTCTCGGGATATTCAAAGGCACCGTCAATGACATGACTGTTAGATTCAACTGCATTATTTCGCCATCCATTATCCAGAGGGGTTTAAATAGTCTGCGGGATGGTCCGTTTTACGCTGCTGGGTATTTACTTTAGCGGTTCAGGTTAAGCACACGGCTGCGGGGTACGACAGTGGGGGGATCGATCAGACAACCTTTCGGTTACGAGACCTGCTCCTTAATGATTCCGCCCACCCTCCCTGCCGGGTCGTTCAGATGAAATAGGACCCTGGCCTCGAGCGTGAGGGGGCGTTCACAGGGATTGTGCAGAATGTGGTACTTTCAGAGACTGTTCCTTGGCGTAACCCAGAACAGATTTCTGTATTGGGAACAGGAGTGCGCTCTTTGCCCTCTGATCTTTACCCTGTTTGCCCTTTGCCCTGTGCTCTCTGCACTTTGTTGCAGTTGAGATCACAGTGCTCCCTCTCTCTGTTCGGATAGATGCAGCGCTGGGAGTGACTCGGAAGGGCCAGAGAGGACGAGATGGGGTATCTGTCTTGTCGCAGACGTCTGCTGATAGGAGCAGCGCAGTTTTATCGACCGGTCTGCAGGGCTCACTGTAGCCTCCTCCCCCCGGGGGGACGGCTAATGGCGGCCATTATTTCAGCTCCCGCACTCGTCCCCGTGACACCTGCTGCTGCGCTCTTATCGGAATGGCTTCCTGTCCCTGTCAGGCTGCTTCCTCTGGGCTCCATTCTTCGTTGTCCGAGGCTCTCAGCGCGACGCCCCGTTTCAAACCCAGCCCATTCATCATCTCCCCTCCATTTCCCCAGCTTTTCCTCCGAACATATCCCATTTAAGGGCCAGCACAGTCTGCGGCTGCAATGGGATTGTAGCTGGACCGGAGCCTGCACTCCTGTGCCCCTTATCTCCTTTGATGGATGAATGTTTACCTTCCCGTGTTCCTCCTGGTTCAATATTGCTGTGATCGCCACAGGAACAACTTTCATTATGTGACGCGAAAAAAGAACAAAAACTGAGCCAAGGGTGCTTATGGTGCACATGTTTGCTTGTGTGCATAACGTGCATGTCTGGATAAAAGGAACAACACTATATAGATTAATTCAGTGGTGTGTGAGCGCACCCTTGTGGAGACACAGGGACTTGTAGAATCTAGGGCTGAGACAGAGAGCTTCTTCAGGGGCTGGGGAAAAAGTAGATAAAAAAAAAAAAAGCCTTGGTTGAATTTATTTTAATGCTTAGCTCAGTCCCAGCCTGTATCCACTGATGAGGTCAGGTGTTGTGTTAATGAAGAGGAGTGCTGGGTTTATGGGTCTGTGGTGTCTCCTTTGGGGCAGGGGTGCGCTGGAGGCCTATGTGCAGTCGGTGAGGGCGCGGCAGGGGAAGGAGTTCGCACCAGTGTATCCCATCATGCTCCAGCTGCTGCAGAAGTCCGCCACCGCCGTGTAGGACCTGACTGCTCCGACAACACTTCCCAGGTCAAAGTGCACCTCGACGTTGGGGAGAAGATGCCCCTCATTCCTGTTTGTTATGAGTAGTGCCCCCAAACGTTTAACCTGTAAGCCTTGATTGAGCTCAAACTCAGCCCTGCTTAGTGAGGGTTGGGATTATGTATAAAGGTGACCAGTTTCAATCACATAAGTAATTCTATTTTATTATTATTGATTTATTCTTTCTTTGCTCATTTTGCAGTTTTGGCTCTATAAACATCACTACAAACTGTCTATACATTACTCTCCACTTGGTAGAAGGATTCTTTTGATAACTTTTGTGAGTTTTTTTAAATTATGGGTTAGGTAAAGATTTTCAAAAACTCTATAAAGAATTATCCCCTATTTAATTTTGATTATGTTTCACTGAATGTACATGTGCAACAGTAGATGTACCCTATTTACACTTTTTTTTTCTGTGAATCCTCAGTTTGTACAGATGCATTATGGGAAATGCACTGTGGTCTAAGATTAAAGGGCAGGTATGTAAAAACGCTTCCTCTTTCATCTCGTTCTTTTCTCTTCTTGGTGCGTTTTTGTTCGGTGTCCGTTTTCAGAGGGGAGCGAATCTTGTTGGGCAGAGATTCAATTAGAACCTTCAAAGCGCCCCCTGTTCATTCATCACGAGGAATCTTTTATTCTGCCACAGAAGAGATTGGATTAGATCCTTCTCGCGCACGCCGGTGTTTTGATGTGTTAAACTGGAACACGGGGTTCCAGGCAGGGCCATGTTTGTGTGGGGGGCCACCATGTTCTCGTCGTCATAGCGATGAGCGCCGAGGAAGAGGTGCAGGTAAACACATGGAAATGAAAACATTACAGATGGAAATAGGAGATGGAATGAAAGCTGTCTGGAAGGGAAAGGAGAGGCAGAGAGAGCACCACACATCTGAGAGAGACCCCTTAAGAAGGGCCCCTCCACACCACACCTGATACGGACAATACAATCTAGCACAGGGAACATAGCAAAAATTAAACAAGCATCCAATCACAGCCGTCCGTTCAAAAAATAAATTCCCTGCTCTGGTACAGGGACTGCAAAGCACAGCAGAAGATGAAACCAAAACATACAACACAAGACGAGACAGGAGGATAGATTACATGTTTAAACTTTTAATATTTATAATATCATACAAGAACGTTTTGTGCAAGAGGTTTGGTGGGGGTGAAGACCTGTACATTATTGACATGAGAGATTTGAAGAATGCAGTGACAAACTGGCAGAGCATACGGGAGCTGTTACAGTTTGGCCACGATTGCATCACATGAGATCCTCATAAATTCTCTTCTTGGGATTAGTTTTACAAGTCTATATATATATATGAGATATATCTATATATATGTATATATGTATATAAAGTGCAAGAACACTTCGGGTTTAGTCATAGCCCTAGAAGTGCTGTGTTTGTGTGTACGTGTCCACTCCATGTATAATACAAGGTCACGTGACCTCCTCATTTGTGTCACACACCTCCAAGTGTGAGTGGCCGAAGCCTCCTGCAGATGGGCGTGGCCTCGTTATACTCTCCCCGCCCCTTTATGCAAATACAAAGTGAAATGGATTACCATGTCTGTGCAATATATTGAGTTATACAAATATAATCGTATGAACAAGCTGAAATAAAGCATCTTAAAATTTCCCCTTTTTATCTTGTTTTTATGTTTATACATTTAAAAATAGACATTTGTTTACAGCTCCTCCACGCCCTACTGTAGCACCACAGGGTCGCACCTTTCAAGCCTAGAGCATGAAATTTACCTGAAAAACAGAACTGAGCAGTTTCTTAACTTTGGAAGAATAAGGCATTTTCGGTCATTAAAAATGTAAGAAAATATTTTAAGCACAGTTAGTTACTAGATTATATGCTTTTTTTTTAATATCATTTGTCTTTTTTTTGTTTGCTCATTTTTTTCTGTTTGTATAATGTCTCTATTAATTTAAAAAGCAAAAAAAAATTCATCATCACAGTAAATTGTCATCCACCTTGCTGTAGAGTGGGAAGGTCGTTTTCATCTCTCTCCCTCTCTCCGTGACTCTGTCCAGTTCATATTCGCACAGCAGCCTCCTGCATCTGTGAGCTAATTCTGCTGTGAGCCCTGCAACAAGAACCAGGGAGATTGGAGGTTAAACGGCACGCTGCTTCAGTCTGTGATTGTCTGTGACTCTGAATCACTTCCAGTCTTTTGTACTTATAGAGTTTGGGGTCAGAGTAAGGGGTTGGTTAATAGAGTTTGGGGTCAAAGTAAGGGGTTGGTTAGCTGATACCAGGTCAGTGCTTGGGGCAGCAAATGGGCCAATGTGTAAAGGAGCTGCTGTGTTTATGTTGGACAAGGAAGACTTTCATTTGACTCTTGGTATGGTGCATACCCTGTTACACAACTGGATACTTTTGCTGAAGCAATCTGCAGGTACAAAAGCAGTGGCCTGACTGACATTCGAACCCGCAACACACTGTTTATAAGCCGTGTTCCCTAGCCGCTCTGCCAGAGCGCCTCCATCCTCACCGAGTTGGTTCTCTTGCGTTTCCAGCAGTCGGGATTGAGGCGTTTCTGTTCGTCGGCCAGGGCCTTGGCCTCCATGGTGTACATCCTCCTCTCCTCGTTCTTCATCTTCTTCCACTTGTCCCCCAGGATCACGCTGATGGCTCTGCAAACAGGAGTCAGAGGTCAAGACAAGCATGCAGTATCTCTCTCACACACACACACAGGGAGAGTACGGCTGCAACTAACAACTATTTTCATAGGCGAATAATCTATCGATTATTGAAACGAATAATCGACTATTCGGATTATGAATCACACAATTACTCAATGGCTCTTATTTATCTATCAGCTTTTAAATTTAGCTTGAAGGGAGCCAGATCCTACAGCTTTGTGTATTTGTGCTTTTAAAGGTAGAGAGCTGGAGGGAAAAAAAAATTCTCTCTCTCTCTCTCTCTCTCTCTCTCTCTCTCTCTCTCTCTCTCTCTCTCTCTCTCTCTCTCTCTCTCTCTCTCTCTCTCTCTCTCTCTCTCTCTCTCTCTCTCTCTCTCTCTCTCTCTCTCTCTACCTACCTACCTACCTACCTACCTACCTACCGACCGACCGACCGACCGACCGACCGACCGACCGACCGACCGACCGACCGACCGACCGACCGACCGACCGAACCAGTAACCTCCTGGTTACAACTCCTGCACCTTATCCACTATGCTACACTAAATGGATTTAGAGCAGACAGTGAAATTTGGGCGCAACGATAAAAAGAACGGAACTATTTCGCGATTTAGAAAGTATCACATTCTCCGGTGTTCTCTAAACTTCTGTACTCGGCAGCAACACTATCTCCAGCTATAAACATTGCCATGACAACGATGCAGTGTTTAAGCAGAGAATTTCTAAATAGCAGACAGGCTCTCATTTAACATTGGAGAGTTAGGGCACATTTGGAATGTAAACATTATCATTGTGAAAAATAGGTTATTATTTGAACCCTTTCGCGCGTCCGGTCACACCGGTATGATTAGCTGTTTAGCGGGTATGCTAAAACCCGTGCTATTATAAAACTAGATTGGAAAAATTCTAGCTAATTTTAGCTTTGAGGAAACAGTGATTTAACATTAAAAAGTATAGGAAATGCTAACTGAAAACTATGAGAAGCTTAATAACGCTAATGAAAATATAACAACTATGTAACATAACAGGCGTGCTACAAAAAATAATTTACGTGCGAAAGGGTTAAAAGTGAAATGCTGCCACACTTTTGAGGTCTTTGGTTGTGAAGGTGTTGCCATCTGTATTGTTCACTCCAGTAAAGCAACGTAGATTAGGCTATATGTCTGAGCATTCCGAGTCAGCACGAAAAACACACGCGATGACGTCACCAACTAATCGACAATTCAATTCGTTGGCAACTAATTTGATCACCGAACGTCGATTATTCGTTGCACCCCTATGGGAGAGTGACCAAAACTAAGTTCATGACACCCCCAACACCACCACCGTTGCTTGTGAATACCACAAGGCGCAGTGCGCGCACACACGCACACGCGCGCACACACACACACCTGTTGTCTTTCCCAGGGTACATCTGTGTGTACTCCACCCTGTACTTCTTGGCGAAGAGCATGAAGGCGTTCATTGGCCGCTTGCACTTGGTGGGCGTGGCACTGCTGGCTGTCCCTGAGGTGTGGCTCCTGCTGGACTTGCCTTGGGGGGAGTGGGAGGGGCCCGGGGGCTCCGTGTCCCGGCCCAGTTTCTCACAGTCGGGGCTGACGGCGCCCCCGCTGGACTGGGAGGCCCGACGCTGCCGGGCCATGCTGCTCAGAACATACACGGCCGAGGAGTCCAGCGGGGTGAAGTCATAACTGCGAGCGGAGCAAGGAGACAAGAGTCACGCGCTGCGACCGCAATACATTACTGTGAACAGACACAACACAGGCCCTTCACACACACAGATAACGTGGACATAACATTGACCATATACATATGTACACTCTACGCAAACACACAGCATGACTTATGTATACACATATGCCCTTCAACAGCACAGACTTTGTATATATTAGACCCCTACATATACACATGAACACACAGTACCAGCCAGTATACACACACACACACACACACACACACACACAACCCTTATACATATAAACACATAAGACCACAACATAACGCACACAAACAGCAAAGCCCCTCCACATGAACACACACAGCAGAGATTCCATACCCACAGCCTGCCACTCTACACAGTCACACGGCACCAACGGCTCTCGTATACAGAACACACGTAGGTCCAGACGCTGTGGGAACCAGCCAAACCAAAGGCTTCACCTCCTGAAGGTGTCAAAGACCACCGAATCGTCACAGTTAATGGCGTCCCTGTGTCCCGGGGGCAGGCACAGGTCCCCCAGCTGCACCTCGTAGCAGGGGATCCCGTGCCGGACGACCGTGAGGCTTGGGTAGAAGGAGGACCAGCCTGCGGGAGGAGGGGAGAGGAGTGAGGGAGAGCGGCCATTATTGGCACTAGCAGACGCTCTTATCCAGAGTGACTTACATTGGATATAGTTTTTTTTTTAAACACTGTTATCCATTTATACAGCTGGACATTTACTGAAGCAACTGTGGGTTAAGTACCCTGCCCGAGGGTACAGCAGCAGTGCCCCAGCTGGGAATCGAACCGGCAACCTTTCAGTTACGAGTCCTGCTACTCAACCACTGCCACCCCTGGGTACGACATCTTCACTGAAGCACTATCCCTGTTCAGCTCTCTTTGCCATTCCATAGCTATAAATACCAAGCCACCTGACCGGGGCTTCCTGTCTGACATCACCTCCTGAACTCAAATCAGTGGGTCATTGTCTGCCGACTCCTAAGCAACTCCTAAAAAGGTGTTGTACATGCTGTAAGCTGAATCCACTGTGAGCTGTTTTGCATGTGGTAGCACAGTTGCTGGTGTCCACATGTGCACAGTAGTACTCAAAGTAAAGAAATTCTATGAGCAAAAGCAGATTTTACATATGAGATTTGACATTTTACATACAAGTTCCATAAGCTCTCGGGCAGGCTGGTGCACTACATACCTGTATCTGACATCTGTAGGTTAGATATAGTTTGTAGGTATCAGACCCAAGGCCCTGGTTCATTGTTCATGCTGTCACTGTGGTCATTTCTGTGCTTAGACTTATCATAAAACAGTGTCCTTACCTTTATTTTTCACAAAAAAGGGATGATCCAATCTGCATTCAGCTGTTAACAGGCCATCTTCTGGGGAACCGGGGTCAAAGGTCAGTTTGAGAACAGACTGACCAAAGGACACGGTCTCCTCATGGGCGACTAACTTCAGCCCCTCAGATCCATAGCTCTGCAAACAAACACGCAGAGAGAGGCGTTACTGCTGTCCTCCTCAGAACAATTCACTCACACAGACGAGGGGAACATCAAATATAATTTCACTCAAACATGGAATAAATGGCAAACTAAAACGGCAAAATGGAAACAGACATCCTCAAAACAACGTCCACTATCACATAAACAGACCTTCTCTGCAGGTTCTTTGAAGAGTAATGAACAATGCTGTTCTGTCAGAATGGTTTCACACACTGTCTTTGGTAAAAAGGTATCACTTTACCCTTAGCATTAGCAAGTACAGTTCCATGACGCAGGGTACTGACATTGTGTTACTGGATGAAAAGTGAAATGTAAAAAATGAGCTGTATAATTATGGAGGGTATAACCTTCAGGGAGTGGCACGCGGCCTCTCCCTCGTCCTCGGACTCGTCGTCGGAGTCGCCCAGGTCCTCGACGTCCTGCCACTCCACGTTGGGCCCCTTGTGGAAGCGCAGGCGTGTTCCTGTGGGCACCAGAGAGGATGATGTAATCACACCACCACGTTCTCCAAAGCCGATTGGTCCGTTTACTCCCATTCCATGAGAAAGTCATTTCAATCAACTCCTCTGACCCACAGCTGGTCTGATCACACTACTACATCATCCTCAACTTCAACAGTTTTAACAACTGTAACTGAGCGCTTTCTATTCAATATTTCTGCGACATCAGGAGCTAGGTGTTCATTGAACTGAATGAAAGATGTTTTAAGAGCTGACAAAATGTAACACTTGCTTTAATCATTTACACAAAAAGTCCAGGACAAAGCACTTTGTGGTCAGTCTCTCCCTTGATCCTTTTTGTGGTTTTACATCTATCTGTTCAGCTTTGGTCCACACTATCAAGGTCATCCAGTCCAGGATTGAAAATTACATGCCGTTAATGCTGGTTTGAGATAGGCCTCTTTTTAAGATACCACCACCATCATTTTCCTATGTGTTGCATTTTCAACTGTCATACTACTATTTGTCCAGCAGATGGCGAGCTGTTTCCATTACATCCAACCTGTCACGAAATGGCTGAGTATCAGAATGGGACACACATCAAGTATCAAAATAAATGCATCACTCTCATTGATATAGGCATAGTTTTTGAAAAGCAAAGTACACAGCCTTTGGAAATTTATTCATTTTAATCATTTGTTAAATCATTAATTGGATTGATCGATCACTCATAACTGACCATGATATACTCAGGTGACTTGATTGCTGGTGTAAGTACTGTGAGAAATGACTGGAAAAAAAAAATATATATATATATTATGTACACCGTGACAACTTCCAATGTTTGTTCAAAGGCATTACAGATTGCATTTGCACACCTGTTAGAGTTGGTTCATAAGTTCTTCGTTCTTGAACTTGAGTGTACAGCTGAACTTTTGCTGGGGCAGTCCAGCTGTAAGTTTACTATCAAGGCCATACTGACCTTTGACCCTGAGGCCCTAATATAGGCAGAGCTCAGAGTGCCTAGCACTATGGCCCTGTATGAACTGGCATCTGTGTCAGAAACATCTTTCCTGAATCTTACATCCAGGGCCTTTCAAAGATGTGTAATCCCATACAGATTCACTTTGATTAATTGCAGTGATTCATATGTCTTGCCAGCCTGGCAAGATAGGTGAGCAGGATATAAACAGAGACACAGGCAGGTGTCTCAGCCCGTCCCCGTGGCCCTCACACTGAAAACAGCCCCCCCCCTCCTGCCTCCATCAACCTTTCCACACCTTTTCTGTACCTCCGCCAGCTGTCCGTACCTTTCAGGAAGCAGTGCCAGACTGTGGCGGGCCACGAATGGGACCAGCCCATGTCATCGTCGTCCGACAGCGAGGACGTGCAGAAGTTGCTGGACTCGGACTCGCTGCTCGCCTGAGGAGGACACAGCCCGGTTGTCATTTTACCCTGACTCTGTATGGGATTTACGGTTTTCATGCTCTGGGCTGTGAGCTGTACTGTGAGGGAGGTCAGAGGTCATACCCTGACCCGCCGGCGCTCTCTCCAGTGGCTGCGGGAGGGGCTGGGGGCGCTGCTGGAGGCCAGGGGAGGGCGGGCGTAGGAATGCAAACTGTTGCTGGTGGCAACGATGTGCACAGGAGAGGACCTGAGGAGGGGGACAGATGTGGAATAAAGGTGTTAGAGCTGAGCTGTCATAAGAGGAGGAGTACCGATGTGTGTGTGTGTGTGTGTGTGTCTGTGTAAGGAGTTGTAGCTGTAGGTGGGCTTCAAGTATGTATGGAATGACTGGTAAAGGGGGCTCAGGTGTGTTTGTGAAATGACTGTGGCACAGGGTTCAGGAGTGTGTGAAAGGACCGTGGCACAGGGTTCAGGTGTGTGTGGAATGGCAGGCGGTAGAGGCTCAGGTGTGACTGTGGTACAGGGTTCAGGAGTGTGTGAAAGGACTGTGGCACAGGGTTCAGGTGTGTGTGGAATGGCAGGTGGTAGAGGCTCAGGTGTGACTGTGGCACAGGGTTCAGGTGTGTGTGGAATGGCAGGTGGTAGAGGCTCAGGTGTGACTGTGGTACAGGGTTCAGGTGTGTGTGGAATGGCAGGTGGTAGAGGCTCAGGTGTGACTGTGGTACAGGGGTCTCACCTGTTGCAGGAGGAGCTCTGTAGCAGGGGACTCTGGGGGCTGGTGGCGATGTTGGCCAGCTCCGTCAGCCAGTTGGTGTCGGGGGAGCTGCTGTCAGTGGCGGGGCTCCAGGTGTCCCAGGGGCGCTCCTGATGAGACACTCCCTCCGACACCTGGAACACCGCTGGCAGTGACCGGCCCTCCTGAACCTCCTGCAGCTCAGGGAGGTCATCTGGAAGAGGGGAGGAATTTTTTATCAGACAGTCTTTGCCAAGGGCTACATTTAAGTTACAAATGGACCCATGGTGCTTTCCAGATGGGACAAAGCCACACAAGGCTGTAGCGTCAGTCTACACGACAAAGCATCAGTGTGACAGAGTAGTGTGCATGCCTGTCAGTATATGTGTGTGTGTGTGTCTGTCTGTCTGTCAATGTGTGCATCTGTCAGGTTATGTGTACATGAGTATTAATCTGTGTGTGTGTGTATCTGTTCATGTGTGTGCCTGTGAAGGTGTGAGTGAGGGTATGTGTGTGTATATATATATATGTGTGTGTTATTTATATATGAATGGATTTGTGTGTGTGTTTCTGTGTTTGAGTGAGATTACCATACTCCATGCGACTCTCACTGGTAGGGCATCCGGGTGAGGACGGAAGGTCCTCGTTGCACTTGAGCATGTCGAAGGCGTCGTCCATTCCTGAAGTGCTCTGCAGCTCCCCCTGTTGGCGTTTCTCTATGCTGTACGGCACCAGTTTTGTCTTCACTTCCCACACCATATTATGCCATGTCAGCTCCCCTGACTGCAGACACACAGTAATGACAGTGACTTGGGTTATCGTCAGAGAAACCACACATCCGCATATAACGTCAGAGTGATGCAACTGTTAAAATCCCCTCGGTTCTCGTAAATGTAAAACATGTAATGAGTCATAATAGTGGTGATATACGAGGCTGAATAATACATAAATTCACCTATCCAGAGTATTCATATGCAAAGACGTCTAATAAAAAATAAAATTTGAAATATATAATGCTAACGTTGTTAATTAAATAATAAATGGAACGTTTTCATAAGAATACAGTCGGAACGTTCTAGGTTCAACTGCGCTTGTTGCACGCGATTAAATACACATTTACATTGTTCCCCTCTCTTCTGTAAGATAAAGCCATAATTCATCAAGGCAGCACATACATAGTTAGAACTATTGTTTTGTTTCGATGTTTTAAGTTTTTTTCTCTCTCTCTCAATTCGCTTTCGTCATACATTACAATGGGCTGTCGTAACAAACAATAACTACCGTCCAAAATAAAGGTAATAATACGTTATTCATATCCAAGCAAGTGCATAAAGAAATGCATATCCTTCAGGTGGATTCAATAACTAAAAGATCGCGTTTGAATGAATTACTTTCTTTGTCTGTGAACTTTCTGTCTCCCCGTAAACGCCATCATGTGACCCTTAGCATGCAAGCCTTGTTTATAAACTTTAAGGACTGGGCGCATGCGCACCAGAGCTCATTCATTCAGAACTGCGTAATAAGAGGTGATCAATAACACAACTGATAAGAATGAAATGATCGGTAATTAATTACAGATTGAAGTACAACTTTTTTCATTTTTAAATATTCCTTTCGTTAGCGCTACACCGTGTTGGCTGCCTAGAAAAAATGCATGAATGTATAAAAAGCAATAGGTTGTCCAATGAACTACCCACTTCAGCTTGCAAACAAAATACCAAAAGTCTGGCCAACATAATTCGCCTTTTACATATCCTAACATTATATTAATTCAAAACAAGTTACTTTCGAAGACAAACATCTTTACTGAACGAAAATAGGATTTGCCAGCTGGCGAGCAATCGAGACGCTCTGGTGAAAAGTTAATTGACAGCTGTTTGCTAGCTCGCAAAAGACTAAGCGGAACTCTTTTGTTAGGTAGCTAATGTCACAATAAAGAAAAATTTGAGTTGGCGTTAGCTAAACATAGCGTTCGCATAAATCCTAACAAAAGAATGTCAACAAGTTGAGACATGGTGCTGTCATTCAAGATGGTGAAATGAATGAAGTGAAAACGTCACAGATGGACAGAGACCCAAGGTAAAACAAAACAAAACTAGCTGACTAGCTATGCTAGCTAGCAAACGCGAATGCCAAAACAACAATCGTCACAATGAAAAAAACTCACTCTAATAAGAGATGACAGTCGCAATCGATGGCATCAGTGATATCGTGTCGCTTTTTTAAATCCGCGGCAACTGTGAAAAGCGAAGTTCATCACTTATTCCGTCGTATATTTTCTACCTTTTGTTTCTCAGCTGTCTGTGGTTAACTTTCTTACTTACCAAACCCGTCGCCATTACCGTGTATCTCTGGCGTTCTCAGAAGAGGGAGGGAATGATTACTTTTAGATACGAACAGCTATTGGTGGCTTTCGCAGTCAATAAGTAACTCTTCTCTTCACGATTGGCTGAAACTGATGACATTCTTCCCGGTTTGCGTGTATTTGTTACTCCTGTCTTTATTGGCTGTAGTGCACGCCCGTTAATTCTATATCGCTGCTAATTGGACAGTATGCTTATCCCGCCTCAACAATTGTTGTAGTTCTTAAATTTCATCCATTTGCTGTATTTGGCGATATTATATACCCATTTGACTACAGCTCCCACACAACAACAGAAACTGAAATAAACAATGAACTGTCAAGCTGCCTCCACTGAATGTTTCGTACTGTAATTCATTAAACCGTATTACTCTAATATGACGAGCATATCTGAACTGATAGGAGGCTAAAAGACTAGGAGGCTAAGAGAACAATGTAGATAGCTAACCATGTTAGAATATATATATATATATATATATATATATATATATATATATATATATATATATATATAGTCACATTGGTATCCAAGAAAATGAGAACAAAGAGTTCATATACTTCATATACTGTACTGCGTACAGTTCATAGACTTATCGCAACTACTGTTGTGGTTATTTAAAAAAATTCACAGAAGGAAAAAAACATTTCTGTAATTTGAGTGTTTTTAATTTATTAACTTATCTTTTTATATTGGAGGTGCAGAAATTCATCAAATAGATTAATAAGAAGGTATTAAGTAAGGTTTAATGTGTATTTTATATTTTAAATATGCAGAAGGCCGAGATGTAATTATCAGTACAACTAAGACATATAACTATTGTGAGAGGCTGCAAACTAATGAACTGTCTCAGGGGTTTTTAAAAACTGAATTCCTGTTCAATGTCTGCTTTTTTTTTTTTACTAACTGTAAATTCAGTGAGTAGTACTACTGAATAGGACAATTTATTGACAAAAAGAATAATGAATAAGGACATATATGAATGATTTGTATTATTGTAATTAAACCTTGTGCAATTCAAAATATCAATTAAACCACATAAATTAGTCTTTTTTTAATAAAAACTGTACTTTAATTGTAATGAAAATTCAAATATAACCAACAATATAATACTGAAAATACTCTGGCATTGAGAGTCTGTAGACCTTTTAACTGCATTACAAGAAATGGACAGCATAGCCAACACTAAGCTAGTGCCAGAGGGTTATAACAGGATTTAATACAGCGAAGTGGGTGTACCTTTTCTCTCTTTACGCTTTGTTTAACATATAAAGCTAAGTTAAGTTAAATTCCGTGACAGTTTTACACACTGAGCGGATGGGGGAAAAAAATGATACAATCACAGAAATACTATGAAACAAGGATTTACTGATGCCTGTCGCTGATAGAGGAAGGCGAGGTCTTCCAGAAGGAATACGTAAACATGTTGGTATCATTGTGCAGAGGTAGACAATAATCATCCAAACCAATAAACTGTCATTGGACGTAATGGCTAAAACAGTGAATGCTTCTTTAAACACTGCTACACTTGTCTTTAGAGGTTTACTTATACTTAGGAAAGCTGAAATACCAATAAACTGATGAAAAATACAAGGCCAAAAATGCTACCAAAAAAAAAGCAAAAATCTGATACATAGGGCCAACATCACAAAATGTGATTGCATGGTGCTTTGTTGTTTAGGAGCAAGGTATTAATGTACCTTAATCTGACTTCAAAAGGTGGCCATTTTCTTGTCATAAAAGCATGGAGGCCTTTGTGTCAGTGTGTGCAAAAGTGCAGCCGGCTGTCAACAGCACGCAAGAGCCAACCTCTAGTATAGTTTAGATGCCCCCATTACACATGGCTCTCAGTCAGTCTTGAAAACTGTCCCCATAAAAAAAAGCACAAAGTGAATTATTATTTATGGGAATAAATTATCACAGCCACTACAGCTGTGTGGTGACAAAGTCAAGAGTGCATGTGTGCAAAAGCCTAAAGTTTAACAAAAAGTGGCCAAATAAACATCAAGAGAACTGTCCTGTACTAGTGTTGAGTTTGGGATATGAGTTGTGTACAGACAGAAAAAGAGGAATCCTCTTTCTCAAAGAATGACTCCATGATCTGCTTCCAAAATGACCTAATGGTGTCAGGGAACTGTTTATGATACCTTTACAGATTGATCATTTCAAAAGTGCTGTATCAGATGTAATTCCTATTGTTTTTGTTTTGGCTTCCTGTTTGATTTCTTGAGTATGAATATCAACACAATGTAAGCTATGGATGTACAGTATATTAACAGATAATCTAGTCAAGATAAGCACTTTAGATAAAAAACGAAATTCAAGTATAATATACATATAACATACAAATGTGCACCGGCTCAAACATATTACACCAAAAACCAAGAAGCAGCCACTATAGCTAGACAGTGTAACAATTAAACAGGAAATGTTTCTTTATATGTAAAATAATTATTTTATCCAGAACGATTGTGGTTCTCGCAATATTAACCTAACTATGAACAGTATTTTGAGATAACATTCTATTGCCAGACAGTCATTGAGAAATGGCATCTTCTGCTAACTGTACGTGTACCTTACATGAATCTGCCTGAGAGGTCTCGTGCACATGTAGTCCTTGGACCTCATAGTCTTTATTTCCATACGGAGACAAGATGTAAGGATGAGAGCTTATTTTCATGTCAAGATGTGGACATTAAGGTCCAGATTGAGTCTGACGGCATTGCGCTTTTGTCCTGAACTCTGAGCATGGAATTTTAGCAGGTGTTAGGATTATTCAGTTCCTTCATTAATTTCAGGTACTATGGAAACCATGATTTTGTGTAAGTAGTCAAAACAGTTTTCAAAAGTGGAACAGAAAAATAACACTTGCTTAAAATCAGTACTCAGCATTAATGACACAGGACACTGTAATTAGACTGAATCTGGGCCTGAGTGTGCATTTAGCATAGAAAGCTATGACGAATGGTTCTCATAGAGTGAAACTAAATTCTATATTCTCACGTGGAAATAGTTATAAAGTTTGTGTGCATTAAATGTTATTACCGAGTTCTAAGGGGGGAGGGTATTTGTGACAAAAAAAGTAGTGAAAATAAGAAAAAAGTGGTTTCAAACACTTACCAAATTGATTAACACTGCACCTGGGTTCATAGAAAACACCTAACAGAAGTGAACACCAGATAACTCTCTTTAAAGTATTCCCTCAAGAAATCTGGAAGTATACCAACATGTTTCGTCTAAAATATCTAAGCTGCTATCATTTGTGGAGCTCCACATTTCTTAAAGCAAAATAATTTTTAAAAAGATAGGGAGGTTACGGAAACGCTTGGCATCTAGAGGTTGAGGGTTTCCTCGGACCACCTTGGTTTGCTCTTCTCACACGGTGTATGTCAGTTTTTGCTCTTGTGTTTTCATGCATTTTGATCCTCAATGTCAGTATTACTTCCAAACAGGGCGACTAGCTGCTCTTCGTAATTTGCAATGTTCCTCTTCATTATGTCCATACAGGGACCCAACAATCTCTCAAAGGCCTGGATGTCCATTACTGTCAGGGGAGAAGAGGGACAGCAGTCACACTCTTAGCCGCAGGGACAAGGGCAAAGAAGGCACACTCTATTAGGCATCGAAATAAGTGGACTCTGAGTTCATTTCCACATACAACTTTTGTTGATTCTGTCACCTGTCCTAGAAGGATAAAGTATATCAAACAGTATGTCTTCCTTTTTAATGTATTCCAAGACTTAAGTAATGTATTTCATTTACAGATGTCATTTCAGTTGAACAACACAATGCATGCTAGCTTCTAAGGGTCAGGGTCAGCAAGTTCCAAGCAGTACAGTCAGAAACAGGAAGTGGAGGAAAAAAGATGGAGGTACCTAAGCATTTTACGTCTCCGACAGCATATGCTGAAGCAGCTCGGGGCTTGTTAGTGACCAGAGCAAGCTCTCCAAAATACTGCCCCCTGGTGCAGACAGCGATGTCCACCTCTCCATTCTCCAGGTCCTTCTTTGTCTGAGGGGAGAGAACACAGAGCCATCAAATGCCTCAGTTCTGTAACAACCAGCCGTACCAAAAGCAAAATGTAGTCCTGTACAACACAAATTGTCATTACCAGCACGAGGTCATTTTGAAATTATGAAATTTTTCAGAATTTCATTCTCAGGATGTAACTGCAGCTGCATCATCAAGCAGAAAGTGCCTTACCCAAATTTCCAATCTTAATCATGCATCTATAAAACCTACCATCCTAAAGGGTTAGACTTTCCCTCTTGTGATCTCCAGTATAACCTTCAGCTCTACCATAACACTACACAGCACCAACAAGTCCAGTTTTGCCATACCATATTAAGAGAACAGGCTTCAGGAGGGACTGGCTGTTTAGACTCACCTTGTTCCTCTTCATGGTGATTCTAACTTGCCCAGATTCCACAATGTAGAAACAATCAGCCATATCTCCCTGCACAGAACACATGAACAAATATCACACATTCTGAATGATAAACCCATAGATCATAAAAGCTTTAAATCTTTGAAATACTTGCCCAGGAAACATATTACTGTATAGAAGTGTACAGTGAAGCTACAGTCTAATAACACAGCCATGGCAGTGAAAATGAGCAAGTTAAAAGAGTCAAACAGTGCAACTGGTCACCTGAGCAATAATCTGTTCCCCATCGCTGTAAACTTTTGAGGATAACACGTCCACAACCTTCATTCTTTCAGAGGGCTGCAGCAAAGAAAAGGAAACTGCATTAGCAAATGCATCCTCAGAGAGCAGAAGAGACAGGTAATATATCTGATACATCCCCCATCAGGGCGTCAGTGTAGCATAGTGGTAAGGAGCAGGGATCATAACCGAAAGGTCACTGGTTCAATTTCCTACTGCAGAACTGCTGCTGTAACCTTGGGCAAGGTACTTAACCCACAACTGCCTCAGTGAATACCCAGCTATATAAATGGATAACATGTAAAAACTGTAACCTATTTAAGTTGCTCTGGATAAGAGTGTCTACTAAATGAGAATAATGTAATGTCACGTGTGTAAAAGAGAAGGCAGCACTAACTTCGAGGGACGTGAGCAGCGGTAGTGTCTCTATGAATGCCTCGTACATCTTCCTCTTCTTGGCATTGTTCTTCACTATGATTCTCCTGAAAGTCAGTCGGTCCTATCACAAACAGTAAAAGCAGTTTGTCTTGAGTAAGAAACAGAAAAGGCAAGAAGGGATTGCTGATTAAATCCTTAAATTGAAGGGGAAAACAACACAGAAATTTCAGTTCCAGTAAGGTACTCTTTTGAAGATGATCTGGCAAATTAATAGTATAAAAACAAAAATGTGCTTTGTCAGTACATTATTCTCTTCACTGTACGCCCAGTAGAGGGAGCTGTAGTCCAAGATTACATTCTCTGGTGGGGCAGCACAGATTCAAGCGTCTTCCCCTGTTCCACAACCATTTCCCCATGTTAAAGTGAAATCTTTGTTGTGTAGACACAACCAGAGCATTCTGGGAGAGGGTGAAGGCTCACCAGGCACCACAGAGCACCAGGTGAGGTAGCAATGATGGTGGCCGCCCTCGGGGTGTTGTACATCAAAGCCAGCTCCCCAAAGCTCCCACGGTTGTCGTAGGAACCCACAGAGCGCTCAGCACCATCGACCTTCATGAAGATATCGAACGTCCCTCTGTAACAGAGATCAACAAATTTGTTGATGCGTTGTCAAAGAGGATGGCTGAACTTGTAGTGAGACAGTGCATGTTAAGCAGCAGGTGATGTGTGTTGGTGGAACTTTAACAGGTGTAAATGAGGTTAAATGATGCTGAATGTTTTGGATATGTGAAGCTTGATGAACAATGAAGAGAGTCTCCGAGTAACCATCCCATCAACCTCTGATATGCGGATGGCTTTGTACATTTGTGAGCCTTACTCTCTGCAGCTTACTGGCTTGTATAATGTGACCTGACTAACCCCTACTCTTTCATAACCTCAGACAGACAGTTCACTGCCATGGGACACAGAAACACCCACATCTATGACTCAACTAAAAAAGCCAACAGCAAAGAACTTGGATCAGTCAAAGAAAAGCTGTGCTGTACATGTCTGTAATATGAGACATAGCAACCAGGACAACTCAGTTTAAATACTATGCAAATTATGGAAATTACGCAGAACTCTTTGGATTTCAATTCAATTCAATTCAATTCAGTTTTATCTGTATAGCACTTTTTACAACACAAGTTGTCACAAAGCAGCTTTACATTGTTCCCAGGCCTGAGACCCCCTGTGAGCAAGCCTGAGGCAACAGTGGCAAGGAGAAACTCCCTGAGTAACAGGAAGAAACCTTGAGCAGAACCCGGCTCAGAGGGGGAGCCCATCAGCTTCTGGCCGGCACTGGGCAGACAGAATTAGAGAAAGACTTAGTTGTACAATGTACTTTAAGACATTTAGGATTTAACATGACATTTAGGATTTAACATGATGTCATGCACACTTATGTTGAGGTTTTTTAAAGCCCTGCATGAATGCGGCAAGGTGGTGCATTTTGGGCAGGAGGTGCTGCATATTGATGGGATTTCACTGCACCTGTTAATCAGGGCTGAATGTTTCAGATCTGAGGCTCTGTTCTTTGCTCATCAAGCATCAAAGTAATTATCCCATTGATTTTCTGACCATTTGTTTTGCAGTTTGTTTTGTAAATTTGCAAATGAAAAAACCTTTCAACCTATTGCTTCAATAGCCCAGTACCCAATGTCAGAACTCAGAGGAACTGGAGCTTTTGAAGGTCACAGTGAGGCCACAACTGAGACTATTAACCCTTCTTTTGGGCCTCACTCATGCCCCTGAACTAAACAGGGGATATGAGCGCAGTTACTGGACTATGTAATAGTGTTGTCATCATTTTTCATCAGCCAAGTCAGCTTTTTAGTTCAGGTATGAGAAGAAGGTTTCCCATCCAATTCTTCTTGACTGTATCTAACAGCAGAGGAAAAAAAACCTTTTCATAGTTTTTGGCTGGTGGCAGTTACAGTAGGTTCAGATCTTCCTGCATCAGGGCAACCATTCAAGCCAAAACTGCTCTGCAAAAATTCCATGTTAGCGTCATGGAAACAAGTCCACGAAAATGAGAACAAAGCCAAATGCGGACTTTACTCACTGACTTTGACCTTGCGCATTTAACCAGAGAATGCATGTAACTGCAGTCAATGGGACTGAAACGGAACCGGTTGCATACGATGGAATAACAACGGCTGCAGTTGTCTAACATGCTTTTACAAGAAATTGGCTGTAACGGCGAAATCACTGCCCTCAAGGATCGAGACCAAATAACGAGCGCCGCGATTCTGAGGGTTCAACCTTTCGATAACGTAGAAGTTGTCCCCGTCGTCGTCCTGGTCGATGATGTGCTCCCCGGGCTCCACGAGCTTCTCGAACATGGCATCCAGCACCTGAGACATCTGCTCCTGTGGGGAGAGGTGTGAGAGCCCCTCCCGGTCACACACTGACACTCTCAAGCAGCTGCATCAGGCTGTGCTTAACAAAGGGAAGGTGTGCTCTAGTGTCTCTCATTGATCGGCTTGCGTTTAGTGTCTATGGTTGAGCCTATTAGGCCAGGTGGTAAAAATCCAGGGGGTGGGGAAGGGGGCATACAGGGGTCGCCTTTCACATTCTGCTATGGAGACTGATGGTTTTTAATACACAGTGCCAAAAGGTTGCTCTCCCTGTGTATTTTTTTAAATAAATACATCTCTGCAGACAGTCTGACACGTAGAGGAAATGTAGGTAACAAAATGTGGTAACAAAATGAAGTGCGGCCTACAGTGAAAAAATCTACTCCCCTGAAATTCAGATGGACCCACAATAACAATCTGACACTGAAATGTGGATGTGAATAGTAATGAAATTTGCTGACAACGCAAACCCTACATAATGAAAGGACACAGCTGTTGATTTCTTGTTACCCGTAATCACATCATCACATTGACAACAGTTTCCCCTGTGACTGTTTTACGCCATTCAGTGGTTAAGCCTTTAATTAAATATTTATTTGGTTGTAAAGGGGTCCCACACAATGTTGTGTGAGACCAAAAAGATGGCTTCCATCTCCAGTGCCCACCCATTGGTGTCATATGTCAAGGTGTAAGGTTAAAGAAAGAGAAAGCAAACTGCATGCACTGTAATAGCAATTCATCTTACCGGGTCTAAGTTTTTACAAAGAAGAATATCTTTGCAAGCCTCCTGTAGTCTGTGTCTCTGCTCATCTGTCTTTGGATGAGTAACCTGAAAAATGAAATAATATGAGGGTATAAACGGTACACGTTTTCAATACCTGCTATTAACTTCATGGATTTCATTGAAATGGATGTTTCATCATAACCTACATGCACCAGTCAACATGCATGCCTACCAGTTAAAAGGCAGTAAAGCCCACACAACAGTACTGTGCTTTTGAGACTGACACATTAACCAATCCTATGCAAGTTAGTAAGTCAGTACATGCATCACTGCTGTTACCAATTAGAAGCCACTGCCACATCACTGCAGCAGTAGTTACTGCAGCACTGTGACCTCACGGCATCAGTACAGTTATAGACCAGCACTGTGACCTCATGGCACTGTGACCTCATGGCACTGCGACCTCATGGTATCAGCACAGTTATAGACCAGCACTGTGACCTCACCCTGGGCTCTTTGTCTTCCTCGTCATCATCCGGATTGAACGCTTCAGCACACACTGCAAAACAGACGCAAAGCAATAAATTTCACCTGCACAGCAAGGCCTATATTCATACATTCGACCCATCTTGAAACAACCACTAAGTGCTGAAAAGAAAAAAAAGGAAAGGAGACTGGGGTCCCACACAGTCAAGGATGGGGCTGAGATTGATAGACAGCTAGTAAGACGCAGGGACTCCATGTATTTTCTATCTGGAAAGCACAAGTCACTATGACTGAAACAAGGTGCTACAGATGGTAGACTTAAAATTGAGCCTGGAGTGATTTTTCATTCAAGGTCAGTATTTCACTTTTGGTTGACTTTTGCCAGCTCTCAAGTTGAAGGGTGAATTACTTCTCGTAATAAATTACTACAATTTCTGAGCTCAGCATTTCCAAAAACACCCAGGTGAATTTTTTTTTGTAAAATGTGGGGCAGACAGGCTGCAAATCTTGTATGCTTGCCATGGAATGACCCTGCTACTAGCTGGATTAGTAACTCTGATAGTATTAGTGCTTCTTAGTGGTTATTTCACACCAGACCCAACCAGCTCTAAGTCCAGGGCAATCCATTCATCAAAATTTCCAACATATTTGCACTTGCTATGAAATATAATCTACATTGTGAATCTGGATTTCTACTGGCTAAGTCCCTCCTTTCTGCCATGTCCGTGTGCACAGAGTCTCCAAGGTTTAAAACATTTGCAATTCTTTCATTTCATGTGGATTTCCCTAGCCCTGGGGCTTTTCCATAAAATAGCACAAAACAATCTGGACCAACTGCATTTAGGATAAAGGCACACAATGTAAATTTACAAGCTTATAATTAGAAATGCAAGACAGAAGCTTTTTCCTTCAAAAGATTTTTCTTAATCAATAATGATAGAAGAGGTGGCCAGTTCTGACATGACCTCAAAGTGTCAATGAAACAGAGCTACCTTGGGTAAACAAGTGGGAATTAAAGCTTTAATGAAGTTAAGTGGATACCACACACTGAGACAAGGTTTACGTTTGTCCAAAATAAAAGGATAAATTGGCTCCGGCTCCTTCCTATAAAGTTGAACAAAGCTCCAAGCTGAATGACATCACTAAAAGCTCATGAAGACCTATCAATGTCTGAATTTTTAAACAGATCACACACTGTTCCTCGACAGCTAAAAGCCCCGGTGTTCTGTTCTGTTTGTGGATGACATGCGAAACCGGCGGCTTCATCAGGGTGTACTTTATGGCCAAAGTAGAACAGGATAGCAGGATAGCATAGAAGTATGAAAAAAAGGAGTTTTTTTGAGCGAACGCATCAGAAAAATAAGCCGTTTTTAATGAGAAAAAAGTGAGTGGGTTTGACAAAAAGCAGACAGGACAGAACAGGCACAGTTCATTCCAAACACGTCAGTGTGATTAAGAGAATTTACAAACGTGAGTGGGATGGAAGAGACTCCGGTCTAAAGGTCCTTCTCCCTGCTTTATGGACACATACGCACTTCCATTACCTCGGCTGGAGCTATAGCTATTTTTACAGTCCTTCGTTTTAAAACTATGTTCACAGGCTACCTCAAAAGTACTTTTTTATTGCTTACTTAACAGACATTTTTATTTGGAGAGGATATTTACCACAGCAATTCAGGTTAAGTCCCTCGCTGAAGGGTGCAGTAGTAGTACCCCACCTTTTGGATCAGATCAACTTCCCAAATCATTTGGGATTAGCCCTAATCCACGATTTAATCACACACCTGGCCGGGCCACCTTGACCAAACGTATGATTAAGTCCTCTGTCCTGCCGTGGGGTTTCGTGACACTGTGACAAAGGTAACACTAGATCTGTAATTCCCATCCTCCACCTGACGCACAGGTAAATCTCTCCAGACCTTACCAAGAGCTCTGTCTGGGGCCGCATCCGCTTAAGTTTCTATCTCTTGACCAGTCATGTCCCTCCCCACTGACTGCTGTAACTCACCCATGCTAACAGCTACCCGCTGGGCACTGACTGCAGCCCACATACCCCTTCCAAAACGGCACGTACCTCAGCGATGCTCCCCTAAACCTCCTCTGTGCCTCCTCACAGCAAAAGGCCTGCTCAGGTTCACCTCTCGACCTTTGGCTGCGGAGTGAGCTGTTCAACATCATCTACTACCTTCAGAAGGCCCATTTCTTCCTCTTCAGATAATACAATGCTCTTTCCCTGGCTTCGTGTCAACATTCTGGAGTTGGCAAGTGAGGGTTGTGTCACTGTTTTAATGCTAGGTGAATGGGGTTGGGTCAGTATTTTAATGTTAGGTGAGAGGGCTTAGGTCAGTATTTTAATGCTAGACGAGTGGGCTTGTTTCAGTATTGTAAAGTAGGTGAGTGGGGTTGTGTCAGTATTATAGTTGACAAGTGGGATTCTGTCAAAATTTCAACAAAAACTGAGTAGTGAGTTGGGGCTGTTGTGGGGGTCACGGTTACAGGATCTTGGGAGGGGGTGCTAGTGTTCAGAAAGGGGATGCTGGGGTTCAGGAGGGGTGGGGCGGGAGTTCAGAGGGCAGCTCTGACTTTTTTTTTGGCTGCTGTCAGTCCTTTCTGCTGTCTCCTACCACCTGGGATGCTTCAGGACCTGGGACTGCAATGGCCTCACAGACAGGCTGTGGTTCACCTTCCTCAGGGTCAAAGTGTTCTGTTGTAGTTAACTTTGATTGATAGTTGATTGACTAAGTTGAAATTGTCTGTTTTGCTGTTCGCCTTAACCCCAGAGCTGGGAAACTAAATAGCTGCTGTCCGAATCCACGTCCGAGTCCAAGTTACATCCTCGTCCAATCACCACCTGGCACAATGGTCACCCCTGCCCCCCTGCCACATGAGAATTACAGAGAACCAGGACACAGCCCCCGAAGCATCTCCAGTGTGTCATAATCTGCTACAGCGCGTCGCAGAGAGTCGTGTTAATTATCTCTCTCCCAATATAGAATAATCTGATTATTGGGAAATTTAATTAACCAAATGTTGTCTTTTATAAGCTAATGCTTAAAAAAAAGGCTGTCGCAGCCTGGACACCTAAAACAGCTGGAAATGCACCGAAAAGGCCCGGGTACAGTGTGAAAGCATGTTCCAGCTATTAATATCCACACATGTGATGACAGCAGCGGTGGAGTCTGGATCAATACCACCTCCCACATGAGAGATTAGGATTCTCAACATGGCCCGCAATAGGACGCTTCCTTTGATGTCATCTTGCGTCACTCGCTATGAACGCACATCCTGGGCTTTGCGAAACTAAGCGGTTTTGTGGCATATTTCAGAGAGGATCAAACTGACGGTCATTATTTAATCACGAACAAAAGGTAAAAATCAAAGGGAATAGAAAGGGGGTAGGGTTTAAAAAAATATAGCAACAGTACCTGCAGTTAATTCTCTGTGGAAATGTACAGTGTTTTTAAAGGGGAACCACCTATATTCTATAACAGAACATGTTACTGGTAGAAGGACGAAGTGTAAGTAAAAAAGTGGCATTTTGATTAAAGGATTAAAGGGGGAAGGTATACACAATACAAAATACAGGTCTGCAAAATGGACAGATTCATACTGCTGAAAACCTCTGACCTGGTCCCACCTGGAGGAGGAACATACATTCACAGATGTAGACCCTCACACAGAAACAGATGTGCACATGCATGCAAACACACACACACACACACACAGCTGCTGCTTCCCAAGTCCCAGCAAAACATCTTGCCTTACCTCTCCCTGGCCTTTTACTACTCTGCCCATCACCAGCATTGTCCTACATCCTTACGCAGGCCTACATTTCCCATCATCCTTCACATGGCACAACTACATATCCCACCCATTGTTCTATACTAAAAATATATTCTTATATGCTATCCTGTATCCATGGTCGCAGCAGTGTTGCACAACAGTAAGCAGCAGGGCTCATAACCAAAAGGTTGCCGGTTTGATTCCTAACTGGCACACTGCTGTTGTACCCTTGGGCAAGGTACTTAAAACCCAGAATTGCATCAGTAAATATCGAGCTGTATAAATGGATAACATGCAAAAATTGTAACATATGTAAGTCATTCTGGACAAGAGTGTCTGCTAAATGACAATAATGTAATGTAATTTAATGGTCTAACACAACTGACGTTCCATATGACAGAACAGCTGATACGTGTGACACAGCCAGGAAGGGTCAACCTCAAGATGCTTGCACGCTACGCTTTGCTATTTCTGCCTGTAATGAATCCAGTCATTTCAGAAGGAGAGTCCTTAGCTTACGAAACTGAAGGAGACTGCCTGGAGTGCTGTGCTAAATCTGCAATGCAAAAAAGATCTTTTTTTTTTTTCTTCTGGTATGAGAGAGGAAGTGAAACGTGAAAGCGCAGTTCTACCCCCCCATGCTGATGAGAAAGAGATCGTCATTGTCCCCAGCGGAGGACTGAGCTTATGTTTTCATTGTGAAATGCCTGGAATTCTCTCTTATTTTCAAGAGGAATTTTCACCTGATGAATCCTCCATCGAAGGATCATGGGAAAAGGCAAATTGAGACAAGCATAGCCAGAGCGATTTTTCAAAACTCTGCAAAACGTAGCCCCTGTGTATCGGTGACCGCCGTGACCTGCAAATGTTGCTGCGAGAAGTCTAATTTTAAACTGACTTACCTGAAGCTCTTCTTACGAATCTGTTGATCACCGGGGCTGTAAAGGACAAGAAAAGACGTTTTGATCACAATCAGCTCCCATTTGAAGCAGAGATTATAATGACCATAAGTAACTGAGGTGTCATATATCAGTCAGATGAAGCAAGTCCCTTTCAAAACCTACTTTTAAAAAAGATTTTGAAGCATTGTTAGCCAAACCTACTCTTGGAGAGCAATGTTCCAGATAACTTTAGGGACACATTTAAAAAACAGGAAGTGGTAAGCAACCCTGTATGACATCCACACCCACAGTCTATCTTTCAGATCCCTGATGAAAAAAAGCACTCTGCTGTGTACAGAACTGAGTAGAGATGGGAGAGAGAGATGAATGCCAAAATGGGAGGAACTATAATGAGTTCACAGGGATTTACCAACTTGAATGAATCATAGTGTTTTGCTACAAAGGGAAAAGACTTCGTTTGAGCGGTTAGCTCCACTAATTACAGCGTTCATGCAGATTCACTCTCACTTGCACTAAAGTTGAGTGCAAGGAAGCATATCCTTTGAACATTGTTGCCTGTCTATACGTATGTCTGTCCTCAATATACATGAATTGTAATACGTTAGGCCAATCCATTATAAACATTATAAACCTCATCAGTCCTACAAGAGTAAGACAATGCATTTTTACCATTTCTGCCCTGTGTCAAACAGCCTATGCAAAGCAGTCTAGGCCTCTCCACTGTGTGTTATTATGTCCATGTATGTTAACTAGCAACCGTTTGGAATCTGTATGGCTGATTGCAACATACAGTGATCCATCATAAGCATATCCATTAGCACAATGTTCAACGTAAAATAAAACAAGAATGATATGAAATTATTCCAAGAACATCCATTGTAACTGTGAATGTGTTTCTCAAAAGAACCTGACCAAACAGTGATGTTTTCAGCATTAATTTCATGACATAATGTCATTAATTTCATGAGAATACTGAGAGAGGGAGAGCAACGGCCTCTGCATTAACAACACTAGATTGCCAAGAACATCTTTATTTGATAAAGCTTCCTAAATCTGAGGACACATGTGACCATGCTATGTTGCTCTCATGTAATATCACCAAAGCTCCTCAAACATATTTTTACATCAATACTATGTCAATCAATGTGCTTTTCTACAAGTGCACACAATAGAATGACGTCTATGTCACATAGGCTACTTGCGATTGCAATTGTCTTTTATGGTGCAGAAATGTGGGGGTTTTTTTTTTTTTTTTTTTTTTTTTTTTTGGAGGAGGGTGGCGCTAAACCACACAACATTCAAACACGTGTAAAATCCTCCGGTGTCCTTTGAAGCTCATGACGCTCTCTGAATAAAATCTAAATTAAAAAAAAAAACGAAAAGCATCCTCCAGGGCAATAAATGCACTTAGCTCTGGAACAAAGGCTGCTAATGAAAAATACATGAGTCTGGGGCCCGTCTCTGAAACGGCAGGCCCGGCCAGCCGCCACCATGGCTGCTCACAGCCTCCTTTATTACCGGGTTTCTATCTGAATAGGCTTTCCCAAATCAGGTTTACCACATAAAAAAATCAAACAAACAAAGCACAAGTAGTAAATGAGAAAGTCCCAACAGTTTTACTTTTTTAAATCCATTTTTTTCCCAGTAAGTACTGCTATTGCCTGCTATGGTGTAGAGGTAACAAAGAAAGACTTTATAAATACCCCAGTTTTTATACTGCCTTGATTCACTCACTTTAGTTTAATTTCACTTATGCTATGTGAAAGATCTGTAATTATCTGCAATTAACACTCATTAAAAGTAGTTCATGTTAAGAACCTTGCGAATACTGAACCAAGAGCAGTGCGTTCTGGTTATACATCACTCTGGTTACTGGCCCAGTTCCTCAACCTGCACTGAAATTCATGTTGGCAAAAGGCTGAACACATGGACAAAAGTCTGGCCTAAACAAAGGCCTAAACTCTACAAAGTGAGTCTAGACCCAATCAACTCTAATTGTGTCTATACTGTTCTGGATGTAATGCGGTGATGTGGTAGTGATGTATGTGGAACACAAGGCTGAAATGGATCTCCTCCCAAAGCCAGAAACTTTAGTTGTCTTGTTGTCACTAGACTTGACTTGAATGGTCTCCAAACTGAGCATTCACGCTTACGGTACATGCACGCTAGAAGACGAGCCAGCAGCCAATGTCAATCTTTTCTATGAGAGTACGAAACATGCCCGCCGTCCATACGCTGATCCAAGTGGATCATGGGCGTGGGCGTACCAGCACAAAAACGGACTTCAGTTCCCATTTTCTGCAGACGCCCACAGTGACACAAACACCATAAACCAATCATGCAAATGTGAGGGTAGGACACGAAAGTATTACTACCTCAAAACTGCCCTCCTAAATGTCAGTCAAAAAACTCCTCGCATGTATTAGCGTACACGTAATTCCAGCTATCACAACTCATTCCCTCCATCATATAAGCTGCCTACTGAGACTCCCTTCCGAAGGGTTTAGTGTCAAACATCCCAAATGCAGGGTCAGCAGAAGTTCACGTTTTCTTCGGGATTAAATAACTCTGAGTCTGAATATGCGACTGCCCTGCTGAAACTCATAAATTGGTTATGTATACCACCTTTTCAGTATGTCGTCAGCTGCACAATTCTGACCAGGCATCCTGTAATTAGAGGTATTCTAAACATTTGACCATAGTTTCACCTGAAGGGCTTCTAGGCCAAGTACTTTAGAGGATGATTTAAAGGCCAAACACTTCAGAAATTTTGGAGATTCTAGGCCTAATATTAGGCTAATACACAAACATGACTAATATACAGTGCCCTCCATTTTAATTCATAATCCTAATTAAATGCAAAGAAAATATGCTATAAAGACAAATGTATATATTGCATGATTCTTTCTGCTTAAAAATGTTTTAAAATGTTCAAAATGTTATACTTCAGCAGTGCACAGTGCAAAGTCAGTCTGTTCAAAAATCATGGATTGTTTTCTAGATAAAGCAAGGGTCACATTTATTCTCATCCCTGTAATTATTATTTTGTAAATCCTCTCCTGGCACAGATTACATAGAGACAGATGCTTCATCTATTCTAGTGTTTTTTGAGGTTCTGCCACTTTTGAGTGGGATTTCTGACCATTCCCCTCGGCAGATCTTTCAGTTGTTGTTGTTTATGAACAGCATTGTTTGATTGGATTGAGGTCTACAGATTGAGACAATCAGGGAACATTCATTTTGTGCTCAGTTAACAATTCCTTTGCAGATTTGAATGAATACTGTGGATCGCTAGCATGATGGAATGTGCATATTCTGTGTGGTTTGAACTTCCTGGAAGAAAAAAACCAGGTGTTTGGCAAAATGTCCTGGTACACTTTGGACCTCATCTTCACAAGGACTTCAGGACAAATAAATGCAGAACCGCCCCATACCATATTTCGCATTGGGCATGAGTTCTTTCTAAACATAAACATCACTTTTTTGGCAAACATAGAGCTGAATCATGTCCTAAAAGCTCAGTTTTCATTTCTTCTGACCTTCAGGTACACTTCAAACTGCCATTCAGAAGGCAGTCTAGAAATTCAAGTTACCTTTTTGTGGCTTGCCTTCAAAGAGGCTTCTTCCTCCTTGCGACCTGGCCATGAATACTTCATTCATGCATGCAGCTTTGGATGATTCTTTCTGACCCTTCGTAACCCAAAGATGCCAGTTTGTTTGGGAGATCTCCAATATTTGTCTTTGGATTTACAATTGCCTCCTGAACCACTGTCCTCACAGGCCACAATGACAAAACAGACATGTGTTCTCTTCCTCACAGAGTTGCCAGAATAATAGCAGCCTTGAATATCTTAATAATAGACAATGCAGTAGAAAGTGGTTGATTCAGCTTTTTGGGAATTCCTTCATTGCCATATTCCAACTTGTGGAGATCAATGACCATCTACCTTCAGTATTCCAAAAGCTCTCTGACCTAAAACATGATAATATATGCCACTGATGAATCTCTTCTCTGTTACGTACTTTCATACCACAGAGAATCAGAAAGACTTTGGACATCTCTAAATAGTTCCAGAAGCTTCCAACAAGCAGAATGTTGGTGTACATTTGCTCTATTGGATGTTGTTTTAAAAATGACTTAAAGGTGTGAATAAAGTGATCATCATGTTTTCTGGACTAAACCCAATTATTTGTGAACATTTAGCAGTGCTTTTGAAGGTAAATTATAACATACAGTTATTTTCTTATACATGTTTTTGCTTCTACTTATTCCAGAGTATGAGTAAATATGGATGGCACTGTACTAATTACAGACTCCTCACAAAACTGGGAAATATGTCCTGTTGAGCACTGGCTTTATATCTACAAACAAGGCATTTTCTGTTAGCTTATTTTGTTTTGCAGCCAGGCCTACATGGCTCTCTCTTTATGACTGAGGAAGACTTTCATAATATAAAGCTTTCATTTAGGTCACGTCCACCTTTTGCACACAACAGCGATATAAAGGTGTCTGATTCATTCAATTAAAAGGCTCATATTTAATCATCTAATTTAATTTAATCATTCTGCACTTTGTCCTCTCTAATGTACAGTAATAATTTCCAAGCCCCAATGTAAAATACTTTCTCATCATGATTTCTATATATACTTAATCTAAACAATGCAACTGTAAAACAAAAAAGATTTCAATTGATTGTTTCACTAATTGTCTAATAAACTTGTCTTATATAAAGAGAGCTATCTTTCATTTGTGCCAGGCATACAGGCGTTGCAATCCACTGTTGCTGTGCCCTTTTCAGTCTTCCTGACATTCTAAAAAATGCACGGAACACAGCCTTGATTTCTTAATATTTACAGGGACCGAAGGACCACACTTCAGGTTGCTGTAGTGGCTGATGAAGACATTGTTATCCTTACTTGGGCAAATGACAGTGACTCCACTGTGTTAGTAGAGCTTGAACTGAAACTCAGTTTAAGATTGGGCTCCCACTGCATGTGACACAGCCTAAAGGATTTCAGTCCTATTCTGGTCACAGGAAAAAAAAAAAACGTAGTGGGGCTGCAGTGGTAGTGTAGTGCTTGATGAGCTGGACTTATAGGTTCGTAACCCTAAGGTTGCATCAGTGCATATCGAACTGCTTCTGTGGATACCCTGCTGTAGAAATTGATAGCATATCAAAACTGGAAGCACTGTACATGTCCTAAACTAAAATAAAGCAATAATGATAAAAATAAAGGGTGCTACCTTGTTACCTGTGATCCCACCATAAAACCCCATATGTGGGGATATAAGGATGTCTGTGCATATTCAATGTCTCTGTGCGAATGTAAAAAGAGGAATATTAAGACCAGCAGAATGAACAGAATCTCCACTGCAAGGTCTTGAAGATGGGGGGCGGACCCATAACACTCTTTCTTAGCAGGTCTCTGTTACTTTACCCACTGCAGGGCAAATGCCATCCTGGCTAAAAAAAAAAAAAAACATCATGTGGAGGACTTGATTGCATATGAGTGCCAGAGGACAAAGTCAATGCCAACCACAAAATTTCACTTGTTGTGGCAGCAGGACGACAGACCCAGAGCACACTCTGCAAAAGCATGCCTTCTAGAATTTCTGCACATGCAGTATTCCAATGAACAACTGAACCATGAAGTGATTACAATCTAGAATATTAAGATGCTAGCTACATCAGCTAGGTGTAGGGCCTTTAGGCTATGCGATACTGTGGATCCATTTTTTTATCAATAAGATGTGTTCCAGGCACTGGCGTATTTTGCGTGCGCTTGGTTTACTGTGCTTCCATTCATCTCAGAGGTTCCAGCAGGCCTTTCAGTTACAGATACTGTAGCTGCCGCCTTCGGGGCTCAGCTTCCTTCGCAAAGACAGCACTGCCTGTGGCTGGCAAGACCATTCAAGGGAAGCTGCGCTGCGATGCGCTATCATTAAAGGAATTCTTACATGCAAAATTAGTTGCGTCGCCTAGGGGGTGAAAAGAGGATTTGTGTTTAATTTTAAGTATTCGTTTATTTTTAGGAAGAAATCACAATTTACTAGCCATATTCTGCAAGCTTGCTAGCCAACTACAACTGGAACCATTTTCCCTTCCCTTTCCATTCACAGAAAAATGCGGAATCATGGCAGTTTGGAGGCTGGCAAGCTAAGCATTTTATTAACACTGCAAGGCACGTTTGCTCAAGAGCTGTACAGCATGGTGCTGGCTAGCCACGACTGACGGGCGCTAGGCTATTGCGGGTTTATATACAAACAATAATTAACGAGGCTAATCTGTTACCTACGAATTCCTCGTCGTCCTCCTCGTCGTCGTCCCCGTTTTCCGAGTCGATCTGCATGGCCTCTTCGATGAAGTTAACAGCTTTCCCGGATCTGACAGCCGAATTTTGGTCATTGCCAAAAGCGGCCCCTTGGCTCTGGCTCTCCTTCAGTTGAGTGAAGTACTGCAGGGCAAACTCCAGCAGATCTCGAGGCTGATTCCTCAACACTTCCACGGTAAAGCTCTGCAATAGCTCCGTCAGTCCTTCGGGTATTTCTATACTCATTCCTGTTGACAATCTCTGGAGAAATCAGAACAAAAGAGCTACAGTTCTTAGTAAATTAACGTCGAGATGTGTTCAGGGCTGAGCTTCAAAGCTGTTAATTTGGGGAGGGAGCGAATATTCTGGTGCAAAACGGATCAGAAATATTCAGCGTCGCAACAGCCCTATGCCCATTCCCATGCACTCCTGAGCTCCAGCCCTCCCGCTATCGACCTAGCTACTGAATGAATGAAAATGGCAGTAACAACTGTAGCGAGCTAGCTAGCTTGCATCTTTTGCTGCTGGCTACAGGAAACCCACGCATGTGACCCAAGAAACCATGGTAACCGCCCATCCAGGGATTGCGTATGCGAACCGCTACAAAACTGCAGTGGCGAAGCGTAGATACCCGTGTATGGTTTGACACAATGTGCCACATCTAATTTAATGCAGCATTTATCTCTTTGTAATGAGCTCCCATTCAAGACTAGTGAGAGGCCCGTCGTTAAAAATCACAGTGATCATCTCCGGCACATGTCCAATTGAAATGATTGAGGACAAATTTGTGACGTTCATAGCGCCTACCAATCAACCAGCTAATTGTAGTATCTATAAAATAAGGTGGGATACATGTTACAGTACTTGTTGTGGTGCATGAGCTTTTGCTCATTTTAGACGAAGCCTTTTGTAAATGAATTTTACAAAAGGATTTTAATTAAGATGTAGAATCTTTTTCGCCTTAATCACTAAATCATCATAGTAGCAAATGGTGCTAAGTCCACGGACTGAAATTAAATTCTTTAGTACAAGTGAGAAACGTCCTTTCTGTTAGCGTGAGCTGACTGAACACGTTTGGCACCGTCTTATTTCCCTTGGAGATCCGTTTTAATTGAAATCTAAATACAGTAATTGACCCTCATAGAACTATATTAAGCAAAAAATCTAGGTTGAAATATGAATGTTTAGACAAAAGGCAGGCAAAAATTAGTAGTCAATGAAGGGTAGCATGTGATTATGCTGTAGGCTAGTTTCCAACAAATTGCCAGACTATATACTGTTATTTAAGGTCTCTCCAAAACCATGCTGATAAATAATAAAGAATTCTCCTTTCCTCGCAAATACATCTTACATTGTCATAGCAATGCTGATTGTTTGGTTTGGATTTCTGTAGGCTGGGCACATAAAACTAGGATGTAACTGAATAACTCCAATCTGTCTTCACCAATTGTAATGGCCTGGCATGCTTGGTGATACCAGTTGTGGGGCCACTATTACAGGGCACAGTACACCACAACATTGCATGGCATGAAAATGATTTACTTAAGGCAATTATGAAGAACAGAAAAAAAAGACCTTTCCAAAAGTAAAGCTTAGTCTGTAGAGAAAGCAGAAATTTGGCTGGGGACCACATATTGCACTGAGAATGGAACAAGTGATAGACAGAGAGACGCTGAACGCCTGTGATGTGGTATGGGAAAGCAGTGAGTGATGGGAGCAGAATAGTACCACAACTGACAGAGGGTGAGAAGCAGAGAATTTTGCTCATCTGAAGGTCTGAGAGATGGCGAGTCACACAACCTCAGGATCTTTACAAGAAACAGCTGAGCTTGGACCGTTCTCTCTACAGCCAGGTTACACGGTTACAGACATCTATAGACATCATTGCTTGCACAGTAAGTCCCAGAGGGCCTACTCTAATGCAGTTCCTTTGCTGCCATTGCAGCACACATGAACACACACAGTTGGTGCACATTAACAAACAAAACTAAATGAATTAGTAATCGCACTCAATACTCGCTCCAAACAGGAATAATTGCTGCGGCTGTCGCAGCCTTCTGTTATTGAGCCGTGCGTGCGTAACTGCTTTATCAGAACCAGCTGTGTGTGTTTGGCATGCATGTCTGGTCTCCACATCTCATTCATGGGGTTTACCCATTCAGCTAAGCGCACAGCAGAATGCCCTGCAAAAGGAGCTGAGCTTGCTTGCCAGCAGAAATACCTTCTTATCAATAGGTGATGTGCCTATTGTAAGCTGCCCTGGATAAGAATATCTGAACACCCTTATCCAGGGCAACTTCCATTGATTTTATGCTCCTTGGAAACTTCGGTGACCAGCAGCGTCGCTCATTCATATATACACTCGGCAGAGGAGTGAAGGTGAGGGGGAGAGTGAGTGACAGAGGGCGGAGTCTGTCAGGCAGCAGGTGATTGACAGCCCCCACGCGGATGAGCAGGAGCTGTGAGGAGGGGAGGGGGGCGGGGCTTACCGACAGGCACACCCCAGCTCTCTGCAGCACTGCCTCTGCCTCACTGGCCCCGGTAAGGTCTCCTTTCCAGCAGCCCTGACGCAGAGTCACATCCTGTTCTCTTTCCCTGCGTAGCCTCCCCCGCTCTGACCCACATCTGTCACTGCTCATCTCGTGGACGTGCTATCCCGCCTGGGCACCGAGCAGAAGGAAATGTCTAATGGACCAGCCTCTAATGCAGGATGCCTCTCCTCCACTCATTCCGCTCTAGAGGTGTGTTTAAAAAAAATACAGGTTGAATTAACATTTTCCATACGTGCACATAAAACAATCTGCTACCACTTCAGTCAGGACTCTGTGTCCAGTCTTGCACAGGAAAGAAGTACCAAGGACTTCCTGTATATGACACTTGGCTTTTGTCTTATTAAATCTATGGCAATGTGAGTGCTTTGACCACCTATAATTCATACTGAGGGTAGAAAATATAGTAATTTTTTTCCTCTCCATATCTGTGTTCCCATAAATGAATGAGTGAGAGAGCCGGCACTGGGGCACAGTGCACAGTGTGCGTGTGAATTAGCCCCAGAACAATCTCCATTTTCACTGGAGCCGACTTCCTCAGGACACTGAATCACAGGGTGTTCTTGCTTCCGCTGACGTCTTTGTCTAGTCAAACACTGATACATGTCATCTTTTCCAGTCTTTATTTCATTAAGAAGCATTCAAGATGACAGACAAATAAAAACAAATGTCCAGTTTCACAACCGTTTAAAAAAAAAGTGGAAAAAAAGTGAAAGCAATCACAAAGTGAATCGAGATGACGTCATATTTACTCAAAATTAATGGGTGACCCATACATCAAGAATCCCTGATCTTCCAGTCCCAGACAACATACATCATTTTCAAATTCTGTTAGCAACTTCAAATATGCCAGCAATTGCCATTGGACACAAAAAGCATTTCATTTCAGGGCCCACTACCAAGACCATAGTCTTGCTTACCAGCTGTGTGACAGACCTAAACATGTCCTGTGAGAACCATTCTCATAAAATGAGACAATGCATACACAAAACAAGCAATCAAAAGCATCAAGTGCTACTATGATATTTTCTGATCCACTCACTTACTCAAAATTCGACTGTCTAGCCTTCATCCAGCAGAGGGCACTGTTCCAATTATGTACAGGTAAGAACGGACTAAATTATACAGCCTCGACACTATTTATTTCCATTTGCAATGTGTAAAATCAATTGTAAAATGATACATACACTTGTGTCCACTGTATAAAACTTATAGGGGCACTGTTTATCTGTAATCACACTTTCTAAAGTGTGGGAAGTATTCTTTTACTCAGCTCTTTGAGACCAGAACAAATAAAACAGACAGTCAGAGAGACAAAGAACACTAAGCCAAATGCTGCTCTTTGGTTCCCAGCACCAGCTGCAGGAACCACTTGAACTCTATGGGCCAGTGATCTCAATCTAGCCCAGGAAGTGGCGCTCCATCTCACCCATGGTGCAGCTGAATGTCTGCACGTTGTGGAAGTACTCTTGTGCACCTCGGTGGTCATCAGCATCAGGGAGAAAGGGACAATGCATGGGTTGGTATGGTTTCACAGCATATAGATCTCTCTCTCTCTCTCTCTCTCTCACACACACACACACACACACACACACACACACACATCCTGTCAGGGAGGGTCAGGAGAGCCTGACACACCTTTACAAACACGCATGCATGCTATGCCATATTTGAGACATAATAAATAATCATTTATAAAGATATATTGCTTCATATTTTGTCAGGGTGTAGCACAGTATGGCCTCTAAAATCATCCAGGGTTATGTGAAGAATGTTTTATATTGATTAGTTAATTGGATTTTCAAAAAAGCAATAAATCTTTAAACTAAAATTTAAAATTGACCGCTTGTCCATACAAGAATTCGTACCGTTTTATATGCAATTTGTGCGAGGCGTCTTGATGCCCCTGAATAAGTCTTATACTGAGTGTCCTATACAGCAATATCGTCTCATTCGCTTCCTCCTATCTCGGTGGAAATTATACTTCTTTAATATGCACAATGCTTTTACAGCACATTCGAAAATATGCATTGAACAATATGAGATCAGTATTGCATGATTTTTTAGGTATGAAACGCATTCTATTAAATCAATGACCATAGTTTGTGTTGTTACATCACCCAAAAAGTACTGCACCAAAAGTACTGCTAAGCATTCTTTATAGACTGTATAATTAAATAATCAATAATTTGAATGTTTTTAAATGCGTTAATGAAAATATACTAAATGATACCTATGTTGTGCCGTTCTACTCTCATCTATTATAATAACGGAAATTTAAAACAACTGATGAATTTAAAGAGACTCAATATTTTTGATTGGAGCTGATGTTTGCCCGCACGAATAAGTCTTCGTCTCACGAATGATCCTGTCCATCCACTTGCAGTACAGACTGCTCTTTCTGAAGTATAACGCATTTTAAGTAGAACTACTTTTGCAGGATTCTGCGCATCATTTTGCCAACGCTGCGCAGGCGTCGCGCAGTCCCGACAAGGCGCCTTGATGCAAAAACTAAGCCCTGTCTTCTCTTGTTTTACGTCACTTCCCGCTTAGGTCTCTGTATGTTTCGAGCGAAGATGGCGGCTGCACAGCTAACGGATGAGGAGCTTTTCTCGGAGTTACAGCGACTGGGCTTCACGCCAGGCCCGGTGAACGAGAACACGAGGCCCGTGTATTTGAAAAAACTCAAGAAACTACGGGAGGAGAATCAGCGGGGAACCAGGTCCGGCAAAACCCGCAACAGCGGAAGCGTCAGTACCAGCAGCGGCGGCGGTGGCAACACGGCGGCGGGAGCTGCGGGACCTGGAGCCAGGCCCGCCAGCAATGACGTCACGCACCTGAGCGCAGGCCGGAGCCTCGGCGCTCCGAACGAAAAACGCACGACCGGAGGGGGCAAGTTCGTCCTGGGCTTCAGCTCCGACGAGTCGGACGTCGAAGTCATCCAGAAGAAAGGGGTCCCGCTGCACGGCAGCAGGAGGGACCGAGGTTCCGGACATTCACGTCAGCAGCTACAACAACAACCATCGTCAAGGCCTACGGGAACACCCACCGCTGCGAGCAGGAGTCACGGCGTCGGTAGCAACATTAGCGGCGCCACTCTGGTGTCTCCGGTTGTGCGGAGAGGCGGCTCGGAGTCTTCCTGGTGGAGAGACCGGGGTAAATCGAACATCAGGGTCCCCCAAACCAAAGAAACGAAGGGAAGGGGCTCGGGAGAGACGGGAGATGAAGACGACTACGACGAGAATCAGGCAGAGAGAGACATTCAGGCTCTGAACGGTAGCAGGGGATCGTTTACTTTCAACAGCAGTAAACTCGTGGTGGATTACTCCGACTCGGATGAGGAGGAAACGGAAGCAAAAGAAAAGCAGCCTGATCGCCGACTGAGTTCCAGACGGAGTCAGTCTAAATCACCGCCGTCTCCCATTAAAAGAGCCAGGGGGGCGGAGGGTGGCAGCGAGAAGACAGGGGTTGGCGTAATTAAAGCAAATGACCAGGCTGGCGCTACGAGTCTAGACACCGTGGGAGACGGAGGGGGGGAGGAAGAGGACGCGAGGGAGACCGATCAAGGGGAATCAGTGCTGAGTACCGCCTTGCGAAACCGCAGCTACACGGGAAAATCAGGCTTGATCTCCGGCATTATGGGGGAAAGCGCCAGGGAGGGCACCAACTGCAGTTCCCTCACATACAACAACAACCACGTCAGTGGCGCCGGCGGCATCGGCAGTAGGTTCAGCGCAGGGACGAAACCTCAGTTCTGCACTTACGGCGGCTTCTCTGCCACATACCGGTCCAACCACTCGAACCACACGGGCGCGAACCATTCCTACAGCCCGGCGACGCAGCAGCGAAAGCTGGCGGTGCCGGAGGAAGAGCTGCTGCAGCAGTTTAAAAGCGATGCGGTGTCTGCAACAGGCGGCTTCAGCGCGCACTACCTGTCCATGTTCCTCCTGACCGCCGCCTGTCTCTTCTTCGTGGTCCTGGGTCTCATGTACCTGCGTATGCGAGGCTCTGGCACCACGGACCTGGAAGTTGTCGGTAAGTATCTGTTTTAGCTCTAACCTGATCTCTCAGCTAAAGGTGTATGATGTGAGGTGCGCGTTCTGAATGCACTGCCGTTTTCCTTATAGTTGACTGATCTAAGTAGGTAGTCATATGGCTGTCTGTGGGCATCATGCCCGAAACTTTAAAAGTTCGCATGTCCATCCCTTGCCCGTAGACCTGAAACTTTTTGAATGAGAACTGCAAATATGAGTGAGTCCTTTAAGATAAATAATAACAATCGGTAATTAGCTGAATAACTTCCCACGTCTTTTGTGAAGTGATTATTTAAATAATGAATGCGTTTGTGGTCATGTCATTGTGGCAGTTGTTTGAACAGCTTTGATTTGAGGCAGGATAATTGCTGTGTGGTTATAAGCTTTGTTTGACTGGGATGCACAGAAAAAGATGGGATTGGCCATGTTATTATGATTGTGGCCTTCCATATGAGCCCTTCAGTGCCACTGTCAGTCATCCTCAGGGGCAGACAGTACTGTTTCACAGTTATTTGGCAAACACTGAGGATTGACTGATGTCATTTAGAGCCAAATACGGGTATAGCATTTTAATCTTAGTATGAAATGCATGGTGGCAAAGGATGTCATGTGCTGAGTCTAGACAACTCAGGAGAGACCGCATGTGGTGTGTGTGTGTGTGTGTGTGTGTGTGTGTGTGTGTGTGTGTGTGTGTGTGTGTGTGTGTGTGGGGGGCAGGGCAGTGTATTGATCACTGTCTCAACAGCTGCTTTTCTCACCTGGTGTTCACACACTGTCTGGCAGGAAACTACTCCTCTGGAGCCTGGGGAGACTCTGTGTGTGTGTGTGTGTGTGTGTGTGTGTGTGTGTGTGTGTGTGTGTGTGTGTGTGTGTGTGTGTGTGTTTGTACTTCCTGGCAGTATAATTTGTGCATCTGCATCTCAAAACGGTGAGGAGCTGTGGCATCACCTGTCTCACTTCCCCTGTCTCTCAGGTGCGTCACCACATTTTCCCCCCCGGAATACCACACTGCTGGTGTAGGGTTGTGGTGCAGAGACCAGGTGGGGAGTGACTGAGTGGTTTACCTCTGTGGTTAGCACAGCGCATCCAAGCCGACAGTCGTGTTTTTCTTGAAGTCAAAATATTAGTCTTATCTGATATTCCGTTGGCCCCAGCTGCTCTGATCGTGGGTGGGGGTTGGGGCCGAGCAGACAGATGAAATGCACTGAAGCTGTATTAGTATCAATGCATTGTTGTCTGCTTTCTGTTTGAGAGATCTTATCTACTTATCACACAGTCAGCCTGCAGGTAGTCAAAACATAGTACTTTGTTATGGCAACACCTTATTGCATAAAACTGCTTGGTCCAATTCTTTAATTACACTCTTGGCTGCCAGGTTTGAAGTGGCCATTTCTCGGAGTTACCATATTTGTGTGAAATCAGTTGCGATTGCTGTCTGCAGGACTCGTGCCTGCAAGCTTCATGTTCAAATGCCTAAGATTTAGTATTCAGCTGTAGACCAGTACTCAGGTCCCACAGTAATGCATGCAATGCTTGAAAACTGATTTACAGCATCACTTGAACAAAAAGCCAAAGATGCCGTTTAAGACTTGAAGACTGGGTTTGTGAGGCACAGATGAAGATTGTGCACATGGTGGAGGAAACAAATAATGAAGTCTGTCCCACTGCGTGCCTGAGATTCCCAGAGCAGCTTTGACTGAGCAACACATGGCAGACATCTAGGTCACAGACAAGCTAAACCAGCCTAATTGTTTCAAACGCTGGGGGCACGTGACCTCTGACTGAGTGACCAGACAGTCAGTGACAGCTTTGTCAACAGCCCTTTTTCTGTGAATGAGTTGCGCCTTGAACTGGGGAATTTGTGCAGAATTCTGTAGGGTTTAAATGGTTGCTGAGTAGAGTGCCCCAACCAACACACCCCTTTTCATAACAGCGTTCATAGCATTAACTGATCTGCAGAAACAGGCATGTCCAATGGTGGTGTTAAGTAAAGAGTAGCAGCAGTGTGGTGTACTGGAAAGGAACAGGGCTAGAAACCAAAAGGTCACTGATTTGGTTCCCTGCTGGGGTGCTGTTGTTGTACCTTTGGGCAAGGTACTTTACCCGCAATTGCGTCAGTAAATATTCAGCTGTAGAAATGGGTAAAAGAGCGTCTGCTAAATGACAAAAATGTAATGTAAGAGTAGACGTGTCAGTATTGGAACACTGACGCACTTTCGCTCTACTAAATTTTGAAGAGTTGTCATTTACTCCACATTCAGGGTGAGTTGCCTTAGACTTCAGTCATCCGAAATAATATTTGGATAAAGATGTATTTGTAAGATGGAAATGTGGTTTTAAAAACAAGGGAAAATGTGTCAAATGCAAGTTGTGTTGGAGAATGGTAAATAGTGGGGAAATTTGCACAGGCCTACTCAAGTGGCTGTCTCTCAGCCGTACTGTAGCCTGTGCATCCATTGCTGGAACATGCTTTCCTCCCCTCTCAGTCCTGGGCAGGGTCAGGATGAGGTGAGTGTACCATAGTCAGACAATGACTCAAGTGTGAGACAGCAGGCTGGGGCTACACACTCTGCACTCACTCTAGTCTGGCAGAAACACTTATATTTCCAAAACCCTTGTGTCTGTGACTGAACCTCTGGACTGGGTGATATCTCATTTTTGTGTGTGTGTGTGTGCGTGTGTGTGTTTAAGTAGTTAAACCATTAAGTGTTGCAGATCAGTCAGCTATGGATGCTTATGCTAATACCCAGATGTTTCTGTGTTTGTTTGTTGATAATCCCAAGTGCCCTTAGGGGTATGGGTACCCCAGTTTGATAGCCCATGCTAAAACTGTTCCCATTTCAAAGAGAAACTTAAATGTAATATGTGCCTGGCCTCTCTCTCTTCCAGTTAAGACCCATCCCTTTGGCGAAGAATTTGAGAATGCTTATGTAAGTGTCCTTTCTTTGTTACAAAGTCAGTGTTTGAGAACCATTTATTCGAATGATATATGTGATGAAGTGTGTTTTAAGTTTTTAAAAGAATGCCAGATAATTGTTTGTCATACAAAATCAGTATTATATTACTATATTATTGTAATCTATAAATGTTAGTTTTATTGAACTAATTTCAAGACACTTGTGTGTATTGGCCTATGTATGGTATATCACATGACCCTTCACCTTACTGATTTTTTCTTATAGGGTGACAAAGAGAAAGACATTATCCTAAAAGTCCTGCTTCACCTACATGATCATCTGGCCAAGATTGCTGGTAATTTTGATTTATTTCACCAGTGGTAGCTAGTTGTGCCTTAGTTAATTTAGACATTGCACTGTGACTTGTTTAACAGTTTGTGGTCAAGGTTAAATCTTTTTAGTTGCAGCACAAAGTTGATTTTGATGTCTAAGTTTGATTAACTATGCACTGAATTATCAATGATAAAAGTATTATCAGATACTACTGTTTACAGTTTGCTTTACATTAATGTTCAATTTCTGTAGGTGAGCACGACTGTGGCGATCACAACCATTATCCAAACAGAAGTCTTTCTCTCACTGAAGCATCTGACTATTTAATGGTAGGGGTGTTTTTATTTTTGAAGGTTTTGCATCATGTGAACACAGATTGATTGGCTGTTCCATCTTCTTGCAGAAGTGTGCTTATACTAATTGAAATGACTGTTCTCTGAACGCTGATCAGTGTTTCATATTAATATTATTGTAACGTGAAACTACAGTAGACATGACCTTAGTAATCTTGCTGATGCCATCTTCAGTTGAATAAAAATGTAATACATGAATCGTCTGGACTTCTGAACAGCGTTGCATTGTTGTCGGTATGGACTGTTAGCATCTAACAATTCTATAGCATTATTATGCATGCTTCTAGAAGCTCCTGCTTGATGGTGTCTTCCCTGCTGATTTTAGCTTCACAGTGCGGACTACAAGGACTTTGTGGCCTCTGCTCTGGAGTGGGTTCACAAAACAGGAGACGATGTCGGAATACGGTAATTCAAACCAAAATAACTTCATTTTTATTACGAGGGTAACTTCTTGTGTGTTTGACAGGCACATAAATCACATAAAACCATAATAAGTATGTTAAAATACAAAGTAAAAGCATTTCCATTTGTGGTGTTGCACATAAAAACACAAGGTATGCAGACGACCAAAAACCATTTCAGGGTAGAGTTATTTGAGCAGCAATATGGATGAAAATAGGTTGAAATAGCAGGGGTTGTATCAAGTCTTCATAACACTGAAGGCTTCCTTAAATCCACTGGGCCAAATTTGAAGCCATGACTGTCAGGTTTAGAGTTCAGTGCCCATCTTGTGTGGCTCTTCTTTCCTCTGGTATTAATTAGGGGCTTCACGCTTCCAGTCTGTGGGTATAAATCCAGTACACTTCAGCTAGTATAAAGAAGCAACCTTGCTGTGGTTTTCACTGTATATGTGAATGCAGGTTTTTAGGCGAAGTCTTTGACTGATTAGGTCTAACAACCATGCGAAAGCTGTTTTTGTTTTGTCTTTTGAAGAAGCCCTGTCCTCCTCCATCCTGTTCTACTCCTGAAAGGCTTGCGAAGGGACTGACCGCAGCTGTGTCTGCAGTTCTCTCTGGATGAGTTTTGTTCCGCCAGTAACGCGATGTACGTTGATGTCACAGGCTGATTGGTGCTGACCCAGAGGAGCCAGTGACGCATGTGTCGGAGGTCGCGCGCTTGGAGTCCACCCATCCCAAAATGTCTTTCATCTGCCGATTCCGACGCGCATTCTTCACAGTCATCCACCGGGTTGTCCTCTTCCTCGCAGGTGAGCTGCAGACCTAGCACAACTTCAGAAAGCCAGAGACCTCCAGAACCTCTGGTGGCCTACCCATCTGATTTGAGGGATTTTACTTTAGAAGTATTGCAAATGTAATTAGCATAGTAGCTCTTACGTGGGGCTTAGAACTTCTGTTACTGCAAGCGCTCTCTCCTTTTTTTTAAGTGGTGATACACATTTGAGGATCTGGTACATGACTACATGATGCTTTCTAGTTTGAACCTTTGTGGTGTCTGTGTGTTTCCTGTTACTGAGGTGTTAATCTCTCTCCAGGTATTGGCGTAGTGTGGGGGGTACTGTACTACATGAAATATCGCTGGCGGAAAGAGGAGGAGGAGACCAGACAGATGTACGACATGGTGGAGAGAATCATAGGTACCCGACTGCATTTGTGTTCTCGGTCTGTCCCCTTACCTGCTCTTTTCATCTAGTTCAGAATCCCAGAATGTGGTGACGTGCACAGGCCTTTTATTCGATTTGGGTAATTAGGATTTCACTGTTGGTGTATTGTTTGAGTGCACTGCTTTTTAGTGAGGCTTTATGTGTCCATTATAGTGCTTCAGTTCAGTCAACAGCCCTTCAAATAGAGAAACATTCCCCAGTTTTTGTTACAGCTGAGCTTTGCTTTAGCTTTTTTCTTTTCCCTCTGAGAAAAAACATACTTTTCCTAATGCATCGTGACAATACAATAGCAAATATAAATGAGCAATAACAAATATGCTTTGGATGGATGGATTGACTGATCGATTGACTGATCGATTGACTGATCGATTGACTGATCGATTGACTGATCGATTGATTGATTGATTGAATGAACCAGCCGGTTGTACATTTTGCCACTCCATGTGTCCATCCAGATGTACTGAGGACTCACAGCGAGTCGTCACAGGAGAATAAAGACCTGCAGCCCTACCTGCCCATCCCCCATGTACGAGACTCACTGGTCCAGCCTCAGGAAAGGCAAGTATTCCCGCATACTCACATCAGTACAGGTTTTATAGGGTCTCCCCTCAGGCTTTTCGTACATCACTGAAGGCACCAAATGCTATCCTCTGAAAAATGATCTGTTGTAAGTTAGTTTACTTTGCAGTTATCACTTAATGTGTACATCTAATCTGGGCTTTAAATGCTTTCTGAAAAGCATATAGGTGGACATACCAAGAAACCACCCAGGTTCTTGCAGGACTGATTTATAACTTCTGAAGCTCTGTTTTCTCATTGAACTACCATGAGTGCATTTTAACTGCTGCCTCTCTTCAGTTGCCTGTGTTTTCTGTCCCACAGGAAGAAGATGAAGAAGGTGTGGGACAGGGCTGTGTCCTTCCTCTCCGCCAACGAGTCCAGGATTCGGACAGAGACTCAGAGGATCGGAGGTGCAGACTTCCTGGTTTGGAGGTGGATCCAGCCCTCATTAAGCTGTGAGCCGATATCCAGCATTCCGTCCAAAGTGTGGCAGGGAAAAGGTAACACTCACCTTACATTGGTCATCTTGGAGTATTTAAGCGAATAGGTTAGCCATTGATGCCAACGTTATCAATGTTGAGTCCAACTCGAAAGAATATGGCAGAACACCTCAAACCTGATCCGGGAAAATATTTTTCCAGCAAAGGATTTTTCCACCTGATTCAAGAAGTTATTATCTTAATTAAAATATTTGCCATTTCGAGTTCAGAGAATGATTGGTTATTGGTGGGGGCTGCCTGGATAGCACAGTGATATTGACTAATTGTATCGCATACAAAAATCCTAAGGTCAGTGTAGCTTGTTGAACTGTGCTCATTGGTCTTTCAGCATTCCCACTCGACAGGAGAAACTCTCCACCCAACAGTCTGACGCCATGTTTGAAAATACGAAACATGTTTGACCCTGTGATGTGAGTATATCCCCTGTTTTCATACAAGACGCCTTAAAATGTGATTGGTGAATGAATGTTGGTCTGGTTGTTCCCATAATGGAAAATTAAGACCTGTTTTATGTGCAAGGACTTTTGCAGGATCCACACTTACAATTTCAGTTTATTTCAGACATATAGCGCCTTACTTCTGCTCATAAAACTAATACATGCTATTTAATACACCAGTAACGAATTAGCTGTCACAGTTGTGAGGTTTTTCTTGATTTTATTTAGTTTTTAGATCCATTTTGATAAGCTGCATAGGGCAATAGTTTGTCCAAGATATGAACAATCTCCCCTCTGTCTCCTCAGGGAAGTGGGAGAAAACTGGCACTTGGCCATCCATGAGGCCATCCTGGAGAAGTGCAGTGACAACGATGGAATCGTCCACATTGCCGTTGACAAGAACTCCCGGGAGGTGGGTTGCTGCTCCTTAGACCGGTACACTGTCTGAAGGTTGAAGCTTGGATCACTTCAGTGCATGCTCAACATTCTGTAACCCCTCCGCTTACCTCAGCCAGCACCTTCAACTCAGGGCCTCTGTCTGCCTCCCAAATATACTTGCCTATATATATATATACAAATATACATCTCCTATATAAAAGTACCTTCCTTTTTCAACAATGGCTTCTCTTCCTTGAAATGCCTTGTCTGGCAGTTTGTAACTCTGGAGTCAGAGTTACAATTTGTACAAAACGGTCAACTCTATTCTGCTCATTCCTTTAACCTGCTTTTTAAGGTTGTTGTTTCTGTCATTTGCCACATGCTTTACTTAAAATACTGTTGTGTTTTTCTACTTAATTTGTCATCATTTCTTATTTCTGTAATGTGTTCAGAAATGCTGTATGCAGATGTAATTTTAAGGGAAATGTATTTATATTTATGCATTGAAATGCTGTATTTTGAAGGGACATTCCTTGGATGTGTGGAACGATTGATTGATTGTCATCCATGCAGAGCCTGAACCCCTCCTCCCTCCTCCCTCTCTCCACAGGGCTGTGTCTATGTGAAGTGTCTGTCTGCAGAGCACTCTGGGAAGGCCTTCAAGGCACTCCATGGCTCCTGGTTTGATGGTAAGCCTTTCGTTGGGGTTGCACTATAGTACTCTAGCATTGAGTTGTGTTACAGGACTTTCACAAATATCATTAGTAATAGTATTTTGTTAGACACTACATAGATGGCCATCTATTCACTAGTCCAATCCTCATGTCTCATCTGGTTACATTACTTTCTGTATGAAATTTTGTGAAATTGGTAATGTCTACAATTGTAATTGGTAATTTGTAGGAAGTAGATGCAGTATGATGCACTTCTGTCTTCCCATGGACTGCTTCCCATCATGAGTTAAAGAATTCATCACTTTTGCAGTGCAGTTCCAAAATCCCCTGTAGTCTGGCAGCATTGATCACACACACCATCCTTTCTCTGCAGGCAAGCTGGTGACGGTGAAGTACCTGCGACTGGACCGGTACCACCAGCGCTTTCCCCAGGCCCTGGGCTGCAACACTCCCCTGAAGCCCTCCAGCAAACACATGAACACCATGGCACACCTGCGGCACCGTGGCAACGCAGGCAACTCTCTGGGCTTCTCTTGAGAAGGACCCCTGCCGCACACCCTCCGCTGCACCCCTCCTCCGGGGGTGAGGGTACCCTCCCTCGCCCTCTCCTCACGTGACCCTTCTCTCGCAGGAAGCGCAAGGGCTTTTCGGGCTGTCTGGGGCGTGCCCGGGAGAGAGAGCGTGAACCCGTGGGTGGCAGCTGAAGGCGCTCTTCTCTTGTTGTTTTTTGTAAAGCAGAACAGAGGGGAACTTGAAGACCCTTTCACACATGGGGCTGTGGAGGAGCTTTGCATGAGAGGACACGAGAGTCCCGGGTCTTCACTGGTGCAATGGACATCTTTTGGTTTTCTTTGCATTACAACCCTTTGTTTATGGATTAACAAGGAAACAACAGGCTTCCAGTTCTGTCATTATATGTTCAAGGAAACATGAAAGAAACGCTTTTTTTTTTTTCCTTCATTGGCAAAGACCCAAGTTTAAGCAAATTGTCAGCCTCCACATTGAGTAGCTGCATGTGATGGTTAATGTTTGCCCCAATCTAAGCTTTGAATTGTAACATGATGTGGATATTTATTTCTTACAGAAGAGGTGATGTAATTCCATTTTGTAGCTTCAGTCACATAATGAGAGGCATGCACAAACACTTAGACAGGGTGCTGTAAATACGAATCTATGGTGGTGGCGGTCGATTTGTTGCATTGTCTTTAAAAGCAAATCATAAGCTTTCACTTCATCACCAGTGAGATGCCATGCTTACTGATCTATATTCAGAGGGCAAAGCATTGTGGGAATTTCTCAAGTAAACCAATGACAAGGCATGTGAATGGGCAGTTTTGTTAGTGTTTAGCGGTCTGATGATAAAAGGCATTAGAAACCGCATGTAGGCTTGAAGCTGTGCAGGTATGTGGGGTCTTGTTCCATTATCCCATTCGTAACCTTGTTTTAAAGGAATTTTCCCACTCCTCTGACGCTTTTACTTTTTATTCCAATATATTCCAATGCACTGTCCATTTTATTATCCACGTTAATAATCATCAAAGCTTTGAACTGGTACATATGATCAGTTGCACACCTTTGCAGGACATGTGGCGTCTTTTTTTCCATAAACGTCGGAATTTCTGTGAGTTCTGTGGTTTGTGTGTCTTTTGTCAGTCATCTTTGAAAGAACAACCTTCTCACCTCATGATCACTCATTGAAGAAGATGTGCGCTTTGTTTCTCTACTTGAGTAATGCATATCTGAGTGTAACCAATAACTTCCAAAGCAGTACATTTTAGGTTTGAACTAACTTGAGGCCTCGATTCCCTCATCTTATCCTGTTATACTGGGACAGGACTGACCATTTTGGAATATATTTTGACAGTCAGTGGTGCTTTATGTCGAACTGTGTTCATGTCCATTTGTGATGTTTTGTTTTCCTCAGATTCATAAAAGAATGAAAACTGTTTACCAGAACTTAGATGTGGGGGGAGTATTATGACAAATAAGCTAATGTGTGTGTGCGTGTGTGTTTTTTAAAGTACAATTCCAAGTATTTTTCCTTATGGAGTTTCGGTTGTAACTGAGTTATTGCTAGTGATTTTGAGAACTTTGAGGTAGGTCCTGAGTATTCATCAAATAAGTTTAAAGTCCCAGGAGCCCTACTCTTTTTTCCTGAAAATCAGTATAGTTCATTTCCAGGTGCAGTATTTTGCAGCACGAAGTTGTACAAACAATGCACATTTTAAATACCAGAAACCTGATTGCATATTGCCCCTACAACAGATAACCTTATTGTGCCTTAACCTAGTGCTTTTTTGTATTTCTGAAACCGCATTTGAGAATGTATTGGAGTTTATAAAGTGTCGGAAAGGTATAAACTTTTAGTCTGTTGTATCAATTGCACAGAGCTGATGTTATGTAAAGAAAAATAAAATTCAAGCCAGGAGTGTTTTTTTCCCCCCTGTATTTTGTGTGCACCATGGTAATGTTTGTATTTTTATATATCTCAGCCTGACTGGTGTGCTGGGGTTTTTCTCCATTTTTATGACCCATTGCAGAGTGAATGTGAAATGTGAGCCCATGTGGCACTTCTCCAAGGTGGCACTTGAATTCATATTCATCCTTTGTTTTTCCTTTCCCTCCAGTCTCGTTTTATTTAAACACTGTACATTTATAGAATTGTAACTAGCCATTATGCAGCCTCTTTCCCATTATGAACACACCATTTTAAGTCGACCAGTGTCCCTGCCTGAAAGCCAGGTGGGGGAAGGGGTACAGTATACGGACATTTTAAAAGTTCTGATGTTTTAATGTAATTTGTTGTTTGTCTTGTAAATTGCAACTCTAATTAAAGGTTTATTAGGGTTTTTTATAACTGTGAGTCATGACTTAACTCTTAGTGGGAGAGCTCAACCACTGCTGTTTTTCTCAAACTCCACAACTCAGGTGAGGGTACATTTAGTATGTTTAAAACCTTTTTTATTTGAAGCTGCCTCAAAGTCTTAAAAATGCATTAAAATCTTAAATTGTATTAAAAAGGCAAATGGTATAACATAAACTGGTTTTAAAAATGAGAAGCATTAGTGTGATGCCATCAGTTCTTATAAAGCAGGCACATTTTATTTAAAAAAAAGTTTGGCATTTAGAATTAAACTCCATTAAGCTGAAATGCGTCACAAATAAACCTCAGCGATGGCTGAGGAGCATTTCCCAAACAACTGACCGCAGACAGACGCTGGATCAGTTTGGATGGCTCAGGGAGTTGGAAATTATCCAAGTCTGTGCACCACGGAGCAGCTTGATGTGCAAGTGCCCTCCCGTAGGCAGAATACCAGCATTACTGCTGTTCACGCTGCCTGCACGCAATTCCCACAATGCACGGGTCCTAACGCGCAGTGATGCTAACTGACAACAAACAGGGCAGATATTCGAACCACCCGCCGTATTTCCGTTAACTTTATCCTCTGTGTTACGGTCCTATCACATCTGCTGTCTGGTAGGTGCGCACGGTGTGCGACAATAGCTAGGTGTACATAATCACCGCTAAACTAATACTGTTCAGCTGTTGTATTTCAGCTAGCTAATGTCAGTTAACGTTGTTGGTGCCTTCGAACACAAACATGGTCTGTCCTTGAATGCTAGCTGGTTATCTATCTTGCTCAATTACCTAAACAATGTAGGTGCAACGAATGGCAATGAAATGTGTCGCTGATGCATTATAGAAAATTGATACAACGTTAACTAGCTACCATTTAGATTAGCCAGTGTGACACTAGCGGGCTGTATTTTCAGATCAGCTCCGTGAAGCTAGCAACCATTAGCTTTGACTACCAGTATCGAACTTCCGGAAAAAAAAAACTTCCGGCGAAATTTCTCCACTTTCTGTCAAAATAAAAGCAATGGGATAACGTCATAGGTTTTTATTAATGACAGAAAAAATAATGGCGTAATAAGCATACGCTGTTGTTTAAGGATACCGTAAACCTGTTGTCAGACTAACACTACCTGCAAAGGTTGCGTCTGTATGGCATTGAGTCTGAACGGCAATGGACTTTTTTTTTTTTTACAATGTCAGCGATATAATGTACCATCGTGTGACTCTACTACTTGTTGCAGTGATAGGGAAAACGAACTTTTTCAACGCAATGGACCATTTGATTCAATAGTTTCAAAAGAGATCCACTGGGTAGAGGCACTCGAACCTTCAACATCACAGTGCCATCTACTGGTAGATGGAAGTTAGAGCAACTAGGACGCTTGTTCCAAACATGCTGAATGTCATACCTCAGTCATCCGAGACGTAGACCATGTCTTCACTTAAAAATGAAATATTTACTATTGTGGAGAGATGGCGTCAATATGTGATTAGATATATTTGTGCTTCTTGCAAAACGTTGCATAACACTGCCGGATACTCGGCACTTATGATCAGGTCGAAACATTTTATTTTGAAAAGAATCTTCAGCAGACAAATCATAATGAGCATATCCGTTTTTATATAGTCATTATTAGTGTACTAATTCAGCAAATTGAAGATTGTATTCTGTTGCCCTGTGCCGTAAAGCTCACAAAATATAAACTCTTTGTTTTATTACTGCAAATGCAAATGCAATGTGATCGAATTCAGATAAAAAACTATTGGAGAAAATGAATGACATTGTTGCTGGAGAGACTGCTATATGCTGACTCTGGCAGCTTGTTCCCTCCCTTGTGATGGTAGGCTCTCCAAGTGAAACTGTACCCCTCTTCTGTTTTGCTCAGATCCCTCACTTTGGGAGAGATGGCCGCCCTCCTCAGACACACGGGCTGTGTGGCCCTGCAGCTGGCAGTGAGGCAGAGCGGAATGACCCGGAAGGCCCCAGGGCTGCGTTTCAGCCTGTCTGCAGCTGCTTTAGGTACAGCAGCCTTCTCAGGTTTTGTTTGCTGGAGGCAAAGAGTTGTCACTGAAATTATGGTGGCAAATGGGATGTGGGTGGTGTTATTTAGGTAAAATGCCTGTCCAGACCTGATGGCTTATAATGTGCTAGTGCTTTAAAATGAACAGGAACCTGGCCACTGCCAACTGGAATGGGCAGTCCCTAATGTAACGTAAGTTACGGTTTGGACTGTTATAAAAATAGTTATTAAAGCTTTTTACAGAATTACCCCTCAGAATTTTTATCAGTTGAAGTGAAATGAAGTAATAACATTTCATGTTGTGTAATAAATGAAAAGAAAAATATTTATAAAATTCATTAATTATGTTCAAGACAAAGTAACTTGCAGCTAGATTGAGTACAGGCTTTACTTTAATATTCACAGAAACAACATCCAGTGCTACAGCTGTTTAAATATGCATTTGACAGATAGCTATGGTTTACATTCTGAGCATATGACAGTTTTAATCAGAGTGCGTTTGTGGCTTGAATTAAACAAGCTTTATTTTAAGTCCAGCGGCACTTCCTCTCAATTAACTCCTGTCATCTGTCCATCCACATTATTAGCCTGCTACAGCAGTTGTTATAATCCAGCTGCCATACATGTATGATATTAAGAATATTGTATTACAGACCTTAAACAAAAGCATACTTATGCAGTTCTGAGTCTTGAACAATGTTTGTACTTGTACTGTTTCCAAAATAGGTCATGGTTGTCAAGATTGTTCAGATTGGCACAATACCATGAGTTCAATCATCAAAAAAACCTTGGAAAAGAAATATAGTGTTTGTCTAAATATTCCAAATTCCAAATTAAGGACAGACTGTATTTGTTACATTGAATCTGGACCTCAATTAACAGCGGTACTATTAGTTTCAGCCAGTAGGTGGAGCTGGCTATATGTCTGATTCTCAGTTTGCAAGAGGGAAATAATGTGAGAACATGCCAGAGAACATAAAAGAAACCAGTAAAAAGAAATCAACAGCAAATCCCTGGAATGACATAGAGCTAGAGGATAACTGTGGGCAAGCATTCGTGAATAATTGAATTCAGAAAGGTCCATAATTTAACACATTTACGTATATAAAGTGAGGGGATTATAATGAACACACCTCTCTAACAAATATGAAACAATGTAGATCTGAGATCCAAATGGCAAAATGTACTGTAGAGGGAAAACATCACTAATTTGCAGTGTGTCCTGTGGTGAGCCAAAACTATAAAATTTGTAGGATATGAGACCAGAGATATTCCTGCAGAATTTATGCAATGAGTATACTTTAGTTGCTCTCTTGAGAGCCTATAACAAGAGAGAAACCACAAACCAGAATCTTTCCCTCGTAGGGAGAATAACTGGGTAAATGCAGTATCCGTTGAGGTAGAACTATGGAATTACACACCTAATCTTCTCTCAATGCATGCATGGGAAGAAGGAGTGAGTCCATGTTGAATGCAGGGAAAGCCACAGAGAGCATGTTATTCTAGTCACGCCTCTCCCTCCCCTCTCCCATTTTCCAGCTGCCAGTGGCAATAAAAACAGTTTCCCGGTGGTGTTCCCCCAACAGGAGCTGAGAAAACGCCTCACTCCAATGCAGTACCATGTCACCCAGGAGAGGGGCACTGAAAGGTAGGACACAGGGCCTGAAGGGACCTCTTTACCAGACACTCTGAAAGATGACCACATATTATCCCTTCATTGTTTTTTTTTTAAACAACTGTCATTCTAAGTGGAGCTTGAAATCAATTTAAGGAGTTTATTTGAAAAAGATCACTATTTGAAAAACAAGCTCTGCTTAATGAATGCACCACTAGCTTCCTAGCACTACTTAGATAGCTAGCAAGAGAAAATTGTATACCAGTGCAACAGAAAATACATCTTAAGATTAAGTGAAATTCATTGCAGTATTATGACATCTGGACATCTGGACATCTGGCTTTACTAGCCACATGGCTAATAAAGCCAGTGGAGGTGCTGGCTGCTAATCGCTGACACCCTCTGGCCCTGTGAATCCGCTCAGCCCTCCCCATGTATCTGGCCTCAGCACTGACTCCTCCCTGCACAGGGCCTTCACAGGAGGGTTCGCGGACCATAAGGAAAAGGGGACGTACACCTGTGTCGTCTGCGACGCGCCCCTGTTCCAGTGAGTCAGCAGCCATTGACATGAATGGAGTACATCTGAGTGAGGCCAGGCCGTTTATGGTCAGACGAAAGACGGCCAGCCTGAATCTCTATGGCACAATGAATGGCGTGTGTCTGGTTTTATGTAATTTGCAGCGGCTTTTGTTTTAAGTGTGTGAGTTTTATTTTTTTGGTCTGTTTTCATGATGTAATCTGATGTGCTTTTGTTACTACTACTTATCTTGTATATATACAAGAGGAATCGCATATGTTGTTTTAATTCATGAGTCTTCTTAAAGACCAGATGAGCTTCTGTATTTTGCAGAGCTGCACACATTTTGAGAACTGATGTTTTTAGGACAGTTTTATGCATGCAGTTAGTAATTGTGTTGACCTTTGGTATTGTGAGTGCACAGTAATATTTGTGTTTTTCCTATTGTAGGTCTGATACAAAATTTGATTCCGGTTCAGGTATATCTTCTCTTACACATAAAACCCAAAACCTAGACATGTGCATGTTGATGAGCTTGCATCTTACCAACACCAAGGATGGTCAAACACAAGACATAGTTAACTGATCTTAACATGGTCCTGTAGACTGTGGTCCTGTCTTTCTCTTGTATGAAATGTACTCGTGCACTGCACACATACGGGGTTCTTCAGTCTTGGTGGTAACCAGTCAGCATTGAAGAAAAAGGCACCTAAATGGCTCCCACTCCGCCCACCTTGACAGACACCTCCTCATTGAGCTATCTACCCTCTGCTCTCCATGGCTGCAGGAAGGGCTACCCTAGACCATGAGGTCCCAGTGGCTCACTCCCACAACTGGCTGGTGTTAAATGGCTCTGACACCCATAATGCATCACACCCTCTCCCAGTGCTCCACTTTAAGCATTTAGTCCTTCAAGATGGCCTCCTAATCTTGGCAAAATCAACGTGGAGCTCTTGAACTTAAAAGGCTTGAGCAGAAAGGGAGTAAAAGAAACTGTCACTTTTTAAACAATTCTTTAATTACTTTCAGATATTACTGTCTGCATTAATCCTGTTGAGTGGCGTGGTAGACATATGTGCTAAAGTAGCTTGATCTGTGGTGAAGGATACATTTTTATTTGTGGTGTTTTTAATTGGAAATGAATTTGTTTCATGCTATAGGATGGCCTTCCTTCTTTGACCTGATCAAAGAGGAGTCCGTCACTGTGACAGATGACTTCTCCTACGGTATGCACCGACTCGAGACCAGCTGCAGTCAGGTATGCCTCAGATCCAAATGCGTTCTCCAGTAAAAAAATCTGAATCTCACACGTTTTCTGTTATGTATGAATTATTAACCGAACATTAATGACTTGCAGTGTGGATCCCATCTTGGACACCTCTTCGATGATGGTCCTCCCCCAACAGGAAAACGCTACTGCATCAACTCGGCCTCCCTGGCCTTCCACAAGCAGGGGGCAGCGGGGGGGACCAAAGGGGGGAGGGGTGGGTGAGGACATCTCAATGAAAGTGGGGGGGCACAGTGAGAAACACTCCCGCTGGTAAGACTGAGCTCTGAGCTGTGACTGTAGAGACACTCCAAGCCCACACCTGGTTGTGATGTGGCATACCAGGTATGACTTTGTCTCATCCACATCCAGAATTAAAATACCACCAGCACTTATAACCCAGTTCAAATTTTATCTGGACTTAAATCCCCCAATTAAGATATCCCCAGGGCTTATATATCCCATGACCCAGCTACAAGCACTTCCAACTATAATCCCCTGGCAAATTTTCCACAACCAAAACACCTTATTTAAACATATGGCCCCCAGAGAAAAGACTTCAGTTCAGATCATCCTGAGACCACATAACTGCAACCTAAATATTCCCTGACTGCCTAAATGCTTCAGCCTAGATCAAGTCACATCTGTAATGGCAAGACCAAGAATAATTGTAGTGTTCTTTCATGAATTGCAACTGGTTAAAAAGCATTTTTTCATACAATAATATAGTTACATATTTTTAAAGTATGCATTATAAGCTGTATGTTGATAAACAGCATTCTTTCAAATAAAATGGAACGGATGTGCAAGTGTTTAGTCTAAACAAAAATGAAACCTGTTTTTTTGCCTCTCTTTTCTTATTGCCTTTTGCTATTAATTGTGTCATTGCTAGATAGCTATATCATGCACTGTCATGTCCCTCAAACACACATAGGCACCTAATCCTGGGGGACTCCCTTCCCCCCAAGTTACTCATTGCATGTGTTGAATTCATGATCCACAATGATACGGCTGGGGATTAGGCCTGCCATAACTAAAGCATGTGTTGCTGCTGCCCTTGGCCACGTAGACTTGTTTTGTAGCTGTTTGATCATGTACACGAGAAGCATTCCAGATTTCATCTTGCACCTGCACTGTTAGAAAACCTGGATCTCAGACAAACGTAACCTGCTGTATTTATATTCTTTTCAAAACCTCTCTTATTGCATTACATTACTGTTATTTAGCAGATGCTCTTAGCCAGAGTGACTTACATAAGTAACAATTTTACATATTATCCATTTATACAGCTGGATATTTACTGAGGCAATTTTGGGTTAAGTACCTTGCCCAAGGGTACAACGGCAGTGCCACAGTGGGGAATTGAACTGGCAACCTTTCAATTACGAGCCCAGCTCAATACCACTGCACCACACTGCCGACTAATCTCAGCGCACACACTTTCTCTCAGAGAGCTTGTCGAGCGTATGCAGGCACCCTCGCGAGGGACCTCCTCTGACTCGTTTTAGCACAGCATCAGAAGTACACTCATCTCCCCTGATCACTCCCCATGTGCCTCCTTGGGGAGCCGGGATTCACACACAAACTCCTCCCATCCCGTGCTGGCGTTTTCTGCAGCGGGTGCTTTCTCAGTAGCTGTCCTGTTTGAAAACGTCCAGGCCAGCCTGCTTTATGAGTGTGGGAAAATCCCTGGTGCCCCGGTGGCCGAGGGTATCTGGCAGCTCAAGGTCCTGCTGGGAGCATGCTAAGTTAACCTGAGAGTGCAGTAAACAATATTAACACGTGGAGTGTGTTTAGGCTGCAGAGGGCAGCTTTCTCAGAGTGGAGTGTTGGGCAGCTGTGATTTCTCAAGACAGCTCCCTGCAGAGAAACATGCACTCTAAGCAAAGATCACATTTATTGTGGGGAACGTTTTGGATCTGCTTCTTTTCATTTGGTCTTTCTGACCTGGATTTTTACAATTTCTCTCCGATTTTGTTAGAATGTCAAAATTGTCCCAGCAGTCCTACCATGGTGGCCCTTGGTTTCCTTACAACAAGTGATATACAGCAGTACTGTGCTGCTAGCTGGCTTTTTGTGTGACAACATTCAAAGCTCAGTAAACCAGGAGTTACAGCTTACAGCTATGTTGTTTTTACCACTGTTATCAAGAAGCTCAAAGAATGATACTTATTTTATGTTTCTATAGTGCAAAATAAAGTTGTTTTTTGGGGGATGTCCTTGTTTTGCAACTGTTTCCAACGAGCAGGAATTTTGAGATGAACCCAGTGACTTGGACTGAATTGTGACCTCTTTACAGCCAATGCAAACTGTGTGGACTATACAGATGTGTTATAAGTTAGAGGGGCTTTTTTGATTAGATTCTGAGCGGTTTCACAGGTCTTTAAATGACCAGGATGGCACATCCTTTTGACCGAGTCCGCTATGGAAGCGGATCCACATACTGTAAACACCAGTTAATCCAAGCTTGTTCTGCACAGCATCAACCACACCAACCCCCTTCCCCCAGCTGGGTGTTAGCTAGAGTGTTAACTGGGAGATTCCATGGTCTGGTGGAAGTTGCATTTTTAAACCAATACCTACCAATTTAAGTGTGCCCCCCAGTAGTGTAAGTGGACTAAAAGCACTGGGGGTAGGAGGTAGAATTAAGGACACAGGACACTTCATGTAAACAGATCTGTGAGGTAATGAAGCAGCCCCGAGGCTAAAAGAAGTGAGGGGTAATTTGTTTCAGAAAGGAGGATTTGTGGAGCACGGCATTGTGTGTAAGCTGATTAATTAAGAGGCTGAATTAAATGGGGTCGCGTTCGGTGCCGATGCGGTGAAACCGCCAGAAAGCCATCCGCTCATCTATTCTCACACGAGGAAACAATGAGATCCCAGTCCCCGCTAATGTGCTTAGCGGGAAGCCCACATCACAATGCCCAGTTAGTTATGAAGTGATAGTCATTCTCATACCAACTCAGCGTCCTTTCACAATGAGCAACAGACAAGAGCAAACTGACTGTTTAAACAATATTTACTTGAAAGTGAAAAAATAAGTAAGAAGGTAAGAAAGGAGAGTGAATGGTAAGAGAAAGTTCGAGCGTCTGAAAATGAATGTTCTATCCTGCAGCTTTCCCAGTGTTTTCAAATGTGAAATATTACTTTGAGAGACTGAGGAACACTGTGAGAGAAATATATAAGCAGTAAATGTGCAGGTCTTTAGTTTCATATTTGCATTTTTTTTTTCAATGATGCAGAGATGACACAAAAAAAGAACAATGCGTCAACCACTGAAACAAAATGTCTATGAGGGAAATCCTTTTGCAGTGTGGAATTGTTGTTCTTCTGTGAGTTGAGCACTCTGTGTCCAGCAGCAGAGGGAGAATAGAGATTATTATGGCTTGCAGAGTGCCCCAGTTAGTTGGTTTATGATCCTGAATCTTCCCATGCTGAAAGATGGAAGGTTTGTGTTAAGTAGTGTGTGCGCAAGACCATGTTATTGATCCTTGAGAACTTCAGGCGAGGTGAATAATGGTGTTGTGTTGGTGGAGGTCTCTGTTGACACTGCACCCCACACCCCCATCCTCATTCCCTTCATTCATTCCACACATTCCTTTTCCTACCCCTCTTGCTCCAAAAATGCGATGTGATGCACCTTGTCGAATTTCACTAGCCAGACAGGAGACTTTGGACCCAATGTTCACTCTGCACCTTTTAAGGGCAAAAGACAGATTAAGGCCAGTAGATTATTTTAGCCTTGAGTCTATTTCAGTCATCAAAGGAGTCATTTCATGACAGATGTTTGACGTTTATGTTAATTTGGTCATATTTTTATTGATGGTCATGAAATATTTTTTTAATCTATCACCATAATTATAATCACAATAAAAATGGTCCACATACACACTGTGTAAAACATTACTAAGGAAAATTAACTCTTTTTATATTTATATATTTATATATATGTTTAGTATTCATTCTATCTACACCTATTGGTTTTTTAAACCATTTGATTATTCAGCTGGAGTGGCAATGAGAAAAAAAATGATCTCCCAGAAAATACATAGTTGGATTTAGCGTGCCTCATCTTTCACTTGGTGTGTGTCTGGTACAACACTTTCTCTGGAATTTGCTTATAAATATCAACAGAAGCTTTCCTTAAGGTGTGACATTACTTTCCAGCTCAAATCAGATACATATGTGAAGTAACTATTTTAAGGCAAACCACACAGAGAAAACCCCACTGCTTTCATTTATTTATTTGTTTTTAGGAGGCCTCTGTCTCCTTGGATATGTCAGCTCTTATTCAGCCCTTATTTTTGGGTACTGCAAACAGGAAGAGAGTTTATCAGTTACGCAAACAGGTGACCGCACATCTCCATTAGTAGCACCCTTCTATGGCAAGGTATTGATTTCTCAGCGCTGGTAACTGAATGTTGTTCAAAGTTAAACAGACTCTTTGGTTTGGGGTCATGTAGTAGCTAATGAACAGAAAAGAAGATGCTATTCATGAAGGTGTGGAAACAGGTGGCTTTTTTGCCAGAATTCTTTGGGTTGCACATATTAGCTAGTGGCTAAATGCTCTCTTCCCTTATCCACTCTGACTAATGACAAAGACCACAATTTTAGGTCCTGTTTAGGGGTAGTTCATACTTACACCACCATATCTTGGCTTCAAATCTGGTTCTCTGTATTAAGCTCAGGCTATGTCAAAATTGGATATTGCAGCACGGTAATGAGGCAAACACAAAAACCATCAAACAATGTTTAAAGGAGCACAATGTCTTTGTTCTGGACTGGCCATTGCAATCTGCATACCTCGATCTGTTGGAATATTTGTTGCTTGAACTCAGGCTACAAGCAGAAAACCCTAAACCTAATGGAGTAGTAGAAATTCTTATGGGGTTGCTCAATAATATTTCAAATACATAAAAACATACAACATCTGTAAAAAAAAAAAAGTAAAATTAATGTCAAAAATACAGGCATGTCTTCAGTCAAAGCATCTTCCTCCTACAATTTATCAATGGAATGAATACATTTGGAGACCATTCAGTATGGCACCCTGTGTATTACAACATACGTTGATTGCTGCCAATTTCAACAATACAGTGTAGTTTACATAATATTCAGCGATGTGTTCTCACATTGAGTGGCTGTGGCACAGTGAGTGAAAGCAACAGCATGTTCAGGCAGCTCTGGTCCACATGCGGTTGCAGTGGAATGCTGTGCACTGGGTTCAATGAGGCCAGACGGAGATTTCCATGACACCACACGACCTTTGACCCCGGAGAGTCTGACGGTGGAATTCCCTCCTAGCCGCTCCGAGCTTTGCGCTGGCAGGAGGTAGAAGGTCACTGGGTTTCTCGCTGGTTACTTCCTAAATACCTCACCCGCAGGAAGTAAACATGCTGAGATATGACAGCAATGTCACTCCTGACCAAGGGACAAGATTGAAGGAATTCAGCTGGCACTTTTTAGACAAAGATTATCTAAAAAAACACATTCGGATTACAAAAACGGCAACAATTAAAATTGTTGACATGAAAACAAGGTCCAATTGCACAACACAGTTTAGGCCACATTATCTAACAGAAACAGATGGAAAAGATTGTTGCCTTTTAAACTGTGTGTGCACTTGCCATCCCAATATTCTGGATAATATTACAATCATGATAACACACTTAGTCCAAATCAAACATATATCATTCTGCTTTTGACACTTCAAATGTTCTGTATCTGCCCCTTTCCTTTTCAAAGAGGTACAAACTGATTCAGTCTGTATTGTTAAAAATTAGTAATTACTATAACAAATTATCATAAAAGTGATATGTGCAATAGTTTGATGATGTGTTAATAATTCACGAACAGGCAAGATCTGTATGTTTAAATGCAGAGCCTCTGTTCTTCTACTTCCAGACCTGAGTAATTGATCTTGGTTTAAATGTCACCTGCTATAATTAGTAGCTTAAGCTATTGATTGCAGTCCTTCCTCTTGCTTACAGCCAGTGTTGTCTGGGGGGAGTGATTTCAGGGTGAAAACAGTGTCAGATGAATTGCTTCCTTTGTCAGCATGGCTGGGCTCTCTTTAATGATGCCAAAGATGTCAAGGATTTAGTCCAAACCTGACATTGACCTATTCATAATGACTGCACATGGGTAGTGGTTTTGCATAGTTGAAATCATCAGCATATAGGGTAAGGAATCCAATAATGGTTTAGATAATTATATTTTAGTTTGAAATACTTTAAAATCAATAGCCAGGTCACCTTTTGCTCATCCTGAATCTTAACAAGGCCTACAACAAGTAGGATAATCAAAACACTGGGAATAAAAATTCATTCAAACAATGTCAGCAATGTCACATGCCAACAGCTTACAATACATTAGACATATATGACGAGGTAAATGCAATATTTTTCAGGCATTCTGTGAACGCAGGAGTGGAACATCTCATTATAATGCTGTCTTGGTGATAAAAACGTTGCTGTTTGCTACTGTATGGAGCCGAGAGAGCGGAGAGGACTGCAGGCAGTTCCTTGTTTCCCAGCCCGCTCACTGTGAGAAAGGGCCGGCGCGTAAGGCAGTTTGTTCTCTCTCGCTGTTGTTCTTGGGTAATTGATATCCCTCCATGTCAATGGGCAGAAGACTTCAAGACGCCTGGTCTTTGGAGGTCGGCCTGCCAGCTAATGCTTTTTGGACCTTAGGATTTCCTGGTGAATGTAACCAATACATTATCATCTCCGGCAAAGAACATATATCTTGGTCTCTGGACTCCAGATATATGTCTTTGAGACTATCTTCACCTTTGAGGCCATTCATCTCAGTGCTGATGTCACTTTTGTAATCTGAACTGTTTGGTTCAATGGTGGGGTCAGGTCTAGACATACTGCGTCAGGATTTTTTTTAACACATAGCTTCCTGTCGGATTTTGCAGCCCTATTAATGCCACGTTCTCTAAATGTTCACATCAATGGCAACTTTTCAGCTGCATTTGTAAGGATAGCAAGGTTTGTTGCAAACCCCTCTATTGCTTTCTGTACATTTTTCTTGGTTAGCGTCATAAAATGTTAAGAGGCTATGAGTGCAGGTGGTGTTCCATGACACAGGTTTTCTGTGAAAAAACAGCTTTGTGATCATTTGGTACCTCCCCTTTGACAATATGTGGATTACCTGTGATATTTTTGTAGTAGATATTTAGGTAGCGTATATTTTAGGCACATCACCCTTTTGCAAAGCTTAGTTATGAGACGTCCGGTCAGTGCACAAGCGCCTGTTGGCTAATACATTCCTTTCCCACTCGAATCTTTATAAACTGACGTGGACTTCATTAGTTTTCTAGCTACATCTTAATAAGTACAAAATATGCATTCCTGAAGAACGGGCTGAACTCGGAATGTACACAAACATGCATTTCTTTTGGAGCCATGATGAACTATGCCACCTTTGGGATTGGCACTGTCTCTTTAAACTCACTGACTCGCCGTCAGCAATATGATTGGCGCTGAGCATGGGAGTCTATCTGAATGTAGTCTCTCGTCTTAACGCCGCAATTTCTCATATATTTCTGGCTACAGGCCAGGTCCCCTTTTCACGTTTCCTCTTCAGTATTGTATATATTTTTTTACATCTCACCTTCTATTACCAACACATTGGAAGGTGCTTTAACCTCATTTTAATTACACTCTGGGATAAATCTTGCGGGTGGGCCGTACAGGTAATGTCATATTTCAATTATTATTTTTGAAAAGCAACAACGCCTACTGTTAACCTACCTAGTCAGTCGTATAACCCGCCATTTCTCAATTTTTGGACACAAATCGTTTTAAACAAGAAGGCCGTTGCTTCTGGCAAGGTCTTTAACCACGTCTTTGCATTTCCACCAGAATTCCAACCTAAACTCCAATCGATCAGCCGCCTACTATATTACCGGCCCCACCCCATCCCCTTGCTAGAAAAAAAAATCAAAGGACATTTCTATGCGTTAAATAGGCTACTGCGGTGGACAGCACGTGCTATCCCTGAAACACCCCAAGACTCCTCCGCTTTTGTGGTCGTTTCCATCTGTTTGTGAGTGGAATGGCACGCACATCAATATTTATGCTCACTTTTATTTGTAGTTAACAGATTGTTATTTTCTAAGTCAGTGGAATTCCCTAACTTGTGCGCTGCACCAGGACGTCCGGTGTGCGGGATCGGACCGTGGTTTGGAGTTTGGATGGTGCAGGGCTTAATTTGGCACAAGTCACAATGAGTACGCCGGGTGAAGCAGTCGGTGAACCGTCAGGGTCTCAAGAGCAGCCCGCCCCAACAGAAACTCGCAAGCGTGGGCCGGGAAGACCACGGAAACCGCAACAGGTCAGTCTCCTTTCTTCAAAAATCGATATTATTATTTACATATAATTAATTGAAATCTGGTACCAGGTATCGGAATGGGACGTTGGATGATCGCAACTGCAATATTTCAGTCCTTTTTAGCATCCAATCCGAAAAAAGGAACACTTAATATCACTATAGGCACGACATGCGTGTTTGAATAACTGGTAAATAACCGTGTGCAGATTTGACGTCTCATGTGTGCATGTAGAAGGCGGCGTATAATTAAACAAAAAACCGTATTCTATACAGAAATAATGACTAATATATAGCCTACTGTTTTAGCGCGTAATTACTTGGTGTTGATATATCACTTCTCGAAACATAGAATGTGTGCATAGGCTATTATTGCGCGGTGATTAGGAATTCTTACTGGTAATGCTCAGTGTCTGTGCATCGCTCTCAGCGGGGCAGTTCATCGTTATACAGACGTAAGTTTAACGTTAATTTCATTGTGTCCATTCAATGTGCAGTGTTAGGCTTTCGTTTAATAATGCTCTCATTTAAATGCTGTCTGTTGCTGTTCATATAGAACTAAACGTAGACCTGCTGCAGTGATTTCAGGTTAATGAGTTCGTCGTATTTAATGCACACCTTACTGTGTAAATAATATTAACAGCCCGTAAGAGCGAAAATATGTTTTCAAAAATAATTCCATCAGCTTAATCGTGTCCCTTATCAGGCTCCATGGGATTCTCTAGGATTCTATTGGGATTAATCACATTTATCTTATGGGATATAATTTCATTTGTAAAGCACACATTTATTTCCAAATACCTGCATTGATCCTTGTGAAAGTATGAATGTATGGATGAATATTTTGACAGCTGGTGGATTTTCCCCACATTCAGTGACCCCTTCCAACCTCCTTACTATGCAATGACAAAAGACAAATGGTACAGCCATGTCTGACCAATATTTTTCATACACTTGATTATCCCACATTGGTTAAGCAAGAGGGATAAGGCATTTTAATTAAAGTAACTGAGATCACTATAAATGTATCCTGTTGTCCCACACAAGACAAATGGAAGTATCTACTGTCTGTAAAACCGTTTCAATTGAAAGAAAAATATGGACGTTTCCCATTTGCACGTCATTTGACCAGTTTCCTTCAATTCATGATATTAGAATGAAATGCTCTATCATCCTCTCTGTCTCTCTCTCTCTTTTACACACACACACACACACACACACACACACACACACACACACACACACACACACACGATTCATGAGTACAAAGTGGGCATGGCCACACACACAGATACCATTAAATTCATTACTTTGCTGTCAGTTTCAATCAGATATGTACTAGAGCCTTTCATGATCAATTATATAAAATTAGATATTAGAAGCAGAGGTATATATTACTATACATCAATATACTTTAAAGTATGGATAAAAAATTAAAATAAAAAATTAAAATTGGTGTAGCATTGACAACAAAGGTAATATATGAATTTCATTCAGTGTTTTTATGCAATGAAACACAATGCATGCATGTGTAGATGCATGCACGCACCCACACCCACACACACACACACACACATATATGCACACACACACACACAATTCTCCTTCATTTTCTCTGGCTATATAAAGCACCAGGCACATAAGAGACCACCACTAAATGAGCTCATTGTTCGAAGGCAACATCGGCTTCCAAAACAGGGGTCTGTTTTTGTGTCTGCTGGCAAGAGGGGGAAACGGGGCCTGGCTTTGCTTCCTGTCCTCAGCGCTTGCTCTCTCTCCTTGTTTGTCCTCAGGAGCCAACCGGAGAGCCTGTCCCGAAACGACCGCGGGGGCGACCTAAAGGGAGCAAGAACAAGGGCCCGTCCAAAGCAGCACTGAAGGTGAGACGCTGAGGGCCACCGAACAGCCCCTCTCTGTCCCCCATCTCACACACATGCAATCGCAGACGCTCTTATCCAGAGCTACATACGTTTACATAGACTTACATGGGTTATAATTTTAACATGTTATTCATTTACACAGCTGGAGATTTGCTGAGGCAGTTGCAGGTTAAATGCTTTGCCCAAGGGTACAACAGCATTGCCCCAGCGGGGAATTGACCTGGCAACCTTTTGGTTATGAGTCCTGCTCCTTGCCACAATGCTACGCTGTCGCCCGCATGCACCCGCATGCAAGGACGCACACGCTTCAGTCATTGGTTTGATATTAAGACACACCTTCAAAAGTCTATGATTTGGTGCAAGCAGAGCAATTAACTGGTGTACACTTTCCACTCACGCCAAAGACCTGTGACCATGAGGTCAGAGTCTGCACACTTACTTATACCCCATCGAACCTCACACAAACAAATTTGGATGCAATTTCATAAGAACACACAATAAATGCCCCGACCAGCGTGAGCTGCGGACTAAAGTGGTGTGAATTTCACAAGCTGAGTCTTCTATAATTCATGTTCTTGTTGTTGGGGTTTGATTTGTATGTACTAATTTGTCCCATGCCCTGAAGTGCACCAACTGTCATTTTACTGTTTGCAGCTTACACGGTTCTTGTGTTTGATAGTTAGCACGTTCATTCAATTTATTCTCCTGTCTCCAAGCTAGTGAAGTTGAATGCTGTTGGTGAAAAGATATAAGGTGCCTGCCATCACTTAATGTGTATTACATACGCCAGACGATGCTACAGCCAAGCTTATGTTCAGTTAGTGCATTGGTTTCATTTAAAATAATGCTTACTTCTTTCAGAATATGTACCTTGTAACAAGTGTATCAATGTGTGTCTGTTTCATGTGTGTGTTTCTCTTTCTACATCTGGTTAGCTTGATCCTCATGAATTCTTCTATATAGTACCTGTTGAAGAAATAACTCACACACATTTTTTTCCACAGTACCATTCTAACCCACAGGTTACACTACAACAATGTGTAATACTGCAGCCAAAAACAGCAAGTTACTGACATGCACAAAGCATGTGATTTCCATAAATGCATGCATACTTCCTGAAATTGGCCTGCCATTCCAAGAATTCCAAATAGCTCTGCCATTCACAGAATTTCAGAGAGAGCCCTTGGTTTGAAATTTAACATTTAACTGACAAACGAACAGGGGCATTTTGGTGCAGTGCCACTGTCAAGCAATTTGGGCAGAACAATGGGTGAGGTTTAATTTTAAATTTAAAGGGGGTTGTTGCCTTTGTATTTTTAATGTTTGACATCTAGCCTCAATACAAATGAGAGCAGGGTATCAGCAGCAAAGTGGAGCAGTATCCATATCGGGCACATGATGTAATCAGGCTCAGGCAGCCCCATACCAAATAGTGGACTTACAAACACTGGGGATGGTCAAGGACAAGTGAATGACCCCTTAATCGGAAAAGATGGGCCAGACAGGAGGATACCTGGAACCCTGATGCCACTCTTAATGCGGAATGTTTCTGACTTCCATAGCCTTCCGTTACAGAGCTCAGTGGGATTCCTTACAGGGTTCAGCAAAGTGTCCTTGGGGCACTGAAAACAAACTGTGCTTGTCAACAGGTGGCTAATGTGAAACTCAACAGTGCGTTCGGTGAGAGATCTGAAGCGGACTAAGCAACTGCATACTGACCTCTTGCAGAGAGACAGCTCTTGCAATTAGAGTCAACAGTTTCTTTACATTCATCAGTAGTTCAGCTTACAGTTATAATTGTGTCTATATATCATTGGAGCTCAAAATGAATTTGAAGACTACATAAAACAGGCAAAAAACAACTGAAAACAAACCTCAGTGAAACAGAAGTTGGACAAACTGAACACATGGCCTTTACAAACATATCGTGGCTCATATTTTCTCATAGTACAGTGGCTGTTACTGAAAACATCTTTCACTGTGGTGTAAATGTGTAACTTCCTGTTTGCTTGCCTCCTCAAATGCATTTTGAAATACTTCTCAAGAAATGCCAGTATCGGTAAATTTGTCATATATCATCTGATATCTCAGTCAGCATCAGCGTGGAGCCTGTGTTTTGGCAACATTAATGTTGTAATGTTGGTGACTGTTGGTTGAAAGGCTCTACGCCAGTGTTTCTCAACCCTACTCCTGGTGGCACCCTGTCCTGCATATCTTCTGTCTATCCTTGCTCTACCTACCTGACTGAACTCATCAGTGGCACGTTTTATTAGCTGAGCACACCTGATTTAATCAAGCAGCAAGGATTGATAGAAGATATGCAGGACAGGGTGCCGCGAGGAGTAGGGTTGAGAAACACTGCTCTAGGCTATGAAGTGCTGCACTTGACAGTATCAGCATTGCTGATTGAATGTGTGCATGATGTGTTGATATGGGATCAGATTTAGAAAGGACACTTGTTGTGTGTCCATGTGTACCAAAGAGACAAAAAAGACAAAATTTTATTGTGTGTAGAAAACATCAACCATCCTGACGTGTGCTGAGAAGCTTTGATACATGCCTTCCTGGACACTCACACAGGCGACATTAGTGGTAAGGGACTACAAGACTACACTGATGTGGCCTTATGATTTAAAAATATTACAAATAAATGTTGACAATGCATGTGCAGGTAGCTTCAGACCTGGGCAGTGTGTGACTGCAGTGACAGTGATGTAATGAGTTGATGATTCCTTTGTTTCATGGTTTCCTGATACAGAAAGCAGAGGCCACTGGAGAGAAGAGACCCAGAGGCAGACCCAGGAAATGGGTAAGTCTTCAACTCCTGAAGTCCTCAGCTCTTGGTTGATTACGGTGTGTTCACAGACAGTTCAAAGTTGCATTTGATGTTGCCTTTGAATCACAGAGAGCACCTAGGTGAGATGTTTAAAGTCAGATGATTACTGCAGTCAAAACAGCTCAACAATTGATTCCTCCTGATTTTTTAAAGCCCTAAACTTTAAATCTAACTGATGCTAAGTGTAGTTGTACATGTGTTTTGTGTTGATGTGAACTAACACAACATGGTCTCTTTTTATTGCTGATTTTGCTGTAAAAGTATAGCAGTGTCCAAGTTCCATTTCATATCCCTCCACTACATTGGGTATGTGAAGGATGGGCCTTCTCTCATCAAAGCAGCTGACCAAAAAATGTAGTCAGCAATGTTTTGAATGAGTGTATAAATTTTTAAACATTAGAGGGTCCTGTACCATATTATCAAACAACTGATCTGTATTCAGTCAATTGCATTTGAAACAGGATAATTGTCTTTGCATGTGGGAATGTGAGAGTGAATGTGTATGGTAGCCAGCCATTGGCTAATCAGCCCCACCTGCCTAACTGGAGGCATATTAAATTCAGGTGTGTGGGTGGAGAGAAAGGAGATAGTTTGAAGTTATGTGTGGGTTATTTGCGGGGGTGTTTTTTTGGGGGTGGTGGTATTATAAAATTTAAAAAGCACTGTACCAGGGTGTTTAAAATGGGCTGAGAGGATGCAGATTTTCACCTTGCTGGCACTTAATTTCTCAGAGACATTTAAGTCTTCTGAATTCATTAGCTCTTAAGTGCCATGTTTAGTTTTGAGTGGGAGAAAGTGCCAAAAAGTTATAACACTTCATAAGATGGGGTCTGGAGCCTTTTCCCATAGGTATCAAGGCTTTGTCCCACAGCTCTCTGCCTCCTGTTTTATTCAAGGCTGTATCCTCCCCAAAAACATTTCTTTTAGCTCAGTAAAGGCTGACTAGGAATCTTTGAACATAGCACTGAAAGGACACTTGTGTGCTGTCAACATCTGAATGTTACTTTGTGGCATTTGGGGGTTGAAGTATTAACATTGCTCCATTTCCAGGCTTTGGTGTTTGGCCTTCCCGATTATCACAATAGACACCACAAAAACAAATGGTTGTTTTTGAATCGCCTTTTTTTTTTTTTCTTTTTCTTAAAAGCAGGCAGCCAAAAAAAAGCGATATTGAGAGTAAGGCCTTTGTGATTAGTCTGTGTGCCTGCAGCTGTGTATGGAAGCATGAAGGCTAAAATCATCTCTTCAGTGCTGTGACTTGTTGACTTTCTTGCTTTAAAGTAAAGACAAAAAACACTTCTTTCTAAAATCTTTAGCATTACTGTTGCTTTGTATCCCAACCACGAAATGTGTTTTTGGGTACTCTCTGTGTGGTATTCTGTCGCAATGCTCCTGTTTAATGTTGCATGCCTATTTGCATAGCAGAGATGCTCTTTCAAGGTGACTTATGGTTCTACATATAGTGGATTGTTTACTGAAGCACATTCCTTGCTCAAAAGCAGAAGTGTCATTCCTCCCTCCATTTGAATTTCAAACCTCTAGTACCTAACTGCAAGCCTAATTCCTGGAGTGGTTATCCAGACTTTATATGAAACCGTAATCAGCATAGCTGTGCACAGGTATTCCTGTGGCACATTGTAACAGCAGGGTAGTGAGAGGACAGGAAAATCAGAGCCTGAATAAGAAGTGAGGATGTATATATACAAGTAGGTAGGTGATGTGAGATGATGACTTCTGGTAGCCCAGGATCAACCAGTGCACTGCCCCAGTTCTTGAATTCTCTAAGGGCTCTCTCCAGAAATCCTCTAAGCTCACTCTCCTACAGCGTTGTAAGCATGACTAAGGAACTTCCATGCTCTCAGGAGCCTCTAAGTTACTCTGTCTGTCTTATCACTTTTGCTCTCTCCATTGCTCTTTTGTTCCTAAATGTGTCCTCGTGACTCTTGTCCTTAAATTTCCAGGCCAGTTGCATTCTGGGAGGATGAAGGATCTGGCATACAATTTCACAAACAACTTCACTGCGCATAATGTAGGCTGCCTGAATACTAGTCGATGGGGCATTTTTCAGAGCAAAGTAGCAGGTGGACCATATGTAGAAAAAGAGTTGCAAATACTAAAATCCAAAAGCTGTCTAAGCCTTGCTAAGACAGTGGCCAGTTGCACCCAAGGAGGTCCACATTGACCTTGAAAGCATGCTTGGGGAAACTGACTTCAGGTTTCCTTTAGGGCAGCAGGGTAGCATAGTGGTAAGGAGAAGGACTCATAACTGAAAGGTTGCTGGTTTGATTCCCGCTGTGGCACTGCTGCTGTATCCTTGGGCTAGGCACATAACCCACAATTGCCTCAGTAAATATCCAGCTTTATAAATGGATAACATGTAAAAACTGTAACCTGTGTAAGTCCCCCTGGATAAGAGCGTCTGCTAAAATGCCAATAATGTATTGTGACGGTGCCGGTGGAAACCCTCTTAATTGAGTCAGAGACTGCTGAAAGCACATGAACTGTCCATGCCACACATTCAGACCTGCCCATTGACCCACCTTCCCTGGGTCAGAGGCAGGGGAGCAAACCTTGGTTTTCATGAATGAACTCAGTTTACTGCGCCTTTTTTCTGCAGCCCATTTTTATGGCTTTGAAAGGTGTGTGATCTGTTCGGTAGCTGTGGTGTGTCATTCGCCTTCTCTTTACACACAGGGCCGACTTGTTGAAGGCTTCACCATTCCTCACATAAACAAGTCTTCATTCAGCTACCCCTCACCCTCCTGGAACTAATTATAGCATATCCTCTGGGCTGCGTGGAGCTGCAGGAATGTTTTTCTTCCCCTTTATCCTTCAAATGGTTAATAAGAGCTGGCTTTGACCAGCAGGAGGTATATAGAGATGTATTTAACTGTATCTGCTCCTTTGGGAACTATGAGAGCGAGGGCCTGTATCTTACCTGAAGTGAATACAACTCTATCCCCCTGCCTGAGACATTTGTTTCATACCTGCCTACAACAGAAGGTTCTCTTTGTCTTTGGTTCAATTGCCATGATGTTGCATTTTTAAGAAGTACAATTCAGAATATACCAGGAGGCATGTGGCATTAGAGTAATATTTTAAAATATTCCCTTGGGCATATTATTATTATTGGCATGTGGTGGTTGATTAATAACACAGCTACATTCCCTCGCCATTTGAACCCAAAATGTTTTCATGATTCTGTCATAAGTTCAGATCTCTCATAAGTTAAGATCTCAATCTCAATACTTTTGCTCTCAGTAAAATATAAGATTAATTTCAAAGAAATAAGCTGTATTTTAAATCTTTGGTAAGAGTGGATAAAGTAGTGAAAGTCAAGTCGCTTGATCTGTCATGTTATGGAAATGCATTCGGTCGGTGAAGCGAGTCGGTGAAGAGGGCTGCTGAGGTTGCTGTCATGTGTCACAGCTTTGGAATGCTCATCCAGGGGTGCTCAGAATGCAGGTATTGGGGCTTATAAAAAACCTGAGGTAACTGGAGACAGTCTATCTAGCCCTCTCTCAGAGACATGGGTCTGCAAACGAATTCTGCAGCAAATGCATTTTTGACAGGAAGCACCATAGTGCATGCTCCTCAAGGAAGATGGCATACTACATTTGATATTCTTCTATAACTCCATTATAAAAGAAGATCCAATGGCCAGACGCACGCACTCCTGAAGTTCCACTTTAATGACTTCCCCAATACTGATGCTGATGCTTTCCCTTCTGCACGATTGCCCACCTTAGTGAGATTTCTGTTGTGTTGCGCTGCCAATTTCTAGCCTACTAGCATAGTAAAGTAATTCATCATTTGTCTTGCAGACTAAGCTATGGACCCTGAAAAAGCATACACTATGCAGTTCTGGTGCAGTATGGAAAGACAATGTTACATTTGTGGTTTGTAGCACCTTATCAGATTATACTCCTGATAAGGAGTGCACTGTTCTCCTAAATATAGCACTTTTTTGCTGCAGGAGTTGGTGACCTGTAGAGGTTCAGAGAGAGAGAGAACTGTTGAGAGAGGATGGAGGGGGCATGGTTTCCTTTCACAGAGTGCTCTTTTCACTTTTTCTTGTGGATTTAGACATTTATGAGTGAATATACAGTCAAGATTTGGATATACATTTTAACCAGAAAGTTTTCAAAACCAAAACTCACTAGTCATGTTTGATCTCACTTGCTTAGATGGATATTGTTGGTATATTTTGAATGAGTTGTTCTGTAGCTCACATACACAGGAGCAAAGCTAAGCAAATTGCCCAATATCCTTGGCCTTTCCCAGGTGTGTATTGTCGTCTTGTCAGTTGCTGAAAGTCACCTTTTATGAATCCCTTAAACCATGACGGTCTCATCACATGATTTGGGTCGTTTATACCTGACAGGCTCCTGTTTCTCTCCTGGGGTTTTTCGCTTCCTTGTGTGCTCCTCCAGTCTGTATGTTCCAGCCCAGGCACAGTGCTGGCAGGAGCACCCTGATAAAGTGCCCTAAGACAGGGACTGTCTGCCTGCGCCAGCCTCAACAGCTGATCCTGGGAATCATGTCCCAGGTCCTGCCCGTGAATCCTGAACTATGTCCTCTGCTTACCCTCTGTGTGGGCACATCCTCCCCTCCTTCCTCCCTGTTCCTGCACAGGTGGTAAGATAGACAGGGCATCTGGTGACACATTGTAAAGCCCCCCCCCCCAGCAGAGGGGATTTCTGGGACAGACCCTTCCAGCAGTATGTGGTAATCCATTGTGCACAGCGATGCCCCCACTGTAATTGCCAGCTGGCTGGGGTCCATTGTGTTGTGAAAGAGGCCTATTTTTTGGCCCCCATGGCTGGTTGCCACAGTCACATCCTGACTTTCCTGCCCCCTTTGCTCTTTTGCCTGCTATTGCTGGGACGATAATGATCCCGAATACTTGCCCAGACGACAGACCATTTCCTCTGGGGTTATCACGTACAAGGCATTTTGGAAGTGGCAAACAGTGCATGCACGCTGTTAGAAAATAGAGAATGGACAGTTGGAATTTGTTAGGCAACAGGTGGCACTAAAGCTCAGCATTATTCCAACCAGTTTTGAAGGAGAGAAAATGTTTGCTGTCTTGTTTCCCTCTGTTCTGAAGTGGTTTTCTGTCATCTCTGGAACCTTTCCACCCACTGACAACGACTCTAAGCAGGCACTAAGTATTACATTACATTATTGCCATTCAGCAGACAACTTATAAGGGTTACAATTTTTACATGTTGTCTGTTTATACAGCCGGACATTTACTGAGGAAATTCTGGTTTAAGTACCCTGCCCAAGGGTACAACAGCAGTGCCTTAGCAGGGAATTGAAACAGCAACCTTTCGGTTATGAGCCCTGCTCTTTACCACTGTGCTACGCTGTCGCCCCAATACACGCACCTGCTTGTAACAATCTCCAGCACCTGCTAGCGTACAACCCCCAGTACTGTGACACAACACTGTGAGTTTATGAAAGAGGAAGGGAGGAACTGTTCTCTCTCACCCACACGACTCTGCTGCCCTTGGACCTGGAACAGTTGCTCCTGGCAAGCTGTGGAGAGAGGAGCAGCAGAGGGGGGGCGAGTTTGGCAGGGGGACGAATTTGGCAAGGGGACAAGCGTGCTGGCTGGGATGCATTCATCTAGAAATATGATGTGGAAGCACGGGGAAACCCCCTGGCTGCCTCAAAAAGTTCTTTTAAGTGCCTCTGTGCACGTGTGTGTGTGTGTGTGTGTGTGTGTGTGTGTGTGTGTGTGTGTGTAAGGCAGGAGGACTGGGGCAATCTGATGTGATGGGAATTCGCCGTCAAACAGCAGGACCCTTTTTATCATCTCCGTATGCCTCAGGCAAAATATTAAATTTGGCCCCCTGGGTGCTCTGGCGGCATGGTTGGCGGAGTTCCTGTAATACTGTATCAGCACACTGCCAGCAAATAGAGGGAACTCTCCACTGCAGCTATGAGCCTGTTTAGTACTGCTTTGACAGTTAGATGGGAATTTGAAGGGAAGGCTGAAGGAAGACTCTATTAAGAGAGAGGGGATAAAAATCAAAATTGCACATACCATGATAGCTGTGGACTCTATTGCACAGTGATCCCCTGCCCGGTGCTTAGATAGCAACAGGTGCGTATAAGCTGGGGTTGATTTAGGAACATGCAGATGTTAAATTATTTGTGTGAATTGTTAGTGTTAATTCTAAAATAAATGGTCATTGCACATTGGTTGGTTCTCATTTTCCATTCCTAAGTATGCTGCTCAGGTGAATGTGTACCTGTAAAAACAGTATGTGTACCTTTAGATATTGCTTCTGCTCCAGTGACCTCCTGAAAGATGATTCTTGCATTCAGCCGTAACGAACAACAGAGCTTTCATTGAATAACCCAGTATGTGCAATGTGAAATAGACATAATTGAGCTTTTCCGTGTATGTGCAAACACAGCCAGGAGCTGTAGTGTGTGATGGCGCTTTGTCAATATGATTGCAGCCTTATTCCTTGTATCCTTGGCCCTGAGATCCTCCTCCTCTATCTGGGCACAAGTCAGAGAGCCAGACTCCTCAAACAAACGCGCTGGGAGTTTGCTGGAGCCACGGATTTCCACCCTCTGTCGACCTGGTAGCCCCTTTCCTGCCCCAGCCTGTGGAAGTGCTGAATTTGCTTTGCTCTGAGCCAGCATTTGAAACGGTAGTCCTACTGAAGATGAGAATTTGACAGGCAGTGAAGTTCCTGGCCAATTGCTGCAAGGAAAAAAAAAGCAGAACAGAGCTGCCCTTCAAACAAAGAGTGCACTTTTATCCTTATTCCTCTCTCTCCTGTCTCACTGCTTAATGAAGACGGTGCAGAGAGAGGGCAAGAGATGGAAGGAAGAGGTACAGAGGATGGAGAGATAACGACATGTCAAACAGTGGGACTGAAACAGCAGAGAGTAAAAAGCATATTTATTTTTAGTTATTTAAACCGTTCTCAGTAACAACCCCACCTTTGCTCAGACAGACAGTCTGAGAACCTGGATGGAGTAAAACGAACATTAGGATTACTACTCTGCCCTGGTAACTGATATAACTTCATACTGGCACATGCAGCTTAAAAGTTCCAGATCCAATTTGTCTGTGCTTCTCCCTGCAGAACTCCCCACGCCCCCAACAAAATGGCGCTTCTCATTCCAGAATTTTTTTCACATCTCTCTCTGCAGCAGACATTTGTCTTCTCTCCAAAGGGCCTTCAGCAAATTCTCTCTAATTGCAGGATTTAGCCCCAGCCTTGGGGGGGTCTGAAGGAGTATTTCTGTGAATGACTGAACCAGAGAATGCATTCCATGGGAGATCACAAAAGCCTGATTTCCAGCGGCCTGCCACAGTTGTATGGGTGCCAAACCAATGAAACCCAATAAGGCAGGTCGCATTTAAACTGATGGAGTCTCAGCTCCTGTTACTGTCCTTGTAGGATTTGCTCTTTTCAGATGTTGCTCTCAACAGTATACAATATATAACATTTGTTTATGAACAAATGAGTAAGACTGTTAACTGCTATAATGTCTCTATAATGTTTTTTCCTGTTATGGAATTCATTTCCAACTAATTTAGTGTGAGGTTAAATACAGCCATAACCTACAGCTAAAGTATAAAAGTATAATGTGTTCAAATGTAGGAAAGCAGGAGTTATGGAAGTACCTAAAGGTCAAAAGATATTACTGATAACTCATGATGTTAATTGCAAGGCAGTGCAAACACATGCTGATGTTAGGATTTTATAGATGGTATTTAAATTTTGAGTCTGGGGGAGCAAAGTTGCCCAGGTGCCACTGACAGTGACTATAGGAAAATCTATCTTCTGATGCATATTTCACCATTGCCTTTTTTCCCCCTCAGAGTTTCCCTATAACAATTTCAACGGCAGAATAAGTCAACATTCTCACCCCACTCCTTCATATAAAAAGTATGTTTACTTAACTATGCTGGCTTAATCCCCAATTTACTTCCCTTTCCCTGACACCATAACATATTTAGGGATGAAAACGAGTGGTGGTATTACAGTGGCCTCAGATGACCTTTCACCATCAGTCAACTGTGTGGGAATTTGGGCACAGCGCCCCCTAGGGATGTTAAAGCAAATATCTGCGTGTCATGGCACTGTGTTATATTATTTACAGTGGGCAGCGCATGGTATTTATCCTCTGGTGAAACAAACAGGGTAAGGCTGATGGCCAATGATAATGCTGCAAACTGTTGCTTCAAGAATCCGCTGTCTCAAAGGGCACTACTGCTAGTCATAAATCCCAGACCTCAGGCAACAGATAGACAACTTAACAGAAGGGAGAGAGGTATTATGAAGCTCTCATGTAGTGGGCTTTGTGTAACATTTCTGAAGTTTAGTGATTATTACATGTGAAAATCTTACTTATTTAGGATAAGTATTAAGAATAAGTAACCCTTTAACTTATTTTTTACAGTATTTATCATTAGAACTTTACTGCATCTTTACTGCATGACCATTTTAACAAAATGGCCTATTAATAGTGAAGGACAAAGTCAAAACAGGACCCATATGCAATTGGAGCCAGAGCAAGGAATTGTGGGAATGTTATGCATTTCCTGAAAAGCATGTAAGGTGTAGAATGCTGTTAGGTATTGATTGGCTATACAGGCAGCCAGGGCTAAGTGGCACCTTAACTATGAAGGCAATTAATGGAACATGCACCTAAAAGGCACCTAAGTTTAAGTTAATGAAAAAATAATTCCCAAGGAAAGTGTTTTGTTGGACCTTTGTAAATCAGTCTTTATAAAAGGTCTTATACCAGGTGCAAGATGGACACATACAACTGTAAAACCCTTTCCTGGATTTCATTGTGAAACACTCAGCTTCTTTTAGAGTGGAATTTATTTGTTCATCATACATCATCACCAAATTGCACATCTTTTTGGTGGTAGGTGGTAGTGGTATGATGGGAACTAGAGCTCATGAAGCAGTGCATTCTGGATCCTTTTACAGTAATTGCTCTGAACCACACTGCGGGGGCTCATTCAGGTCCCACTAACCCCCCCCCACCATCACCACTCTTGAGATCTCATTGGCAGAAGCCAGTGTGAAAGTGATTAATTGTGTCAAGTATAGGCAACACTGAAGAGCCTGTGCTACCAAGTGAAAGACAATGGTCTTACTTCCTTGTAAAAGCTGAGTGGGGAGATGGAGCTCAGTGCTTTTTTGTGGAGAAATTTGATAATAATCTTGAATTCTTTATTGCTTTGTCCCCTCATGTTCAAATGCAACAGCAGAAAGTAGTGGTCCAAGATCTGGACCTGGAGCCGGCAGGTCATGAGCTTGAATTCAAAATGGGGTGCTATGATTTTAATCTTAAATGATGGAAATTATTTTCTCACAAGCAGCATGAAATGGATATTGAATATGAATCACATGAAATGGATCACTCTAACCTTGTAAAACATTTGTTTGGTCTTTGTGTACATGCAATGGTTCAAGATCAAATAATGCTGGCCATGGTACAGCAGATGGATCAGTTCTATTTCCACAGTTCTGAAACAATTCTACAGCACTGAAGGATTTCACTGTGTGGATTTTTTTTCTGCCTGTGGGGACTGTAATAATTGAATCTAAATGAATTTTCCATTTTAACCACTGGAAATGTCAGCTTTTGTCTGATAATTGTGTGTGGGCGTCTTATGACGCTGTCACCACTTAATACCAACTGTGGGTGGCAAATATCTGAACAAAAGATACTTCATGCCTTTCAGAAGAGGCATAGCTAACGCTCTGTGTAGGTATTAGGGCACATACGTCAATTTATAGATACTGATCCCACCTCGAATTTTGGAACATAGATACACAAAGAGTGTAACAGGAAAAGGTACACACACAGGATGAATGAGTCATGGCAGTGGTTAAATTTAACAATGCTAAAGATGTCTGTGGTTTGACATGGATTAAATATTTCCATGAAGTATCTCAATATATTGTACTGCATTTTCAGCCCTCCGTTTTTGTCCAGGGACAATATTCACCATTCATCACCTTTTTTCTGAATTTGTGTATGACAGATATTCAGTAATGTCTTTTGTCCCTTATTAGGTCGATGAGGTCGTATGTCAATTTAGAGATATTTGAAAATAAGCACTTCTAATAATGTGCCGAATGCCAAATTGTTCAAAAGGTACAGATATTGTTTTCATTCAAAAAGATTTTTTTTCTTTCTTTGCAGCCACAGCAAGCAGCCGAGAAAAAGCCTGCTCAGGTATGCAACTGGATATAAACCCAGAACACCTGTCACTTAATTACGATTAATCTTAACACAACTATCCTCCAATCATTGTTAATATTAACTCACCTCTCCTCCAGTCATGAGTAACCTAATCCCACCTGTCAATCAAATGTCATTCATTTGAACGTATTTGTCCAAAAAACATAATTTATATGAGCATGTCCTCCATGTCGTCATTATTCTGAACACACCTACCCTCCATGCATCTTTTATCTAAACACATCTAATCTTTTATAAATACTCATAAGAACACACAAATGCATTAAAATGCTGCTCAGGAGTAGTGTGGTAAACATTCTTCAGTTGTCACATGCCTGCCCACCGTTTGCATCACTGACATTTGTCACTACACCCTGTAAATGTGTACACATTACACATTCTAAAGATTTTCCCAACTGCTCATACCATCCACGGAGTATTATTACAAATTATTTTTGTTGCTTGGGAAGAAGTATGGATGTACTGAAGCACAAAATTCAATTTTTGGTTAAAAATCAGAGATTAATGTGTCCTACCTTGCCTCCCAGGAAAGAGAGGAAGAAAAGGCAGGTGCAGAGGAGGCATCAGAGGAGGACTGAACATGCAGGACATTTCATCTCTACCTCATTCAGCTGTCGGCTGTCTCAACGGGAAAAGACCGTGCCGTGACCGCTTTCTCTGGACGTCTACCGTATTTTCACTTTTACTTTATCTTTGATCTTCCTTTTAAGTCTTTTAATCTGGGATAATCACGCACATATGACCTCAGAGCATGAAGTCAAGACAGGTTTGCAGAAGGAATTGAAGCTGCTGTTAGGTGCTATTGCTTCTCCTCTCGTTTTTTTGAGGTGGCACTCCCGGGCAAATGAGAAGCTTAAACTCTCTGGTTTTATCATTCAGAAACATAGGCTGCACTTCCTGCTGTGTGTAAGAGAGGAGGGGTCAAACACAGAGCTGCCAAGCCCCACTGTTAGACCATCAAAGACACTACAGACACAGGCCTGTTTTCTTCCAGGTTGCAATTCACCTGCAGTAAACTGCTAAGTGAAGTGATTAATTATACTTGGCGAGACAATGACTGGAGTTAAGTTAAACTGCATTGCGGTTACTCCTTGATTTTGAATAAGGAATTTCAGCTGTTACCACGTCACACAGCACTGTGTGTTTAGTGTTTGCTGAAATTAATGAAAAATATTGAATGCTTAACAAAAATATGACATTTGATTTTAAGTACATTATACAAAGCTGGGAGCAAGGTGGATATATTTGATCTGAGCTAAGGTTTTCTCAGTTTCCTCAGACAGACACAAGAATACAGATTCTACTTGGACCATGCTTTCAAAGTATATTTTCTTTTACTTTTAAGCATATGTATAATTGAATTTTCTAAACTGTATTTCTGAAACATGAACATTTGTTTCAATACTAAGGGCATATACACTACAGAAACAATTTTATGTTCTATAATGTGCCATTTTAATTTAAGTTTGAGCTCCCTGACAAATGCATGGAACTCTCAAATTGACCTGTGCAACCTATGTAGTCTATGTGTCTGTGTAGTCTAACAAAAATACATTTTGTCCTGAGCATTGTGTAATAAATTAAAGCAAGTCTTAGACAATGTTAAGAGCAGCGTGCTCACTGATAGTAAAAACAAATGGGTGGAAAGTTGAAAACATAACACTTGTTTAAATTCATGACAGCAAAATGGTGAGACTGAATTTGGGCCATCGAGTTGCAGAGATTGTGCCATGGATTCAATCAACATATTTTCTCAACTTTGACATGCAAATAAATGCAAGTGTTACTTTTTTAGTAGGAGCTTGTTTTTTCACTTATTTTAGTGATGTTTGAACTGGCCAAATTATTTTTGAAGAAGAAGAACGCTTGCATTTCTTTATGAGTTAAAGTCGAGTGTTGATTGAATTCAGGGGTTAGGCCTAACTCAAGCTGCTAACTCAAGTAAAATGAATCATTAAAGCTGAATTACAGCTTTAATGTAGCTTGGAGCTTAAAATCGGAAGCTGAAACTAAACGAATCTCCTTTTAGAAAGCAGATCAGTATCATCACTGACATGGCATTCAGAATCAGATGTGTGGGGTGTTTCCTCTGAGTGAGGTGACTGGGAAAGCCACACACTTGATTGGCTTTTTGTACTTTTTTATGTGAAGAGGAAAAGGAAGGAAGGAAAGTAATGATGGAACTATCTTCATTTTGACTAAATAAATGGTGCTTTTAGTGGAAAGAGATACAATACTGGCACTACTAAAAGCCAAAACCCTGTTTTTAAGACATATGGAATATGATAGTTCCTGTAAATAAGCAGAATTTTTAAGATTCTTTGTTCACTCCCTTTTGGTGGGCTGAACTGAAAAGATATAAAATAAACACAGAACATATTTTTAAGCCATTTACAAAATATTTTTCACGAGAAAAAAATGTACAGGCTATCTTTAACTATCTATCCACTGTATAGTTTTATTTTTTCATAGCAAGAGCATTGATTGCATATAATCAACCAATGCAGCCCACAAAGCTTTGGGCCACAATGGGCTTTGATATTTTTTAAAGGGAACCACAACTCCTAACAAGCACAAAAACACTTAAACTTAAGACACACTTGAACTTAAGAATCTGCAGTTCAGTGGTAGTAATACGGTATAGGAAGACATGCCTCATATCAATGCTACAGCAATGCAGTGCTTTCTGCATTTAAAGTGAACCGAAAGTGTTTCTCTGAAAACTCATCAAGTTACTTTTATGTTACATTTATAGTTTTGGCAGTGTGAAATCATACTAAAGGTTTACCCAGGAGATACTACTTGAAATTAAACCCGGAGAAAGTGTTTGGTTGGGCATGCAGAAGTAGATGAATCTACTTTAATTTACCAAGTAAATTAAAGGACAGATTTATAGATATAGCTTGGTACATAAAACCACACAATTCTACATTTTTCTTTTGTTCAGAGAGTATCCACAGATGCTCTATAAGTATCCACCTCTGTGTACCAAAATAGAGACTATTTATGGTCAGGGAGAGGAGGTGCTCCTTGCTGGACACATGCCTTCCTGGTCTGATTAAGTAGTGCTGGTTGCAAGAATACAGTTGCATTTCAGTGATGACACTTCAGGTTCAACAATGCAGGGAGAACATTCTCAGCGTGAAGCATAGAGAGTTGGTGTCTATTTTCACACTCAATCTTCAGGATTAAATGCAATATGTCATTACTCCCCATTACTCTGATGTTTACAGCTAGTAGAGTAGCTTGGGAAATGTGACCTCCTGCACACCTGACAATGCAGGAAACAACAATAGGTAGCCAGCTGATGCATAACATTCTCAAAACATTGCAAAAATATTGTAGTCATTTCACTTCCTTACCATAATGGTTTGGCAGTGCCGTACCGAGGTTATGTTAGCTGAGCAGGTAATAAGTATGAATTTGAGAGGTTTGATTTTAAGTGTAACTCATATGCAGCTAAAGGAACAAGCAGTATATATTTTATTTGTTTCATGTATTAATATTTATACTTAATCTAACGAGACATAATCGAAAACATGCACAGGTTCTTACTGTATCCTTCACTATTTGGAAATTAGAACTCTTGTGTCACATATATATCTTTGGATTTTGCCTATGGTATCTAAATGTTTTATGCTTGTAAGACATGACAATGTTGAATAATTTTGGATGATATATAATGGTTGTGTGTTAGTTGGCCTTCAGAACTAAGACAATGCTATCTTCTTTTGTACCTCAAACTGTAAAAATACTGTTACTAACTACTAAGAAAGCATTAACAAAGACCTACCTCGAGTCTTCAAAAGCAGTAGATTTACTCTGGTATTACAGCATCTTATTATGGTGGAAAAAAAATCTTCTTTAGAATGTCAAGTAATCACAAGTATTTATGCAAGAGAAAACATTTGAAACACATTTATGTGCAGCCATACCAGGGAAGAAAGGGCTCCAAAGAAACTTGAAGCTTTTCAGAAAATGCTTGTTTGGGTTATGTACTGTATATTGCATTCATGAATGTTTTATATGTTCATTAGATGTTGTGTTATATTGTATTAGTAGTTTTTGTGTACCTAATACATATGTGATTTTCTTTGTTGTTGTTATATGGAATAACCAAGTGTGTTTGAAATTATTCTTTACATACCCATTGATTCCACATCCAGCTTATCAGTTAGTATTACCAAATGGGCCAGGAGTAGCTCTTTAGAAGGTGCAAAGTTTGACAGTGTGCTCATTCAGGCATAATGTGGGTTCTCCTCCTTGTGTAGCACAGTGGTTCCATCACATACCAGTATCACCACAGTTGTGAATAAAGGATTATACACAACCATCAGGACAAAGGACATATGGTAGTGAATATGTAGGGTTATTACAGCACTTCTTGCTCTTTAAATCCGCTGGCTTTTTTTTTTTTGTGTGGAGGCCAGGATTCAAACATATCACAAAGTGGTTTTGAGAACTGAATCTCTGCCTTAAAAATCTACCTTGCAGTTTCTGATGTCATGTTACGGGACAATCTAATGCTCATTACTACCTCAGAAAGGAACTGTTGTTACCTCACCAAAGCTGGGGTCAGTTCTGTTTCACTTAAGTTGTTTCAAAAAATGAACTGAAATTCAGTTCATCAAATTGAAAAATCTTCATAGAAAATAGTGGGCAATTCTCAATTCATCACTTGAATTCACTTAATTTCCTGAATTGACTGAACTGAAATGGAACCGCTCCCAACTCTGTACCTCACCTTTAAGGACTTTCTTAAAAATAGGTTGCTGTGTGAGAGGGGGAAGTTATATAATATTTTACACATATTTAAGGTTTGTTTCTCCTTGGCCCTTGGTCACTGCTATGTGAGATTGTATATTGAACTTTTTAAAAGTAACTTTTCGTATTTTATGCAATGTTCTGTATTGAAGTTATATTAGCAGGGGTGGAAGTGTAGAAAAAATTCTGCTACCATCTGCCATATATCCTGCCATATATCATGTGTTTTAAACTTACAGATTTTGCCATTGTCTTTGACTATGCTTTGAATGGCTTGTTTGTTAAACATTTTTCTGGATGAATTTTCATAGCCTTTTTCAGCACAATAAATGTGATGTGTGACCCTTTTGGTGACTTCTGAGTTTTAGTGATCAGGTTATGTACGTGCGCGTTTAGTGAAAGACATTAATCACTTACCCTATAAAGGTCAATGGCCATTGGCCACACAGGCAGACCCAATCATAGTGGAAAAACACACACATGTTGAATCAGTAATAAAGGCAAAACGTGAACGATTCTGGTAAAGACGAATATTTCAATGAATTGGTAAATTATAAGACACCAGGAGAGGCAGGATTTTTTATTGCACTTATAATGATGTTAATATTTAAGTGCTACTAGATCATTTATTCAGCGGTTACAAAAAATGCCTTAGCAACATTTACCCATTAGAGGGAGTCCGAGTTCTGTTGCTGTTCGCCAAAATACTTGTTCTTTCCTGTATGTGATAGCTTTGAAAGTAATCACAGTGGATATGCTTATACAGACTGCTGGGTATATTATTCAACATGTTTTTCATCCTTTATATGCCTTCTGTCATTTCTATATCAGTGGATGGTCTAACTCATATTTCCTCTGGTGTGCATGTGCATTACATTCCATTATTGCTATTTAGCAGACGTTCTTATTTAGAACAATTCAACCTTACAATAGGTTACATACTGTCCATATATACAGCTGGATATTCACTGGGCCAATTATTTACTTTTTGCCCTTTAGTCAATAAACAGTCTTGTGCTTGTTTAGAGGTGAGCTTACCAGGAAAAGTGGAAGGCTTGGAGTTTGTTTCTTATCCTTCTGTACTGGTAAGATTGACCCCTTTTTCTGTAGAAATACAAATTATACCTTCTGAAATATGGTGGTAAATCATAGAATCTTGTGAGACATAACGTGGACTTTAATGGAAGGTCTTATTAGTGGTGAAAATGGGAACTTGCTCTTTGCTCTGAGAACTGGACCACAAACTGCCATGTTGACTAAGAAATTTAACCTGGACCAAATTTTTTCACAATTGTTTAGCTTAATGTGAAATATTCTAATTGTATTGCTGCCAAAGCTGATATAATGTTGTAGGCATAGCATTTGTGCTTTTGATTGACATGGATATGAAATTACTATTCAAATTACAAGGTGTTAATATTATTCTCATACACTGCAGTACCAATATAACAAAGTGATGGTTCAATGGTTTTGAATTTTTAAAAAATGATGATGTGCAATACATTTTTTATGTATGTGGCTTGGTAAATCACATCATCTGTTTTTATCGGGCTCTATTTTAATATGTCTGATGGTGAAATTTTAAATACCCCCTTACGTGCTTTAAATACTTAAACATAAATGATGTCATTTTTAAGCAGCCAATCCTTGAAAGAGTGTATTTTTGAAAGCAAATTTAGCAACATCTTGTTTTGTAATGAATTCTCTAGTCTAGAAAACACCATAAACTCCAAGACCGCTTGCTTATTTCTAAATATAGGCATAATCATGTGTGAGTGACTTTAATTTTCTGATCCTGTACTTTAAGGAGGTTATATTCTATCAAACAGTGGGGGTTCATCGCTTCATTCTTTAAATTAGCAGTTATTCCAGCTAATTGGAGTGTAGTTATGATGCATTGTACTTTTGTGAGGTGTCTTTTTCAGGCTGAGAGAGCCATGGAATGCATCATCATCCAGATATATGACCATGAAGAATTCTACTAACATAAACCATTAAGAGTAGAGAAAGCAGTTCCCTCTTGCAAGACTGGGGAGAGAGGTACCTGCTCGTGCACCAACTGAGATGTGCACAGCTTAAGAGGAAATTTCAGAGTTGGTGGCACCTTGATGGCACCCTGCCTTACTCTGTGTACGTTTTATTGCAGGTCTGGAAACCGGGTTTTCTGCTGAGATGCATCATTCCAATTTCATCGTTCTTACAATTCTGATCTTTGCCCTGCCTGGCTTCCACGGTGGCAGAATCTTGGTCTTCACAATGGATGGCAGCCATTGGCTGAACAAGGAAATCCTGATTGAAGAATTGCATTCCAGAGGCCACAATGTCACAGTGGTTCGACCGTCAGACAGCTGGTACATCAAGGAAAAGTCCCCTCACTACAACTCAATCACCATAACTCGCGCAGCAGGACTTTATGAAAACACAGCCAAAGTGTTTGTGAAAACCATTCTGCAGATAAGAAGACAGAGTGCTTGTCTGTTGAAATTCTTGAAAATATACAAGGCTCACCTTGATGTGTTTGGAAGTCTGCAAAGACAATCAAGTGTCTTTGTTACAGCCATGTTTGCAGATCAGAAACTCATGAAGAGCCTGAAAGAGGCACGGTATGATTTAGTGCTGACAGACCCAAGTTTGGGTGTGGGAGCTTTGTTGGCGCACTATCTCCAGCTGCCACTGGTTAATAACGCCCGCTGGAGCACAGCTGGAGAGGGACACACTGCCGTAGCTCCCTCACCGCTGTCATATGTCCCAACATGTTTGTCAGGCTTGTCAGACAAGATGAGTTTCATTGAGAGGGTTAAAAATGTTGTCTTTCACGCCTATTCAGTTTTCAAAGAGAATGCTGTAGGAAATCCTCATTATCAAGAAGTGTGTCGAAAATACTTTGGCAAACATGTAGATTTTTACACTCTTGCACGGTCAGCAGACCTTTGGCTAATGAGGGTTGACTTTGTCTTTGAATTCCCGCGGCCCTCCACGCCCAATGTTGTCTACATCGGGGGATTCCACTGCAAGCCTCCCAAGCCCCTTCCCAGAGAACTTGAGGGCTTTGTTCAGGGTTCTGGAGAACATGGTGTCATTGTCATGTCCTTCGGGTCTTTAGTTAGTGAACTGCCAAACGACATAGCTGATGAGGTGGCTTCTGCATTTGCCCAGCTGCCTCAGAAGGTCATTTGGAGGTATGAAGGTGATAGACCTGCCACACTAGGCAATAACACCCTATTAGTCAAATGGATGCCACAGTCGGATCTTCTAGGCCATCCTAAGACTAAGGTCTTCGTAGCACATGGGGGGACCAATGGCGTTCAAGAAGCTATTTACCATGGCATACCTGTGGTGGGGATTCCTTTATTCCATGACCAGTTTGACAATCTACTTCGACTCACAGAGAGAGGAGCAGCTAAGGTCGTAGACATTGACAGCTTAGACAGGAGCATCTTCCTCCGGGCCTTACAGGAAGTGCTCCATGTGGCTTCCTACAGGAGTAACATGCAGAAGCTGTCCAGACTGCACCGGGACCAGCCCATGAGGCCCCTGGACAGGGCCGTGTTCTGGATTGAGTTTGTCATGAGACACAAAGGTGCTGCACACCTGCGTGCAGAGTCCTACAGGATGCCCTGGTATGCCTACCACTGTATCGATGTGATTTGTGTTTTGGTGGCTGCTTTATTCCTAATTTTACTGACTATCACTACTGTCATCAGATATTTCTGCTGTAAAAGAAAAATAAAATATGATTAATATGCAGAAGACAATGTTTGAAAATTAATTTTTTAAGCAATCAAATGAGCCTGGTTAATGCCATCTCTTTTGATCACACCCTGGAAAGTGATCCAGATACTCATAATTATTATAACATATAATGGGCTTATTTTCAAAAAGTAATCTTTCACTATAAATTGTTCATTTTCATCAATGGGTCAACCAGGACTGCGGTGTGGTCAGAAATCAGAATCAGACTCAAGTATTTCTAAGAATATCCATTCCTGTGCCCTGTCTGTAGGGTGTAAGCAAAGCCTATATAAATGATTTGAAAATATGTTTGCATTTTATAAATACTGAATAAAAAGTTGCTTTAAATCTCACTTTGCACATTGCAGTTATTTAAAAGTAAGGCATTCACCTGTTCTGATGAGGACGCATGCTGGTAGTCTAGTTTTCATTTTAAGTAACAATATCAAATAAGCCATTTCTACTTTTTTATTACATTTGTCCGCTGCTTCCAAGTTTATTTCAATGTGACTTAAATTTCCTTTTAATTGAAATTGTGTAGTCGGGCAGGTTGGCAGATAACTCACTCAGATATGCTCATCCTGAAGGACTGCAGAAATGCAAGCCTTCCCCCTATCTTTCTTTTTCTCTTTCACCCCAGAATCCAAGGAGCCTCCATCTCTGTCAGACAGTCTCTATCTGAGAGTATCTATCTAGACTCATATGTAGCTGTACACCAATGAGCAGCTACCAACGCCTTAGACCTAACCAAAGCCCATTGATTTATTTTAGTGTAGTGCCTGGGGCGGCAGTATAGTATAGTGGTAAGAAGCAGGATTTGTAACCAAAAGGTTGTCAGTTTGATTCCCTTCTGGGGCACTGTTGGTGTACCTTTGGGCAAGGTATCTAATCCAGGATTGCCTCAATAAATGTCCAGCTGTATAAATGGATAACATGTACAAATGATAACCTATGAAAGTCACTCTGAATAAGAGCTAAATGCCTATAATGTAATGCCCCTGTCTTGAAGGAGTCCAACGGTTATTCATAACCTGCTGGAAAGAGGAAGATACTATACCTGTAATTTACCTGATGGTTATCTTCGCTCAGACTTTCCACCCTCCATCCAGTGTCATATTACAGGCTGAATCCACTCAACACAAGGACAGCACACAACACAGGTTATATGAAATTGTTTCAGAAATGCTGGGTATGATTGCTTTGGAACCGTGCTTATTTATTTGTGTTAAGTGTCTGAAATTAAAACAATATTGTAACCAAATGATCAGATTTTTAACAACACTATATGTGACTTCATTCCATGACGCAAAGACATGGCAGAAAATTTTCAGATCCTCATAAATGACGTTATCTTCCGGTATGAATCTCTTATTCAATTCATCTATTTCTATTATTCTATCCTGCGGAAGTCTGTGGAATTGTGTGTATGTTTTCTTGTTCATATGATTTGAATAAAACAGACATAAAAGTCTGAAGGTGCAGGCTAAAATAGTTGCAACATGACAGTTTTAAGACAGATCACAGCTTCAGTTCCATGTGGGAAGGGTATCTCTTCCAGGTCCAGCTGGAACCCAGATAATCTCTTCAGTAAATTTTCAGGGGTGGAATACCTCAAAAAAAGGAAACAGAAAAAAAAAATGATTCTACGTCAGTTGTCATTTCAAATCTCACAAGTATGCCTCTGTTCCCTCACATTTTTCATCCTTTGGTTTTACTTTGAAAATAAACATATCATTTAACCCATTCATTTCCAGTAACCACATTGTCCTCGAGGGGTGCCACAGAGCTCCAGTTAATCTCTGCAGGCACAACACAAGAACAAATCCTGGTGCGAGACACCACTGTTTATCATACACATTTTATTTTATAGATAGGGAAAATATTAAGCTCCTTGTAACATAGGTTTTGAGCACCAGGCTTCCTGCTGGCCTCCAAGAACTCTCCATAGATCATCTGAGGTAGATGGTCTCTGGGCATTCGAATAGTTAGCAGAATGGAGTTGCCTTCTTGCCAGGTTTGCAAGAAGGCAGGTTTCTCCATCCTGATGGACTGGGTGTGTCAGAGGATGTCAATGTGAAGAACAGGATCCTCCCCTTCCCAGAGGCACCTGATATTAGAGACCTAAAAGCATCTGATGTGGTGTGTCCGACTATCCATGTTTCAGATCCATATAATAGTGTTGATGCACAGACTGATTGACAGACTGAAACTCTTGTTAATGTCTTTAGGCTGTTATTCTCAGAGACTCAGAGACCGGGCAAGTAGCACAGAGCCGTCTGCTGACCTCGCTGGGGTAGTGTTTCGTTTCTGAGGACTGCAGAGAGATGTTATTGCATCATAAAATGCATGGGAGTTGTCAGTGTCCATGTACCTCTGGATTTCATTGGCTTTCCTGCGCCACTGCACACTTACTGTGAGCCTGGGGCTTTTTTTGGGTCTCAGCACGGATGGCTTTCCAAGCGAGAGCAAAGAGATGGAAATTGAGGGTGTGAGAGGTAGGCAATGTGGGCTTTGTGTTTTGCAAATTTGAACCACTTATGTAGCAATTATGCAAGCTGGAATGTAAAAGCAATATATCTTAGACATCAGACTGACTGTAAAAGAGAGATTATAGCATGGAATTACCCTGCTATAACACAAGGGGAACCCTTCCACTGCTGAGTGGTTAGAGGCTGCATACCTGACCTGGGTCACTATGAGTAAGCAGAAGAAGAGCAGTTGTACTTTAACCGTGAATCCTTATGAGTACAGAGTGAATATGCAAAATTAAACAGAACGTTGGCAAGGGAGACATCTGACAAATGCGTTTTTTGTAACCAGTCTAGCTACCAAATTATTATTATTATTATTTTACATTTGCGTGTACTATATTAGGTATAGGTATGGTTATACTTTCTTCTTTCTGACATTTAGTGTCAGCTTTAAATTATACTGTGCAATAATGCTTTCAAATTTCACTTTAATGACCTAGTCACGGAACAACTTTTCTGAACGACTTTGTAAACATGTGTATTATCATTCAAAAACAGCACAGTGAGATTTCATTTCAGATTTCTACCGGTTTTCACGTACCGAAACAGGCAGAAAGGGGCAGAGAATTGCGTAATAACAGATCATCGTGACCCAAATACCCCACAATTCAAGCTCAAATTCCTAGGGTACACGCCCCCTTTGCACAAGTTTGCTGAAACCAGTTTTAACCGAGAGCAAAACGGCTAGAAAGGTAGGGAACTGTTTAAGTTTTTCTTTATCATTATTAATTTTCACCACTGTTCAATTGTTGCTACATGTTTGCAGTAATTTATATTCCCGAAGGTATGCGTAAAGTTTCAATTAGAGCTAACGTATCCAAGGATTTTTAAAGGAAAGATACTGGTCTTCTCCTTTGTGCATACTCCACACTTTCAGAGTCTTCGAAGAACATGTTTGTGTACTCGAAGAAGTAAGAAAGAACAGGTAAAACCGGTAGGAACCGGTACAAATCTAAAGTGAAATCTTACTGTGCTGTTTTTGAATGATAACACACATGGTTACAAAGTCGTTTAGAAAAGTTTCAGTATGTAGGTACATAAGCAACGTTTGCTAGTTTACTTCGTGGCATGTCCGTTGCGGATTCTTAATTATAATGCAGTTCTCGTTATTACAACCGGTAAATCAGCCAACCAAAAACGAGTGCACCTGGGGCTATCTTCCCATTTTCTCATAGCTGTAAAATGGCTGCATTTACCGACAGTGAAGAGAGCACTGCACGCACGATTTATGTGAATGCACTAAACTTGCTGATAAAGGTACTTACTCAAAAAGGACAAAATGAACCGATCTGTGAGCTTGATATACCACACATGCAATAAATTGTTCTCGCGTGCTACTTTGGTAGAGTGGGGTGTGCCCTCATCCAGTGTCGTGGCATGTTACTTCTCAGCCAGTGACGCTTCACAAGAGCGGGTCAGCCATTGCGCTCTTGTGGACTTTTCTTAGCCAAACCACACTCCACCAGTCTCCTCTCTCCGCTGAGTTTTGAAATACTGCCTTCATCCATGAAATGGTGTCACTTCCATTACATTCATAGGTTGACATTGTGTGAAAAATTTACATGGACATGCACACTTCCAATAATAAGTAGTCAAGGTGTGTGTGTTTTTTTAATCAATCGGTAAAGAAATGATAACAGCAAGTTTAATAAGGAACAAATTTCTGTGTTCTGAGTTCAGCTGGCCAAATGTCATGCAGTAACGCTGGTGGGAACAGAAGTTGGAGAAGCAGTGGGAAAGAACAAGTGGAGAGTATCATTAAACCAGATCTGGACTTCACACCAGCGGCTCTGCAGGAAGTTGAACGCTGGCCAGGTGTTTGCACGCTTGGTGCACCGGCGCACTGCAGGGTTAGAGAGGGGCGCGAGCTCTGTGGTTGGTGGTGATGTCACGTCACGCCCTTTGCCCGGCGGAGTGCTGGCCTCACTCACCGCTCTGCCCCTCTGTTTCCCCAGTCTGAAAAAAAAAAAGATGGCTGAAGTGGTGCACATGATTGACAGCGAGGTGTTCCTGGCCTTCTCCACCTACGCTACCATCGTCATCCTCAAGATGATGCTCATGTCTTTCATGACCTCGTACTTCCGCCTGACAAGGAAGGTACAGTATATCATGGTAGAGAGAGTGGTATAGTATGGTATATAGCAGAAATGCACAGTACAGTCAGTGTAAAAAGGAACAGTATAGTGTAAGAGTTGCTCTTCTACATCAACCTTTTTCTATTAAACACACAACCAAGACACATTATAAACTCAGTCTCAGAGTACTTATTTAAAATGACTGTATCCAGGGTGATTTGCATGTATTATCCATTTATACTGTACACTGGAGCAATTCAGCTTAATGTACAAGGGCACAACAGCAGTATTCAATCCTGGACTCAAGCTTGCAACCTCCTGGGTACAAACAAGGTTCCCTAATCGCTACTTCTACACCATATTCTTAATGTTTGCAAGGCTTCTGTTTTGGATTATTCATTGAGTTTGTAATGTGCTTACAGTATCTTACCCTCATGCCTTGTAACATTTTGGCAGTTTGTAATCACAAGAATTATGAAGAGCAGTAGAGCTTTTAGCTAGTTGTTCTATATGTACAGTCCATAGTAAATCTTAATATTTTTATATAGTTAATTAACTGCCCCCTCATTTTTCAAATTGCCTGAAGGTTTTTGCTAACCTTGAGGACACTGTATTGGTGAGGGGTGAAGAGGACAAAAAGAAGCTGGTTCGCGTAGATGCAGATGTGGAACGAGTGAGAAGGTATGGGTCACAGGTCATTCCTCTGAGAGGGCTCAGCCTGCTGTTAACAACAGGCTTTATCTATTTAACCATGTCCTGGAACAGCTTGGGGGTGGAAGTCTGTGGATGATTGGAACTTTATGTGCCCTTTACAGTAACTGAATTGTAAGCTTTGTGATGATAATGATTGTGATGATGATGATGATGATGATGATTAGGCCATTTAGTTGAAGAGACACCCTTATCGATGGTGACTAAAAACATAATACATTGACCTGTACATTATGTGAGCACAAACGGGAGCTAATGGTGATGTCAGAATAAACAATAGCCAAAAGAAGGTCCAAATCCTATACATATTCATTTAATGAAAGCAGGGAAACAAACCTATGGGTTGACTCTGCTTTTTCAGTCTTCGGTTGTTGTAGCATTTAGAATTATTTCATGTGGACATTATTTATTCCGCACATTCTATCTGTGTGTCTTATGCGTGTTACAGATTCCCTTCTCATGGACAGTTCTTATATTAGCGCACTCTTCCCCTCCTTCCTCATAACTGAAACACATCATAAAGTGACACCGCCGTCACCGAACTGTGTCCACAGATGCCACCAGAATGACCTGGAGAACATCGTCCCCTTCGTGCTGATCGGCCTCCTCTATGCGCTGACCGGACCGGACCTCTACACCGCGCTGGTGCACTTCCGGGTCTTCGTGGGCTCCAGGTTCTTCCACACCGTGGCCTACCTGACCCCACTGCCCCAGCCCTGCAGAGCTCTGGCCTTTTTGGTCGGCATGGGCAGCAACCTCTCTATGGCATACCGAGTCGTCAGTACAGCACTCTACCTTTAGAGGGCGCTGTTAAAGACAGTGCCGCTCACATAGCATTCCAGCCACTGAGTTAAACCACTTTTTTATGGAGAAAAGGGATTAGAATGATATTAAATGAATATGGGCAGCCTGAAATGAAATCAAACGTATTAATTTCATAACAAAGGTTATACTGTTAAAGTAAGTGTGTGTATATGAAGTCCCATGTCACATTTTTCCAAAATGTCTAGAGACCATTAGACAAGACCACCAGGTCCTCCAACTGTTAGACCTGTGCCATACAGGCCTCCTCAACTATCAGTATTATTAGCATACGTTTGCCACTGCAAGGGGATAGAAAGTGGCACAAGTTTCTCTCTCTCATTACACAGACAACCTCAATACTCACCCCAGCAATTGCAGGAAAATAGTCCCTTTATCCAAAACCATTACTTTCCTAGATTTAGCTTTTTTTCTTCTGCCTTTAAAAGGTAACCATACAGTGACTTCTGAGAGTCAAGTCTACAGAGACCTTTCCACACGAGGCACTACCCATAAAATACTTTTAAAGACAGTCAAGTCACAAATAATCCAGGTTTATGCAATAATAAAATAAAATAAAATAAAATAACTTGTGCCTAGCAGGAGAAAAAATGAGCATTCAAGGTGATTTCCCTGCACTGGGATTGAGAGCTACTGCAGAGAGGTAAAACCCCTTAAAACATTTGTTTCTGCTAAGAACAGAGTGAACAGCAAGTAGATTCATGTCATTTGCATATTTCGCCATCATCCAAATATATCACTCACCTTCAATGACCTGATTCATTTTAGCAAATGACTCACAGCTTCAGACACAAGCAATGTAACTGTAACCCTGGTAGAGGAAGTCAATTCAAATGGATAATGATGCCCAGATCATTTCTCAGAACTGGATGTAATACAGAGGGCTCTCAGATGAGGACTTTTATTAAATGCAATCAGCAGGTACTCTAATAATCAGCAATCTGATTTCTTTCTGGGTGAAGTATTTACAGAAGTTCAGCTTTCAGTTTTAAAGAAACTCCTAGACTGAGAGACAGATTGGGCTCAGAGATGGTGTAACTGAACGAATGTATACCATTCAGACAGAAAATTCCAGTCGTCAGACAGCTAAGCATTATAATGGTGATTCTATCTGTAAATTGTAACCCTAAGGGTCAGTCACTGAGGTGATTCCATACTCTATGTGAGGTAAAGACTGAATCAAACATCTGTTACTTTCTATGTTTTTTTTTTTTTTAATGTAATGTGAAATCTTCTACTTTCCCAGGCCTCAATAAAGAGGTAGGCCTTTGCCCTTACTTTTAATATTATATTTTTTATTACATCATTTTAAAAATGTTTTTTTTTTTTTTTTACCTTTTTACCCTTTCTCTGTGCTCTCTGTTTAGAGAAATTTTACCTTGTTGTGGGAAGTAAGTTAGCTCCCGAATATGAAATGATGTAATCTAATGATAACTTGTGTTTCCAGTAGGGTCATGTAGCTATGGGAGAATGTTTCATGTCCTAGTCTTTGTATGCTGACAAAGCCCATGAAATAAAGGCTTTATATCATTTCCCAGTCATGAGTGCCTCAGAATGTGAAATATACTTGCCCTTTTATTAGAAAAATCTTGAAAAGGAGCATATGCACCAAAGACACGTTGTCTGCCAATGACTTTGTTTGACTTCATTTAACGTGTCATGTTTACGTAAGCCTGTGACAGCTTCAGATATCTCTCTGTGGCTGGCCTGGCAATTCGTGTATATTTCAATCAATTTGGACACGTGGTCAACCTATGCAACGTGCAGCAGCTCCCCAGGAGGTATAATGCCCTGCAACCCACCTATTTAACTCTGTCTTGACACATAGTGATCTGAGAACCCCCCCAAAACCTCTCTGCCAATGGTCTGCAGCAGATAAGCATGCCCCAAACTTATTATGCTACACTCAGTAACTGCATGCCACTATATGGTACACTATGGCAGGAAGAAGTCAATCCATCATATTTATAGCAGAGATGCTGCTGATGGCATAGGCTGAGATATTTACAGTAATCAAATCTGCAAAATTACAGCACTGGCATTTAATAGCTGTGTATTTTACAATATTCAACATTTTTAATATAGTTACTATGGTATTAAAAGCAATATTTTATTTGCATAATTAATAATTCATATATTTAACCATTTCCTTAAACAGTCTGTTATTTGCATGTTGGCAAACACAATTTCCAGAGATTTGCCAGCAATTCGACTATTCAGCCACAGGGTGATTGTCCTCCTCTTAGAGTTTGTGAGAACGTTGGAAAGTTTCCACTCCATGTTCTGTGTGGGTAAATCTCAAATGGAGCATAGATATGCACATGTGCCAAACTCAAGAATGAATGCCTGGTCCATTTGAAATCCTCATAATACTATATTGTATAATATTCACCCAAAATCGTATCATATCCGTATATCCTTTTTGGGTAAGAATTAAAAACATATCTGCACCATGGTTTATTATTGGAATCGCCACTAGGGGTCCCCTTAGTTCACTTTTCCCGTTTTGAATTAGCGGTTGACTTTTAATAGGACCTTTGATCCTGACGACTCTGTGGCATCTCCTTTCCCTTTGGTTCTTGTTCTGCTTTGAGTGTTTATATTACTTCTTGTCCTCCGTGACACCAAGTGTGACACCAGTTGAAGCTGCTGCAGTATTATATTAAACAGGAAATAGTTACATAATCAGTTTTGATAAGACCCCTTGTGTTGATTTTACTTATTTTGTTCTTGACGAATTTGTTTTCTTAACCCAGAAAAAGTTCCAGAATAAGTCAAAATAGGTTTCATGAATATCCAAGAGTCGCCAAGGTGAAAGCTGACCATCAATCAGAGGTGACCTACTTCAGTGTCTCCCTCTGGCTCCATTTGTTTTCCTTGAGGTCGGTTTCCACCGTATGCTGAGAACCAGCATTTGGTTTCCATTTACTGGAGACCCAGGGCTGCTAAACCTACATGTTCAAAATAGACCAGCCCCAGGGCAGAACCGCTGACTACAATTTCATATTATGAGGCTGTATGCTCACTGCATTACCGCACTTTCCTTACTTATAAATTTGTTACAGCTCTTATATAACCATTTTTTCCAGCAAATAGTTAACCTTTAAAATAGTAGAATGAGTTCACCAGCACAACTCTAATGTGTCAGAACAGCTGCCATTGCTGCAGCCAAAGCTTCAGTCTAGTATGAACCGTGACTTTATATAGTCAACCCTTAAGATTAATCTGAATAGATGCACAGCATGACAGGAAGGGGATCGATTCTCTGCACTTTCTGCAGAATGTTGAGCATTTAGACTCTGTGGTTTTATATTTTTTCATCATTTACATTCACTGGTTTGATATTTTTCATCATAGCATTTAAACAGAAGTACTATAACTTTTTGTAAATATCATGTATTTTATGTCTTCCTAAGATATAAGTTGAAGCAAAGGAATAAGAAGCAGCTCATATTTTGTGTGTGTGTGTGTGTGTTTAGACTGATTTGCAGGTTATATGTACACCATGGTAATAGTCTACATGAGAGAGTAACCTCCTCCTTTCCCCAAAGACATTGATTATCAGATAATAACACGTACTGCATTTTTATAATTAGATCAATGATATTTGGTGTTCTAAAATGCAAGTAAAATATTATTGCAGTTTGTATCTATACCAGATAAATTATATTTTTGGTCCATTGTGAAAGTATGGTGTATTCATGGAAACGTGATAGGATTCACAATATAACTCATTGGGATTTAAGCTCAGGAAAGCAAATGTTTTGCATTATTTTTTGGTGTAAATGTGTAAATGAGTTACACAAAGAGGGGCTCTGGTCTGTAGAAGGCCTGTTTAGAGGTAGGCCCAAATTAGGTCCTAAAAGCACTCCTCTGTGTTGGATTTTATTTAAACCACTACTTAATGGTGGGAATAAATGTGTGCCTAATCCTTTCTGGAATTAAATTTATTTTTGAGCTGATTTTTCTCTTTGTAATGCTATTTAAAATATAACATTAAAATATTTTAAGAAGAATACAAGTAGGTAATGTTATAAATATCATGGTCATTATTTCATATAAATATGAATATACCCCCATGTGATCCCTCCATTTTGAAAACAAGTGCATAGAAATACAACATCAAAGTAGGCTTCAGGTGATTCTTCAGCTAAGAATGGCTGGTCTGCACTGAAGGTTTTCTTCAATGCATAAAACATTTTCTCCTTCTATCTTTGCATAAAAATGCGCTGCCATTTCAATTTGATGAGTAACGCGTACCCAGAGTCTGACAAAAATAGAAATCTGACATTTCGTTTCGGCGGTTCTCCATGCCTTTGAGTGGCACTCAAACAGGGGCAGAGCGCACCACGAAATAAGCCTCTTGAGGTTTGCTATGACCCCCCTGTTTTCGCTCAATGGCTATGAAATGATTGTGTGACGCTCCTGTTCTGTTGTTCTACAGCTCTGAATGGCATCCAATCAACAGCATGCTGGCAAGTGGGGCCTGTGCTTGAGAGAACGTGACATTTGAATTTGACGAACTGATGGCTTCTCTCTCAATGCTCTCCTGCAGTGGTCATCTACTGCCACCAGCCTCACAGGCAGTCAATACGCATCATACAGAGACATTCAGATGAATGAGAGTGTATATATAGCCCGGAGTTACTGTGTATGTGTAATTGTCCATGAGTAAAAGGAGAAAATGGCATCTTTCAGGTCAGCAACTGGAGACGCCTGGAGTGCAGAATATTTCAACAAATTCAAAGACTCTATTCAGCAAACTCCGGTGTGCTTTGTCCTTAATTTTGAGAAACGAATATCTGAAAATGTTCTCATTTTCACCTCTTTCAAAACATTGTTAGTTGAAATGGATTAAAAAGTTTTGCAGGAAGGAAAAAATCGAACTTTAGCTTCAATTTTCCGCACAGTGAAAAGGATAAAAAGCACTGAAATTATACTAAATTGACTCTGATGACTCACGGTTATGGCTATTTCTAAATGGATTTTTTGTAGCTTAATTGCTTGATTTAATCAGAATTTTATTATGTTTTTTATATGTTGAAATCTATTAATAAACATCATGTAAAATCATGTTCAGCCATACAGGTACCAGATATAACTGGATATCTTGTTTAAACCCCTCCAACAACTCACTCGGTTCTCACACCAGAACATGGTCAACCGGTTAGCAAATGTCACTGCAAGAAAGGCGAAAGCTCCCTGATTTATAATGTTGTTACAAAGGAGGTAACTCTCATAGATTTACTGTACATGCAGGACACAAGGTTTTCGCAGAAGTCCATTGTAAAGCTGTCACATTTTCCAAATGGCTGTTCTTGAATTAGCAGTTCAGACCAGTGGTCTCTGTCTATCTTGTATTTACAGCTATGACATTATTGACCTATTAGGTTATGTAAGGTGCAGATTTATGCAATTTACGCAATATTGTACCTCCACGGTCTAGTGAGGAAAATGTATCTGGATTTATGGTTTTCTTTTAATTTGGTTGATGTATTGTTATTGTTGTCCACCTGGGGTACCTTGACTTGATGCTTTTTAGCATAATTTAGATAATGAATGAAAAAAGTCAGGCCATTACTTTTAGAATGAAACCTATGTTTTGTCAAAGGTGTAATCCTGGTTATAAAATGAGAGCTTGAATGCAAAGCAGTTTTCAGATTTTCACAGCAAATGCAGATGAGAAGGACCCCCTGTAGTTGGCTTGTAGCCTTTTGGCATCAATGTAATGTAACTGAAAAGTAAAAGAAAATATCAATCTGATTTCAGTGGGAACCATGCTGAAGACTTACAGAGAGGAGAGACAACAGACCAATGCAATTAACTTATTATATATAATTATGATTTGGCTGCAACACAGCTTTCCACCCCCACAAATAATACTTTGAAGACTAATATTATTCACAAAACACGTCCTGAACCAATGATATATAGAGTATACAGTGCCTTGAAAAAGTATTCAATCCCCAACCCTTTTTTCATATAGTGACTATAGTCTTAGTGAAGATTATCAAAATATCGATGTTTTATTGTTCAGACAGACCTGATAAACTCTAAAGAAAATTGCAAGAAATGTTAAGGAGCCAACCCGAAAAGTAACAAAAAATCCTAGCCATACCAACAGGCAATCTTAATACGACGGCAAAATAAAACACTCGCATACTCAAGCAGTACTGTCTCTAGCCTGAGATAAGTTCGTCATAGTGACGTCATGATCCAGCTGAGCACCACACCATGTGAGCAACCGCACATGTTAAACGAGCACGCAGTTGCTGCAACGACAGTCGTCCGCAGGCGCAAACTGAGAGGAGGCATGTTGCTTTCTAGTTCTGTGCACATCTGCCGTGTTCTCCCCCTTGTTAAAAGACAGGCTTAGAGACGTGCAGTCGTTTAAAGGAATTTATTTTAACTTTAAAGCAGAATACGTTATCTCCCAGGCTGTTGCGTGGGAACGTGAGACTGGAAGCTGTCAAAATGAATGACATTAAACTTGCTGTCCTGGGGAGCGAAGGCGTCGGGAAATCAGGTAATTTTAAAATCAGTGTGTTTTCCCATGCAATTCAGCCATAACTGTTACATAAGCATGTCAATTATTCATTAGTGTCTTGACTGTTAACATAACGGCGCATTTTGTTGTCTCCTGCTGTAGCGCTCATCGTACGATTTCTGACGAGGCGGTTTATTGGCGAATACGCATCATCTTCAGGTAGGCTAATACTCACAATCCGTTTAAATGAGTATGATCCAGTTGTAAATGTTTTAAGTTGAGGGTTATGGAGAGTCTGATATTTGTATTAATTAAATAATCTAAATTATTTGAATGATGCTGAGCATTAATTGAACACGAAACTCATTCCCATAACAATCCATCGCTGTCATGAAGGCGAAACAAGTGTTGGAATCAAATCTTCTGTTGCAGTTCTCAGGAAGTAGGTGTAGTCTTTGACATACAGATGTTATTGACAGTATTAATGTCTGTGCGGTGCTCTGGCTTCCGGCAACGTCCCTGCTTAAATACATACATGCAAAATAATATTGAAATGCTCAGAGACGTTGATTATTTTTACGCAGAAATTTCCTTGATTGTTATAATCTGCTTTTTCCCCTAGAGTGTGTATATAGAAAACATCTATCTATTGATGGAAGACAGCTAAATCTTGAACTATATGACCCCTGCTCTCAGGTATGTATCTGCAATGAGAATGCATAATAATTAGAAGACCAATGGCAACCAAAATTAGCAGAGGTTTGAACCTCCTGGTTTGGACCACTTGACCACTGAACTCTTGACCACTAACTCAGCCTGGAACCTGTTTATAATCTAAGTTATTAAGACCATCTGCTCCAATTCTAGAGGAGTGCAGTTGCCTCCTGGTTTAAACCTGAGCTTTAAACCCCTGCTAAGATAATTTAAATTCACCCCGCAATTAATAATATTGTTATTATTATCCATGTTATTATTATTCTCCAGTCCATCATAACCCAGAAAAGTAAAAAAATTACAATAACTCAATCAATGGAAGATGACATTAGTTTACATTAAAACAACTGTTCAGGATTGCTTCATTTGTGGCACCATATCAGTTGTTCCATAGTTGTGTATATGTTAGAAATTCTGATTTGTCAGTTTATACATCAGTCTAACCAACATCTAGTGTGTTGCAGCTATGTAATAGTATTCCTACAAACTCACTCAAAAGTTGGGAGAACATGTATTGTTTTCTAGGTACCTGCATCAGCACAACAATAATACAAAAAACACAACAAGAATACAAAAAAAAACCTTCTTTATTGATATATTTATAGCCTTGCCAAGGGAGGCCTTCCCTGCATGACCAGATGCACTGGGCAGACGGCTTCCTTGTTGTCTATGACATCAGCGATAGGTCATCCTTCCTCACTGCCAAAGCTATTGTGCACCTGATCAGGGAGATGCACCTGGGTGTGACCAAAAGGTACGCTTTCAAACTTGTTCTGTCTAGCCTCCCACCCACTGCTTTCTCTGATGCTCTGACTCCTTATTTGTAGTTTGAAAAAGATGGTCATTACATTATTATGTTAAATTCATTTAGCAGACACTCTTATCCAGAGCGACTTCCAGCAGAATAGAACATAAGTGTATTCATTCAAGTTGAATGAGCAACACAGCTAGACCAGGATAACAACACTATCAGGCCAGTGAGTGTTAGCATAACACTATTCAGGCCCTACTCTAAGTTAACTTGTGCAAGCTGACTAGACAGGGGAAGCCAAGTATACTACCATACATCAGTTGCTAGATTCCAGACCCCAAAAAAACGTTGCAATACCATACATAAAATAAACAGCAAGTACTAGACGTAGCAGGAGGTAGGGGGCAGGGATTGAGGTGGGTCTTCAGTCTGAATCGGAAGATGGCCAGTGATCCTGCTGTCCTAAACGCCGTGGGGAGCTCATTCCACCACTTAGGGACCAGTACAGACAGGGATTGAGTCTGAGATGAGCGACCCCGTCGGTACGGGACAGCCAGTTGCTTCATGGTTGCAGAGCCTAGTGATCTGGTTAGAACTGTGGTCATTGTGTAAGCACAGGTGACACGACCATGCCAACTCTGCCCGTGCCCTCCTCGACCGCAGGGACGCAGACTCTGTGGTGTTCCTGGTTGGCAACAAGCAGGACCTGTGCCACGTGCGGGAGGTGGGCAGAGACGAGGGGCAGCGGCTGGCGGCCGAGGCCAGGTGCCGCTTCTACGAGCTCTCGGCCGCCGAGCATTGCCAGGAGGTGGCGCTGATGTTCTCCAAGCTGGTTCGCAACGCCAGCCTCAGCATCAAGGCCAAGGACCGGCGAAGGCCCAGTGGGTCCAAGTCCATGGCCAAACTGATCAACAATGTCTTTGGGAAAAGGAGGAAGTCGGTTTAGTCCTTGTGCCAAGGTGGCCTTGGTATGGACATTTGTGCTGGTCTGGTATTGTGATATAGTGTTTAAGAGACTGGATTTGTAACTACAAGATAGTAGCTTCAAAGACAGAGATGAACGGTACTGTTGTGCTCTCGGGTGCTAAGCGTCAATTTTGTCCCATAAAATTCCACTGTATATATATGAGTTGCTAAATGTGCCGTGTCAGATGTGTACAATTGCATCATGTCTAACTGCACCAAATAAAATTCACTGTTTCTGAACAATTACCTTTCTCTGTGCAGCAGTATTAATATTAAATATGTATATTTTTATTTCATGCAAAAACATGATAAAACATGTACATTTATCTGTAATCAGGGATATGAATAAATGTAGATGGAGCTCTGTGTGTGTATATATATGTTGGCCTTTCATATGTTAATGTCTTCTTCCTCTGTGGTGGTGGCCAAGCCTACCTGTTTCTTGCTGCTGTGGTGCTGTGGTAGGACAAAGGTTGTCACAATGAGACCAGATAATATGAATTTGAAAATCTCGTATGTCATGGTGTCCAAATCACATTTCTGTCTTGCTGTTTTTTCTGGGAAGCACTAGCTGCATATCCCAAGGCATTTCTCTGTGGTGTTTATTGGAAGAATTCGTTTATTTTTCTGCATTTGAATATTACCCCCATGACTAATATGTTGTTCACCACTTGTATCCTGCTTTGAAAAGCAAATACTTAAATAAAACAGTTTTCACAGTGACTCCCATTAAAATACAGACAAGTGGTCTAGCCTGCATTCTGTGTGTAGAAGCAGCAAGTAAAATGCCTCTCTCTATAGGGTCATTGAGCCCTATACATCGTGCATTCACATGTTGGGATTAAAATGGCTCTTTAATGACCAGCCAGCTTCACCACAATCTCTGCTACACCCAAGCTACAGGGTGTTCCTCAAAAGTCGACTTCAAAATAAATATGCTAAATCTTAGCTGTCCCACACATTCCCAGATAACAGGGCCACATGCCTTAAATCTTGACATAAGAGACAGTATGAATGATGTTGAACATCATGTGATATGTATGGCTCATCTTGGAAAGCATTTTTCAGGATTGTTAAGGTGTCCTAAAAGTCAACAGAAATCCAGATATGTCAAGACTTATTTTTCACCTATAGACGAAGAAAACTAGGATATCAGCTCTTTGTTGAAGTATCTATCCAGGAAAGCTGCACTGACTAACAGTCACATGGTTATAGGCAACACAGATCCAGATAAAATGCAGTAGAAATGATGCTGTCTTTGGCTATAAAAAGTGCTGGATTTTAACCTTTAATTTTTGACTGAAATTAGCTGTTTAAGGCGCTCCACCTGCAGATAATAACAGCATTCCACTTACTTCATATTAGATGTCAGGGGATTGATCTGCTCCTGAAACATGAGAGCTGTTTGAAGTGGTTTGAGTGGAGACCATATGGGTTTGATCATGGAAAGGGGTGAGGTTGCTGAGTGCTGATCAGTGCCTACTCTCACTGCACTTTTAGGATGATATTACTATTAACCGTTACAGGACACAAATGTTAAAATGGCCACATCCACTGGAGGTTCTCTATTAATGAAATATTTGACTGATTGTTTAGCAAAGAGCAGGGATGTGAGATGATTGTATATTGTTTGTTGTGCATTTGGGTGTATGCATTCATGCGTGAGAATATATTGCATATGTTAAAGGTCTTCATATCATTTGACTTGATTTAAACATAATTTTTTGAAAATTGCGAAGGAATTTTCAGTCTTCAGTTCTACTTTGTGGTGTGAAAGTGCCACGCTTCTAAACTGAACCATTTTAACAAGTGGAAACATGCTGGAAATCTTCTTTTGATTAGAACAATACAAACAGGGTTTTATTACATGGTTGTAATTCTAATACAACTGAGTGGGCTCTACACATGATGTCATCTGAATATGACCTCACCATTTGTAACCTCCCAGCATGTGAAGAGCTTTGAAATTTTACAAGACATTCTTTTTGAAGTGCAAGGGGGGGTCTTGTCATGCTGCTAAAATCACATCTTTCGGGGGACAAAATGAAATAAAATAGTGCTATTTTGTACTGTGATGGGACCAGAGTTGAGACACAGAGTTGTGCAATACACAAATAAATAATGACAGACACAACTGAGATAAATTTGAAGAGAATTTAGGAGTTTTATTGCGATGAGCAAAACACTGCAAAAGCCGTGGGGGAAAACAAAGCAAAACAAAGAAACATTTTGGCAAGCTAAGCCTTAATTTCACAGCGGTAAACTTATGTGCGCCATCAATTCTTTTCTCTCCAGGACATCCCTCATATATAAACAGAAAAAAGACGTGACTGGGTCTTCAGTCTAAGCACTTCATTTGCAGTTATCTGTGGCTCAGAGTTTCACAGTGAAACAGCTCTTGCTTCTAAGTGGCCTTCTGGAACGGATTTCCTCTAAAATGTCTATCACCAGAAGGGACCAGATTGCTGATGTCAGACGTAACCTTCATGATCCAAAGTGGTCTGAAAAGTTTGGATAACACCATCTTGCCAGTCAGAAAGGCCAAGGGGTTTCTCTCCTAGCAAGGAAACGTGGCAGAAATTCATGATTGTGTTTGGTGCTTGGCCTTTGTTTTGTGAGCCTTTTAGCAGAAACAGTGCTCTGAAGGAATGTGAGAAATGCATTGAAACGTAATAAGGAGGGCCTGCAGGGAATGCCAGCAAAACTAGATGTATTGATGGGGTAGTAATCTGTTGTTGACAGTCCCTGTGGGATGTGGGGTGGTGTTATAATATTAACCCGATCAAACGGGCAGAGGTTATGTCAGCCAGGGGAATTGCATGTACCCGAATGTGCCATTCACATGCTCTGATATGGGTGACAGCATTTCCTGGGCTTGTCATTGAATTTAACACTGACTCTGGACAGGAAATACCAGTGGAAATATACATTGGTGGTTCATTGTTTCAAATGAAATAATCTTGAGTCCTTGTGATCCAAACCTTACAAAATGTTCACCTCCTCACTGTCAAAATGGCACAACAACGAGTGACCCAGTCTGAACAGTTTGCCTCTTGACCCAGTTAAAACCATGAATTCAGGTCGGGTTTCAGAGGTGGTCCTGGGGCCTTTCATCCCTTCTCAACGATATCAAAGCAATGAAAAAGCACCACACATCAGGTGAGAGGAAGACGACAGGGTTATTTAGAGAACCAGATTGGGAATTTGGCCAGGAAACTCAGGAGTCCCCAGCTGTGTGCAATAAATGCCACTGTCTCTATAATCTTAAATCAATCTTCAAATTAAATGAATTTTTAATGGCTGCAGTGAGTCAGGACCTTGCTTTCACATCTCATCCAAAAGATAGTGTCTGCTCTGTGACAGTATCTACTGCGTGAGGGCACTGCTTATTCTGTGAGGTCCAGAGAGAATCATGTCCCCTGCTAGCCCAGCAACACCACTTCTACCAGCAGCATGCTCTTTTCCAGAAGATTCCCTATCCAAGTACCAAATAATCATAGCCACGCTTTGTTTTAGCCAGATAACAGAAGAAAGTTACGTGGTAGAGTAACTGATGACAAACATAAAGAAGCAAGTTTATACACAAGATTATGAAAATGACCATTTATGTTAAAAATATTTGTCATTTTCTGGGAGTCAGCGAAGCAAGAAAATGTGATTGAACGTTTCCCACACCTGGAGTACACAATTTTTTTTTTTCTTTTTAATTACATGAGACACATCATGGTTTCATAGTGTCATTTTACCCCAGAGCCACACACAATTTATATGATTAATACTTTTCATAACTTCAAAATGCCAGTGTAGCAACTACAGCTACTGTAGTCTTTTTAGAAATACTCAGTTAAAATGGTTACATAACAAAGCTAAATCTGTGCGTGACCTGAAAATATGGTTCCAGTCAGCAGCTGTCAGTTTTTCTTTTAAATCTCTGAAGATTTAAATAGCTGAGCCTGAAAATTACAAACAAATATCAGGACTGTTATGAAAATAGTTCTGTTTATTTTACTCTAATCTGTATCCTGGGCTCTGATACAACTGGAACACACAACTCCACAGCATTAATAAAATAGTTGTTTTTTCCTATCATTATGTTTTGGTAAATATCATTCACTAGTTCTGAATGCAGATTTTTGTATGTTAAGTCTGGATGTGTTAGATGAATAATTTCGATCTAATGTGACTCTACCTATAAACTGAATAACTGTATTGTATGATGATGTTGGTTAGATCTGAATGGTAATGTGCTCTGTCTCTCATCTAATGGCATCTGATTTCTGTGGTCTTTGCACTTTATGTGAGTATGAGTATATTTTGAATATGAGTACATTTTCTTATTGCGCAGGTTATATTATAGATCCACATGCTTGGGGTCCAGATGCCCACTCTGCTCATGCAACCATTTATGTATTTAACAATGTTTTTAAGACCAGTTCTACATGAAGTAAAAATACATCTAGAGTATGTGTTTGCTCATGTGCTATAGAGTACGTATATTATAAAGTTAATCTTTGGTATCTTTTTGAACTATTTGAAGGTGTTTTTGTTACACACAACTTGAATGCAAACTTTGTGATAGGTTTTCATGGGACAGTAGGTATATTTGGTGGAAACTTTCTCATATTACTATTAAAACAGCTTCAAATATTTAACTACAATGAATTTCTGAGCCTTATCTGAAGCTTTCAAAGGTGTCTCATCTACTCACTTATGAACTAATACAAAATTCCCTCTGCCTGATGAATGCTTTTGGTTCTTAAATGTATCTTATCAGATCCCACTCAGTATTAATTAAGAGTGATCTGATTACATAGAGTGGTCTGGCTATCCCTTTAAAGTGTCAAGTCAGCCTTCTATTGAAATATCAAACGGCAAGCCTGGTGTGTGATGTATGAAAGTAATACATGGTGAAAATTGGAGAGAGGAGAACCAGATGGAGCTATAACTCATGTTCGAGTGTTGGAGGTGGTTTCAGCCCTTGGGCTGATTCCAAATGTTTACTTACTTGCCAGCCTATATTACCAAATAACCCAGGCCTCTGTAGGCAGAATGAAGGTATTGTAAATTGTCCTGTAGTTTATCCAGGAATCCAAGGTTAAAAATGCTTGAGTTGTGTTTGAGCAGGGACCCAAATACACTGCCACAAATATTTTCCTTTTACCAAGAACTTAGCCTTTGACAGTTTTATGGTCCTTATTTATTTATTTTTCCAAATGAGTTAAGAGAGACCTGATTGGAAAGTAACATGGAACATAGCCTCAAATGTATTCAAAAGGGCATTTAGGAAACCCTCTCTGTAACACACCCTTTAGACCAGGTTTGGTAAACCCTTGTCCTGAAGGTGCGTAATGTCAACAGGGCTCCTCTGCGTTGATGCTGGAGAGCAGCGGAGTCTGCAGGACTGCTCCATTATTTCACACTATGGCTGCAATGGCAAAGATGGAAGATTCAGCTTGCAGCTCTGCTCTGTTGAATGTTAATTTAGCAAAGGGAGCTTTCAGAGAGAGGAAAAAAATGATTTCAATAAGAAATACCCAAAATCCTGTGCTGTCTAAACAGTTACTTTCAGATCTATGCATAACTATTTTGAATTACATACCTCTCATGTTTGCCCATTCTGCTGACAAATGTCTTACAGAATCTCTTATGTGTATGAATGGAAAACGTCTAAGCTGTGTAAACTGCTGTGGATGTAAGGCCATCTGCTGAAAAAATAATGTTTTGCTTATGCCTTTTTGTATATGTTGGTAGATTAGAATGATTTATTGGCCTAAGGTGCATTGGAAATTGCACTTGAATGTGTATAGTATTAAAATATTAAAATATAAAATATGTATATTTTACCCAATGCAAGTTGACTTTAAATATTTAAATGTAACATACAGCCAAAAAGGTAAACATGAATTACATGAAAATGTCTCAGTGTGCAAAATATCCTGCATTAAAGGTCATGTATTTAATTTTTTTGTTTTTATTGCTGAGTTTGTATTTAAGCTGTTTGAATCATCCTGTATAACAATACTCATAATTTGCTTAGTCCTGCATAATTGCTACTCACCATTGTGTGACTAAATGGGCAATTAATCCTTCACTCACTATAAATAAATGATCTGTATATTGGGTACTTCTTAAGATGACACATCAATTGACAACAGAATGCTGCCATCTAGAGTTGATGTCTAGAATATCTAACAGGCCAAGATCAGAAGATAACTAAGAATGCCACGGTGTGGCATGTTTGATCCAGGAAAAATGCTCTACGTATAACATTATTTTCAATTGCCGATAATGTTACAAGGAAAGCAGTGCCCTCCTCAAACTCAGACACATACAAACACAATATAACTGCCGGTTCATTTACAGAATTGGCAAAGAGAGGCTTCTTCGGCCCTGGGTTTATTGTCTGTTTTTGATGATGACCCAGTCTTTATACAACTAATGGTGATCCAGCCTGGCTCATTGCTTTGAGGAGACCATACCCTAACATATGCGCTGATATGTTATGCCTTTTGCCCCTGTCACCATGATCTGCTTAGGCTAGTGAGACAGTCAATGAACACCAGGACAATGCTACGTAATAGCTCTCACACCACTGTTTTATCAGTGCTGAAATCCTAATGACAAATGAATGGACTCTTGCGATGTTGTCTAGCCTTTACTGGAATCTCAGTAGGAGAGTATCTTTCACTCACAAGGCTCTAAAAGCCTTTTGTTTTGGTCCTATTTGGTTTATTCTTCTTTACTTTGTTGCCAAGCAAAAACAGTAGAAATCTATTTTTGTTTCAAGGATTTTTCTCTTTTGAAAACTACATGGCAGGGATGATTTGGATGATGTGGTTTCATTGCACATTAAGTGCAACTACATAAAGCATACATTAAGCTTACTTAAGGTGTAATAGCTGCATGGGGCATTCATAACACATGTATATGAGACATGACACACTTTCTGCCCTGTCATAATATGTATTATGTCGCAATGAGTGTCACACACAGTAACACTGGGACAGCTCTTGCCCCAGATACGCCATTTGTCATGTGAAACTGTTAGCAGAATTATCAGTCATTGTTATTAGATGTGCATAAATTACCATAGGTCACAGGCTATGCCCAGTACGGCTGCCTTGATTGCCTAGCCTCAGATTTGTCACATTTTTGCTCATTTGCTCATGTGTAATAAATTGTGTTGCCTGTGGTTTAAGGAAACACCCAGTATGGCCTCTGTGGCTCTCAGGAGAGCAGCCAATGATTGCGAGGGCAGAGCGGAGGCTGTACAGCGCTGAGATGGAGAGACAGCTGAGCCGAGCGAGCGCACTGTGCAGCTGTCACCGCTTAATTGATTGTTCCTGGCTGATGAGAAGTGAAGGATGAAGGGTGCCTCGATATAAAAAAGGCAGAGCGAACTGCTCACACACACACACACACACACACACACACACACACACACACACACACACATATACCCATATCCCCACACACACACCCACACACACACACACTCACTGTATATTCCCCCATACTTTTTGCTTTCTCCCTCAGATTCCACAAAGATCAACCTACACGAATCAGTTCTGCTGACACACCTGGATCTGGCTCTATTAATTTCCACCAGTGAGCTCACTTTTAAAGCTTCCCCGTCCTACATCTCTGAATCCAGCAGGGCTGGTTCTGCCGGACTGCCTGTTCAGATGCCCATTTCAACAATGAATTCACAACTAATGCAAATGTTCGTGTCATGATTGTACAGCAGATGCCATACATGTATTTATTTAATAGTTCATTACATAACTTCCATTTACTGTACTCAATGTTTTATCATACATCTGTAGTATTGAAAATGCCATTCAGGATTATATCAGTATTTGGATATATAATATGCTCTTTTCTACATATATAATTTGCTTTTGTAAACTGTAAACAATAAACTCATATTTAAAATCTTCTGTATGAAATTTTTATTACACATTAAAATATTTAAAAAACTGTGGCATACAGTATCTTCTTACCATATTGTGCTGTTCTAATACCTTTATTTAAAACCATTTCCAAGCACTGTCAGCCCCAAAAACTGTAACCTTTGGTAGTTTGTGATATATCCATTCTGTCTGCTACATACATATTTTATTTAGATAAAGAATATATATATATATATATATATATATTTAAATTGCACATAATTGTCTTTTGCATTATCCTTCTCAACATCCATTGTAGGTTAATGAAACTAAATATTGCACAAAAAATGGATGCTTACATATTTGGTACAGCATACATACTTTGATTCACATCATCGCCTTATACAGTACAGTAATATATAAGGAAATTAAAATACCTTGGCAGGATATAATGTAAACAAAACAAACAAATAAACTAAGAAAAAATTAAGCAAACAAACAAAGAAACAAGCAAAAAAATCCTCATAATGCAAAGCATCAAATAAAATGCTGGGGAATATTTTTACATTGTCTATGTTGGAAAAACATTACTGTAACAATTTGGTTGAGCCACACCAAAATAAAATTGTTCCTCATTTCAATTTCTTTTCCAATCACCTGAAATCTGTAGGCTTCAACAGGCTCAACATTTGCATATGGAAGCACATGCTTACATAACATCCTCTTGCTTTCATAGTGCATGGACCATTCTTGGTAAACTTAATGCATATTTAACTGAGAGATTTGTAAACAGCTGGACCTCTGACAGTTTCTTACAGTCAATAACATTAATCAATTCTAAAACTATAGCATACATAAACTTGATGGAGCATAATCTAAACCTGTTAAGGTTGGACAGATATATTAAATCAAAAAATGCTGACGGATTGTGCCTCATGTTTGCATGGACTATGGAACAACATTTACGTAAGGAAGACTAAGGATTACATAGGGAAGCTTGTTAATGCCTGAAATAGTTGTATAATAAAAGAGTAGGCTATTCTTTTGTATCAAATCCTAATGTTGAATAGAAATTCTGTTCTCAATATTATGAATTGGCAATGAGTGAAATTAATGAAAATATAGAAATTATTAAAAACATTTCTTTAATTTTGCTTATCAAAGTTAAAGATAAAATGTTTTGCAGCTGAATTTTTGTTATATTAGTTATTTAAAATTAAGGCCAAACTACAAATGCCAATTCCAACAACTGTCATGCAATTTAAGTTAATGCTGACCATCCATCTCCATGGTTTTTCTGTTTACTATCCAACATACTTATTCTGTGTAGAGTTTCAGTGCACGTCTCTCTTACCCAAGCATAAATCATTTTGTGTTATTAGATATAGATCAATAACAGGTGTCCACTTACAATGATCCCTTCATTAATAGCACCAAGGGACAGATTGTCTCATAACATAAACCTTTGTGAATCTCACTCTTCTACCATTTGGATAATAGTACTGTAACTACGGATACCTCATGTAATCAAATAGTAACGTGTATCTGTCTGTCTGCCGAGATAGATTGATGGATTGACTGTCTGACAGGTGGATAGATAGATAGATAGATAGATAGATAGATAGATAGATAGATAGATAGATAGATGGAATAAAAGCAGATACATGCATATTTTTTGTTTAACCTGTGAGTAAAATTACTGAATAAGAGGTAGTATTTTTAAAGGAAGAGAGGATAAATAGACCAACTTGATGGAAGTTAATCAAGGAAAGGAGGTACACTTTACAGTATTAACAAAATAGGTTTGCCTTTGCCATGCCACATTTTAAAAACTATAGACGTTTAGACTGAAATTCATATTTACATAAATTCCTCATGAAGTTTGTAAATTATTCACTTACAATGACGGCATTTTTCATCACATACTGTAACTACTGTTTTTTTACACCTGAATCGCTGAGCCAGTTCTTGTTGACAACTTAAACTTGTTAAAGTGCTGTCTTGTTGGTAATACCCATCGTCGAAGTGCACACCAGTGACACATTACACTCTCAGACTCTGCACCTCAAAGTGCGTCTGTTAGGCCTACAGAATACGGTTTAGAGAATGCTTTCTCATGAAACCACATATTTTTTTAAACAATTTGAAATTTCAATACACATGTGGACAATATGCGTACACAAACGTCAAATTCACACCAAATCATTATGATACAGGTATAAGTCACTTCACATAAATTCAAATGTCACGAGTTCGCAGACTTATCGGACTACCTTCACGTGGAATCGACACCTGTCAAATTCTCTCTAAGTGCAACAGACAGTATCAAATGATATGACGCAACTGGCGCACAGCACAACAATTCTCGTTATCTTACTACTCAGTTCTGGCACGGAAATCCCTCGCAGGATCCCTGACAGGTCACTGTCAGGTGTGAGGTTTGCAGGAACAGTGCACTACGGTATTTCATTGCAGCACCTGTTAAAATTCTGTTGCTGACAGACGCCATCTGTAGACTAAGGCTTAATGAACAGTTGGAACGATCTCAAAGATTTAGTTTAAGAGTCATACTGTGTCTGTCGATCAGGACTGGGTAGTTACCGCCAAAGTGTTGACATAGCCGTGCGGACACATGTCGTTCTCGGAAACGCAGTGGGAGACCTCAGTCGGATTGCCGCTTGTGAGTCTCCGAGCTTCCTGAATGGTTAGGCACTGGTCCACAAACTCCAGGCACCTAAAGCTTAGGAAGAACATGTTCTTGAACATGAAAACCGAAAGTGGCATTTTGTAAACATAAACCAGAAAACACCTGACCACGAGGACTGGCGCATTGACCAGGACGCCGGAGAGGAACCGAGACCAGATCCAGCGGTAACGCATCCGTGAAGCTGTCAGCTCGTGCAGCCAAAGCACCGGGACAGCCAGACCGAGGAAAAAGACGGCGATGACCGTGTACTTCAAGTATACGGTTGGAATCTCGTTCTTCAACAGCATCTCGATCAAGGTGAAACTGTCCAACAGGTCTAGGAAGGTGCTCATGAAGCAACTTTGGGAATGGCAACGTGTCGCCCCGTTCAAGTCCTCAATGATAGAATTTATCAGGCAGTAGAGCAAAGGTGCTGGGAGCATCATTGTTATCTTAAAGCCGGTTACCCCCAAAGGCATCTTCAGCGCAATGAGGTCCAGGATAGAGGTTTCCAAAATGAGCACCATCTTAGGGGTACACGCTATGACGTAGATGAGCCAGGCCAGATATGCATAGGTGAACTCGCCGAGGTTGCTGCCAAATATGGAATTTTTTTGGTGAAAGCCGCAGGCGCGCTCCCGTTTGCACCTTGCATTCTTCAGGAAGAAGATCCCCCAGCCCGTCACGACCACCAGGTCGGTGGCTATCCACGAGCACCAGTACAAATCAGTGAACACGATAAGGTAGAAATCCAGTATGCCGCCTTGCAGGACCAGCACGAGAAAGCAGAGGATCTTGTAGACTAGATTACGCTTAGATCTCCGGATGAATAAGGGAGTGGTGTGCATAAATTCTCCCGATGACATGATGTAGGCAGCTGCAGCAGCTTCGCACGAAACCAGTGGCTCGGTGCTGCCTTCCTCTGGGTTCAAGCTGCCGGTGGAAGTCTGTGTATTTCTCCGGGACGAGCCGTTTCTGAGGAAGCTCTGCTCTTTCTCTGATGACGAGAAGACAGGCGACTCGGGGCAGTTCACCGCTTCGGGCTGGGTGTCGTTGGCTCCGGAATTTTCGTTTACAAATGCTGCGATCATTGTATATCTGCTTTCTCCTCCGTTCTCTCCCTTTTCCTACACTGGTAGTGCTTCGAGGTGGAGCGGGGAAAAGGATGCGTAAAACCCTGGCGTGGAATTTTCTTTTACGTTGGAATGGGGTGTGCTGTCATACTTTTAAATGTATTTATACTAGGTCATGTTGGAATATATTTCATAAGTGTTGCAGTTGTGCCATTGCTTCGGTGTAATATCTGGTGGTTCATATTAAAACGCGCGAGAATGCCAAATCCGTTTTGGATACAGCCTTGTGTGTCAAGACGGCACTTAAGTTACTTGTAATGCAGGCCTTGGTATAAAAATGATTTACTTCACATAAGATAAGCAATTCAGATTCGAGTTAGAAGTTAATGTGAGAGCAAGTATTGATAGGCATCAAAGAGACCCAACAGTTAGTGCAGTTAGTCTAAATCATCTTAACTGAAGTAATCTAGTGGCATTTGTATGTTGATTGTACGTATAAATGAGTGGTTGGCACTGAAACAGGACTCTTGGCGCCGAAGCGCGCGAAGTCACATTTCTGACAGTTGATGGAACTGATATCTTTTTAAAACATTTTAAATGCGATAAAAAAAAAGCCCTGTAGTAATAATCCTGATCAGAGTCGAATTCCTCGTTTAGTTACTGCAAAGCGGTACTTTTCGGAATTTAAAGTGATAGACCAAGATTAGCATATTCTAATTATAAACACCACTCCGATCCCGCTGGCAACGTACATTCACCGATTCAATATCGTCCCAATTTGACACGTTTGATATATTATGAACCACGGCAGTTTTAATTTCACACGTTGGGCTAAAAGGAATCATCGACTGTCCACTGTCAACTTTGAGCTGAGGAACACAGTTAAATTCTAATGCATAACTGGAGAGCCATAAAAACTTGTCACGACGCCCGGGACTCAGGCTAGCAATTCACCGATTATGCCTTTTTAATGATTCTGTTTAAGATTTTTATGGAGTTTGTTTACTTTTTTAAGTCTGGAGTTCAAAATAGTGTGTTCTAACGGTTTCTTGTGAATATTATTAATTTATTAAATTGTATTATTTTCAGTTTGCGGTTTGTACTTTAGTTGATTTTAATGCACTTATAGTTTCAGAGCGTTCGGGATAGATTCCTACATGATTTCTGCATGATCTTTATATTATTAAGCCGACAAAGAAAATTTCACTGGATGATTAGTGAAGTGCTGCGCGGTCTTTTCTGAATATAAAGGATTGGCCAGATAGGCTATAATTCATTTGGATCACACAATACAGTGACATAAGCTATTATTTCTGTCCAGGTGGAAATCTGTCGCGTGAAACACTTACATGGATTCCTCATATTTATCAACAAGAAACAAATTGTGTCAGTTCATAGTGGTCTGTACATGTGATTGATCCTTAATTGCTATGTACTTTTTTTTATCCATGCTACCACACAGATTGTGGGTATCAATGATCACCGGAAAACATCAGATCTGAAACTGATGACAAGGAGTGTAAAAGGAACATGTGTGTCATTTACTAATGTTTTTTTTAGTAACAAGAGAATTTATGCTGTAAAAAAACATCAAGGTGGATTGTCTCGTACTGGTGAACCTTCAAACAGGACAGCAGTTACATGGGAAAATGCAACTATAATTCCATTTGCGTTTCTTTTTTTCTGACAGGGACAAACTCCCCACTTCACTATTTACCATCTTAATTTCTTACGAGCTGAGCTTTGCTTTATAGATGTGCATTTGCCTCCATTTTTGCAGATCTCAGTAATTAAATTATGCCAGCATGCTTAAAGAGGACACGTCTATGTAAATTCTCACAGTTTAAAGCCTGCATGGGTTGCATCTCTCTGTTTGCTCAGGAAATTGCAATCCACGGGAGTGCACAAAAAGTCATAAATAATATGTAGACATTGGGATCCCCAACTGGGGGTGCACTGATGTCCATCTGGGGGTGCAATACACCCCCATAGCACCAGGCCTGTGTTTACATACAGTTTTCCTCAAAAACAGTTATTTCAGCTTTTAATGGGACACCCCTCCACTCAGGAAGTGGTACATCCCACCAGGCATGTGGCTATAGAATTTTTATAATAGAATTTTTCCCATCCATAATGTTATTTAACACTCAGGAAAATGGAGAAGGTACAAGTAAAGCATAAAGACATTGTAATGTGAGAGACCAGATCACAGAGATATCATAAGATACAGAGCCAGAATCTCGCAGTCTAGTAAGTCTCTCAGAGTAGGTGCTAAATTTTCTTCTGCCTCCCTCCTTCAGTCTGGTATCTTATTGACTGGTTCAAAGTGGGATAGCTGCTCCATACTGAGTCACTCCAAGCCTATCAAAAACTGGCTGCAACCCAAAGTCTGTATCATGAGCAACAGTCTGAATGCAATCCTCAACTGATGAAGTCACTGTCTGGGATGGGACCTACAATATAGACTACCATGAGTGTTTAAAGCACAACTGTAACAACACTTACCTTATGTCACAAAAACGTATCTCCACAAACCATCCAACCATTAATATTGTCCAAATGGCACTACATTGTTAGACTGAAAATTATTATATTAATATTGGCATTAATTTCCTGTGATGCTGTAAATCATTATGGAAACGTTTTTTAAGACAGCAACAATGAGTTACATCTGCCCGCTGTAGGTTGACGTAACCAGCATTTTCAATAGATAAGATTAACTATGCAATTTGTCCATTCATTTTATTTGAGTTTTGGAATGCTTAAAAATGCTTTTGCATCCACAGAGGATCCCTAAACGTATAATAGAGAGAAGGAACATACTCAGTGGGTGTAATGACCCAGGGGATAACATATCCAGAAATAGGCAGATATTTATAATAATTCTTCATTTAAAAATCCCCTTAAGTGAAAAGATAAGCGATAATACATGATCAAAACATGAGAGATTAGGATTCACGCAAGTGTGTTAATTTATTAAAGACCACAGCTAACCACGTTTCAGAGGATCTGAGACTAAGACCCCAGCAGGTTGCTGATAACTTCAAACAGATTATTCCTTAAAAGAGTAGGCCTCCAGGGTTTTATGTATCCGAGGACTGGAGCTCTTTACATTATTCATTTTCATAAATTTAGTCCAAGATTGTTTCCTCCTTCAGAATCTGATTTACTGATACCAAAATGAAAACCGTTTGGCTAGGCGTACAATATTTAGGAAATACAAACACGAACCCTCCTTCCAATCAATAATTGTTTGGCAGAAACTGCTTTCTTAACTTCTGAAAAGCTAAGTCATGCTATGCTACCATGTAACAAAATATATAGACATTGCCATGCTTTAACAAATGTGCATTCCAAACAATTGCTGCCTCTTCAAATAAAGGTAAGAGTGAAAGAGAGCCTTCACCTGTCTTCCAAAAACAGAGTGTTTTCAGTTGCTAATTCTAAAATACTGAAGGGAGGGCTTATTTGTGTTTAATCCATTTTAATTGACCAGTTGCTGACCTACCTCAATCAAATGCATTCAAACAGTCAAGGGCTTAATTGTTGTCTGTAATTAAACTATTGTTTAATTGAACTGTAGTCAACCACCCATTTTTATGAGCCTCACCTGCCCAGTCAAGCATATTAAGTACAGGTGTGTGGTTGCTGCTAGAGCTGCACTGTTCAGAGGCTGGGCTGTTGCACTGAGGCTGCATCCTTTGGATTTTTATTTAAATTAATTTTTTTAAAAATCTAATTATTGATCAGATTCACCATCTTGAAAACCCAGCTTCAAAACTACTTCCTGATGCCAAGACAACTGCCATAGCAAATCAAAAATTTTCTGTTTCCAAACCTTTGCCTAAATGGATTCTAGTTAACACGAGCAGCCCACTGCTTGGGGTCTTGCTTCAATACATGCAAAGCGCATGAAAGGGCTTGGATCTATTGTTGTGTGCTGTCCAGTCTGAAAATATTTGTAAATGATTTAGAAGAAACCTGTAAATGTTTAAGTTGAGAAAACACCTTTTTCCGCTAGATGGCACTCAAGTGCTAGATTTTATCCTGTCGTCTGTTCCTCCCGGAAGACATTTGTTTCAGTTATTTTAATTTACTCTTCCTTAATTCACCTCTGTGAAGATGTTTTGCCACCATCCATATTCTGACATGACCTGAATCAATGATTATTTTTGTCTTTTTAAAGTTTGCCTAACATGCTTTGGTATGGGAAGAGACAGACTGAATTTGTTCTGTTAGGTTCAAATTTCATTTGTTCATTTAATAAAACAATCGATATTTGTAATGAAATGCGAGACTGAATATTTGAATTCATTATTTTAACATGAAGGATCAAGATGTTATTAATGTGTGACTCATTCAATCTGTCACACTAGTTAGCCCATGCAATACCCAGAATGCATTTCTCCTCCAGATCTTATTTTACAGGGTGAATGAAATCTCTTTGTCTTAATAGCCTTTTGGACCAACTATGATAATGTGATTGTTAGTAACTATATACTCACAGTGGTTGTGTGTGTACATGTGTGTCTGTGTGCACATATGTGCAACACATCCCCAAATGCCTGCCTATAATTAAACTGTTGCTGTTGAAAGAGACACCTCTTTATTGCATCTTGGCTAATTAAAGCAGTCATTCCATTGCAATGAAAAGCACTCAAAGCATCCGGGTTGAATATGATTAATATTCACACTTGTTACCTCAGAAGCATTTCAACACCTAGCTGTCAATTAAGTGGTGAGGTAAGAGGCTCCAATCTCCCTTTTCCTCTCGGGCTCATACCCAAGATCAAATTACATTCTTACTAAATCTCTGCCTATTTTTTCCCAGTGGATTCTAGGCTTTCTTCAGGACTGTTTGAAGTGGTCCTGGATATGTTACTTGTGGGCACTAAACATACCAAGTGATTCAGACTGCTTGGTACCGTTTTAAGCGTAGCTTCTTGTTTGGAATTCTAGGGTTCATTATACAGTTCTCTAAATGTACAGCACTGCTCCAGGTTGCTATAATGGGATAATCAGTGGTTTGGGCACAAGCGGTGGAGGTTATCCAGATATTCTATAAGACTGAAAAGTTCCTTCTTCTTAGCAAAGATGTGATTACTCACCTGGAAGCCACAGTGCAGCTCCAAGTCTTTCGCATGAAGAAAAGAATATACACTATTCCCCATAATTACTTTTGTTTAAACATTCTTTCATCGGACTGTCCTAAAATAGATTTATAAATTGCCATATGATGGTTGTGTCTGAATTAATCCTGGATTCAGCGTTGTCATTTTGTTTATGCGTATGCTGCCTGAACAGTTTGTAGTTCACCACAGGACCAAGCATACTAAGTCTTTTGCATGGCCTAGGATGCCCATGACCCACTGGTATCAGACCACAAATCTACAAGACTACATAATTGGTCCTTTTGGGGCAGTTACATGAGAGACGTCTTCCACAGATAAGACACAGATGTCAAATGATATAAACAATACTGTATGTGTCATGTGAAATGTGACATGTAATATAAAAAATCATAATAGTGCGGTATGCTGTAAAAGACAGCCTTGATTTGTCCACAAAAATGTTTGTCAGTAATTTGTTCATTGTATTTTAAACTGTGTACTTAAATGTTTGGGTAATTGTGTGAATGGAGGATTCCTTGTCTTAAATACCAGTCCACAAATTTGCCAATAATGGGTCTTATTCCATGGGTTAATGGAGGATGCCCTGTCTTAATTACCAATTCATAAATCTACCAATAGGAAATCTCATTGCATCAGCTTAAACAGAAACAGGAAAATTGTGACTTTCTGTGAATGGGAAAGTGTATGCTTTGAAGGCCAGTCACTGGGTACTGATCTGTAGCTGTTTAATGGGTGAAGGCTTTTAAACTGGCATGTGGCTGCTGCTGAGAGATCAGTATAGCGGAGCTGTAGCTTTGCTGTGGCTGTTTATTTCAATGGTTATTTAAAATAAGTGATTTGCTTTAGCACATTTTTTCATCCTTGCTTTTTTCATGTGCAGTGCATCGGCCAGCGCTGTTATGGTTGCGTTTACATTTCACCGAGAATCAGTTTGGATTGGTAACTAGCTGTCTCAAATTCCTTACCCTATATTCTGGAGTCCTCTTGACGTTTCTTTGAATTTGTGGTTTCTTCCAGAGTACATGGGTGGGGGTTGCTAGGTTACAAGAGCAAAGCCCCAGAGCCCACTGTGCTGTGATCACAGAGAGTGAGGAGCATGGTCTGTGATTGGGTAGCAGCAGTATTTGCCAATGAATCATAATGCAGCAAGAAAGTGCATCATCAGTGGAGGTGAATGCTTTACTCAGTACCTGAGACACTTACCCTCTCTCTAATACCCTCTCTCCCTCTAAAACAAGTAAGCAAGACAGAGGCTCATGTTCATTGAATCCGAATGGTTTTGTCTAGAGATTGACGTTCTGCTTCTTTCCACTCTACTTTTTCTTAAACTGTATACCCCAAAACTCACACTGAATTTAGGAGGATCATGCTTTCATAACAATTCTGTCCAATCTAGCAGTTCTTAAACTGTGGTGCAGGCCTTAAAGAAATCATCAGACCTGGCTGAGCAATGCAGCATGGACTAGACCTCAGCCCTCCTTACCTATTTGTGTGTTGCAGGATAGATGGACTGTGGTTAAAAATACTTTCCATACCACCTACCTACCATTGCTGGATGTCTAACAGAGTGACTTTATTAAACCATTATTAAACGTTTTGTCTTTCTTTGTGGGAAGTGTTGGCTAGCTTCTCCAGAGTAAGGTATTAATATGCTGTGTAACATGGCATCATGGTTCCTCTCTTTGAGAAACAAAACAAAACCACAGGAAAGCATTTTTCATTGACTTGATGTGGTGAGTGACTTGTAAACACTTACCACTGGGTTACATTTGTGGTAAAACCATAATTTCACCTGCAAGAGAGTAGCTACATATTGCATTACATATGAATGGCTAATTTCATAAATATTGGTCCTCTTTGTCTGTAGGTATCTTCTTATATGCACCACTAATACGAGCACATTTATTTACTGGAAAAAAAAACAATGTTGTGTTAATGTAGTGTTTTCTGGTCCAGGCCCTGCTCCTCTCCCACCTGGACTGGTGCAGCAGCAACCTTTTTCTGCCAAATATTTGGAGTTCTGTCAAGAAAATTTCATTTAGCCAGGAAAATATTTTGGTCTGTTAGTGTTTAAAAGACAAAAAAAGTTATTTGTTACCAGGTCATTATAGCTGTCTTTTTATGATTCTCAAATTACTTGCAATCCATTCAATTCTGATATTTGTTATTACTAGTTATTTCTTGACTTATTAAATAGATCAGCAGTTACCTGTTCTCAATATCTATTGAGTATCGGTATCTATATCTGCCCAGTGTGAAGTTTTCATCCAGGATGTATTTTCATCCACTTAGAGAATATGTCTCCATCTACTGTTACCTGGCTGTAAGTTGTGGGAACAAATGGAATAATTCTTAACTATTTAAATGGTATGTTATTCTTAAGTCACCATTTTTTTTTAATCATTAAAACAGATTTTATTTTTAGGTGGATCCTCATACAGAGTGCTACTATTAAGAATATTTATGGTAGTAAATTATAAACTGATTCAATGCTTATCAAATCAAAACATATTTTACTTGTTTATTTTTGATGATCTTTCTATAGTTTAACCCGTTTTACACATATTAAAAACTGTTTTACCGAAGATCTGTACTGAGATGTCAACACACGCATTCATGTAGGTGAGTTCATCTAACCAGGCCTAAGAGATCCAATCGAAGATTTATCACACAGAATTATAGCAAGTACAACAAAATCTATTTCAGGCACACAACTTGATTGTATCTTTAATCAAAGGTTATATTCCGATTCAACTTGTCATTACACTGCTTTTCCCTCAGGGGTAGAAGGTCATCCTCAGACTACATTTCCCACCGTCATCATTGGCGTCACTGTTTCCGTTTTCCCACCTGTTTCTAGTGCAACGACAGCTCTGGTCTGTAAAGCGTGACGGGAATTGTAGTGTATTTGAAAATAAAGGTTAGACTTCTATTACATTGAGGACTTTCTATCTCAAGATGTTGTCACATTGTCACACATTTTTTTGTATTTGTTTATTAATATTTAAACGTATTTGTAAACTATATGGAGTATCTAAATTTCAAACACTCCATGTCATTAAATTATCTTTCTTTAATAGCACTACGTTACCCATAAGCCCTTAGTGACGACAATCTGCGCACGCTCAGTGCGGTGTGAATGGTTGTCCCCTCCCTCCTCCCTATTTCAATGTAAGATGGTGGCTAGAAGGCGCTGCTACTAAACACACAGAGGCTAAAAAGAAAAGGCAAGGCAATTTATCAACAAATCATTTTAGACCTGAAAGAACAAGACGCAAAAAGATTTCAAAGTGCCTGCTTACACAGACCTTGGCGGTTTAGAAAGATAATCAATCCCCAGCCCCATCTGGTGTGACTATCCCGTGGAGAAGGAATACCAGCAGCACAGACAGGGTGAGTATCCCACAAAACTATCGCCAGAAACTACAATCATAAAGGAAGATAGCAGGTGCTCTCTCTCTGTGTACGTAAAAATCCATATTTTAATTAAGAACACATCATTTCGCTTTGACACCAAGTTGTGGGAGCGAGAAAAAGTCCTCCTGGTTGTGATGGAGCCAGTTTGGAGGGAGAGTCGCAGGCTTTGCCGGGGCGCTATAGGCCGCGCTACTTCGAGTGGAAAAACGCCTTGTTAGCAGGATTGCTAACTGGCTATCTGTCATGTATTGGCGTGATTCTTGTTCAACGTCTGATCATCGCCTGTGGTAGGCTACTAAGCTAACTAACATTACAAATGTTCAATTTTTGAAAACGACAGTAAAAAAGGAGATCCTTGACATAACAATATTAGTTGCCTAACGTTAGCTAGCCATTGTTTTTACTGTCTGTGTTCAATTGTGGTGAAAGAGTTCGCCAAGTTAACTAGTTAACCAGATAGTCGGCTGTAAGGCATATGAACCTAACCGGCTTTTTCGTATGACGAGTGTTTTTTACGCTTAAATATGACCGGCAGCAGCTAGATAGCTGGCTATGAACTTGGGCCATATAGCTAGCAGTATAACGTTAGCTAACGAAAATCAACATCCAACACTTGCGTAGTGCGAAATAAGCAAATGGCTTGCTAGCTAACATTATCAGTTGTTACATACTGAGTGACAGGCTATCTAGTTAGGAGTGATCTAGAGTAGCTGGATAGCTGGTTACTTTACCATACACTAGATATGAGAAGTTGGCTAACTAACTAGGTAGAAGCGCTTGACTTGATAAACGCTAGCGAGCTAGCTAGCTAGCCGGCTAACCATGGCTACTCTGTCATTGGGCAGGAGCGCGATGAAAATACGTTTATCTGGTAGACTAACAGTAGTGGACAATTATGGGATATTCGTTTTAGATGACATTTTGTCTGGGTGTAGGTGTGTTGGTGTGTTTAGGTTATAAACGATAAGGTTTCTCTGAAACGTAGGGGAAAGACCAGCCAAATGTTATCTATCTAATAATAGCTAGCTGTTTGGTATTTCCTCTTCCTCGTTGAAGCCTGGTTAGCAGGATAGCTGCCTAGCTGCATCAAGTCATTACGTTATGCTGATGTGGACGAAGCTAATCAAAGCGCCAGATGGACTAACCTGGAGGGATTCATTTAAAACTAACATAGCTAGCTGGCTACGTTAAACTGGCAAGTTGATTTCATGGGTGAGCCAATGTTTGCCATATCACGTAGCATGCTACACAACTGAGCTAACTAGCGGGCTAACTAGTTATCCGTCTGTGCTTAACCACATTTAGCTAACGAGATAAGTGAAAAGACCGACGTATCTGACGCCCCTTTCTTGCTTGTCAGTAAGACCTGCCTTGAGGTTACGTTGCTAACGTTTGCTAACCAGCTAGCTAGATAGCTTATCGGCTGAGTGTGTTTTACCTACGTTAGCTTGCTTTCTGGGTAGTCTGTAACTTCCAATATAAAAGCATCTTGCTAACCAGAACACTGGCTTTATCAGACTTTATTGAAATTTTATATGGCTAATTGCCTTTTTAGCTAGGGATCCCAGCCTGGTAGCTAGTGCTGTAACTATGTAACTAGCTAACCTTGGCTAACTGCGTGTATCTGGCGTTACGTTGAACGCTTGAGCAAAGTATTTCATCTGAGTTGTTCGAATGATGATCCAATTCTGTATATTTTCAATGTTATTTGTTATACTCCGATAAGGCCATCTGGGAAATGAGTGGCCCCAATGTAGTGATAGCGCGTTCACTCAACTTTCCCGAAGGCAGCGATTCTGGCGGACTTGGCTGGTGTATGATAACACCCCCCGAATCAGAAGTTGTCTGTCTTCCAGGCAAAAGAGATTTTTTTTCTCTTCAAGTGATATAAAAAGTAGGACATAGCTCAGTGTTGGAATTATGGTTGCCTTTCCTTGACGTTTTTCCAGATCATCAGGATGTAGTTTCTGGAGGATGGGATGTGAAATGCGCCAGTTTATTCTGGATGGGGGCATGACAGAGCTCTGCAGTTGTAGGTTCTCTCTGTCCCCCCCCACCAATCATTTTTGTTTTGGCCATCTTTCCTCTGAATCCATGTTCAATATTTCATCGTCTTTCTTCATCCTTTGTCAGATGGAGTACACTTCAAATGAAAGACTGCACTTTAATTTTACCCATTATAACTGTAGAGTTCTTCCAAAGATTACTAGAGGTAAGTGATAAAATGTTTTATCAGGAGTCCTCATGGGAAATGAAATCCAGATCTGTTATAAAGTATCTTCATGATCTGTACCTATTATTTTTTAACATCAAACTGCATTATTGCAGTATATTTTTCAGTGTTTACCTAATGTCCTTTCTTCAGGTAACAAGTCTGTGGTATATTGCCATGAAGTTCCAGAAACATCCCTCACAACAGTATAACATTGCCTCAGGGATGAACATTTTTATTCTTTCAGGGACAAGAAAGCTTCTATTTTTTCCACTTCTTTGTCTAATTGAAAAATATTGAAGTTGCCCACTTGTTGCACCTAGTATAATAGATTCTTGTGTAGAAATGCCACATCTAGTGCAGGTCCTTCTGCATGCCTCAGTGTCTGTAGGTCTTCATTCCTGCCAGGCAGTTAGCCACGAATGGACCAGCTATCCATTGTCTATACCACATTCACAATTGCAAATTTAACATGGAACACTGTGTTAGTGGACAGCAGGCTGGTGTAGGTTTGAGAGCAAAAGTACTTCGTATGTGGCTTTAGCCAGACTCTGGTGGCTTCTTTCCGGACTGCTGGAATATTCTCTCCTGTACCCTTGGAAGACATGATGTTATTTGCAAAGGAATATGTCCTTCACTGGCTGTGTCAGCGTTTGATTACTTTCTTATTGTGGAGCAATGTACTTAATAATGCTCAGTGTGAAAGATGCATTACGTTTGTACCCATGAACTCGGCTTTGAAAGTTCAAGTTCAAGGGAGCAATTCCAGTGTGAAGAAAACTTCGGTGACCTGCAGCACTGCCACTGGTACTGTCTGGGTTGTTGAATTTTTTTCCCCTCTAGTGTGATGAGTTCTGTTGTGTCATTGGATTTAAGAGCAGCCAGTGTGAAATGTGGAGTCTCGGGTAGAATGTTGTGTCCCCCCCATCACCTTGTGCTGGACCAGCTGAGAGTGATACAGCGGCATTTAGTGACATAGTTTAGCCTTAAATCCCCATGTGCAAGAGTGGCTGGTTTAAAGAGAGCTGCATAACTGCTTGATTGCGATCGTCCCAGGACTGGAGTTCAGTACCCTTCCTTAGAGTGAAGATTTTGCTTTTAAGCCTCTGTGGTACACCATGTTTTGAAAGATGACAGAAAGTGAAAATTGAATTGTCTGTATTTAATCAATTTGCATTGATATGATCTGAAATGTTCTCGCCCACTTTTCCCCCAGTCTTCAAACAGAAGAATATGACGTTTGTTGTCATCACTCAGGGAAGGCTTACTGACAGCCTGGAAGACTCATGGCTGTTTACAGAAACGTGCATTTCAAGGAAGAGCCAAGCCCAGCTTTCTGGTTTCTGCACTGGAAATGTTTTTTGTGAAATGTGCCACCTCCACCCAGGTTGATCAGAGATGAGTGCACACAAAGCTGATTCATGTGTTAGTAACCAGGGACAGGAGCCACTGGTACAGCAGATTCATCCACTTTAGCTTTCGTTCAGGAAGTTAATGGAACTACTGATGATGCACTGCAGTTTATCTCCATCTCTGGAGGTAGGCTTAAAAGTGGGCCATATATACCCTCACCTCTTCTATTATATTTTGTCATTATTGTTTATTTTTCACAATAAAAAAAAAAAATACAATTGAGTCATATAAAGGCAACCACCGGAGGTTTTCACTTGTCTGTCTGTGGTCAGAAAGACCTTGAATGGCTTGATCTTCTGTGCAGTGGCATATGAATAGATGGTATCAAAAATGACTTCCTATGCCTCAAATGGCTGTAGCAGTATACTGCACAGTCTATTTTAAAGATTTTTATTAGACTTATTTACAAGTAATTTGTGCACATTATATCCTTCCATCCACTGTTTGAGCTTGCTTAAGTTCTGACTGAAGCCCCAAACCAAACTTTTCATTGGATGTATTCAACAAAAGTCCCTCCTGTAGTGATATGCTGTGGCATGCGCTGGGTATGTCTTGTACCTGCAACCAATGTAATAATGATGAACTGGTGAAATCACACCTTTACAGCGAAACCAATTTATCAGGCTGTTTGCGCTGACTCAATTTGGTGGCGTTTTGTATATTGGTGAGGGGACTTTTAGTGTGGAATATCCCTTTGAGTCATGAAAAAAGTAACGGATCAGTAAGATGCGCAGCGCTGTCCAGCAACCATGTTAACAGGAAGAGCGCTGAAAACAAGGGCAAGAGTGAATAAGGCGGTATGGATTGTTCTGATCCTGTTCCAGCGGAAGCACCACGCTGAGTAGTCAGATTTGTATTTGCAAGTATGTGACCTCTGGGGGGGTCACTGGAATACCTGCTGTAACCTTGAGTGCTACTTGACACATTAGAAACAAGAGGAATGCAAACAGGCTTTACAGACGGGCCCCCTGAATGTTGACAGTGTGTGTACGCCTTTGTTGTTCAGTTCTTGGGATCCCTCTTGTCTCTTCCTTCACAGGTAACCTTTTGTTTAGACTGTGACTAACGATAGGTAGGCTTGACAGGGTTCTATTCTTTATTTTCAGTATGTATCAGGGTTATCTTTGGGACATGGTTCTTTGGTCTTTGTCAGTTAGTTCACTTTTTTCATCTGAAGTGCTCAATGTATTTTCCGTATGAATCGGTCATAAAAGGTTGAAATGACACATGGCATCATGAGTTGTTTTTGTTCAGGGTTCACATTATCAACAGCTAAGTTATATATACACGTATGAACTATTTCTTCCTCTTTGCTGATTTCCTCATATATTTTTTGGACTGTGAAGTGTGTGTTTTTTTTTTTACTTCTAAAAATTTTAAATGTGTAAAATTGCCAAACTGGTCTTCCACTTGCTTTTATTTGTCTATATAAGACAGGCTTTATAATTTTATACTAGCTTGTACCTTGTCTGGCCAACTATTGAAACTTGGTAATGCAGCACCTCTAATATTGTGACTCTGTGTATGGCTTTCTGCCAAATGAATAAATGTAAATGTATACTATTATGAATGTTTTTGTGAGCTGAGGTATTTCATTCTGTGATTTATAGATTTATACCTGCAGTTGCCATCTTGTCGCAGTGTC